>RYFJ01000607.1:0-442862 GCA_003991445.1 Oryza meyeriana var. granulata | reverse complement strand
GCCAACTCGCACCACATCCTTTGGCACGCCGTTTGCCACATTGTCACGACCCCCTCGCCGTCTGCACGTCTGTCCCATGTCACGCGAGGTCTATACCGGTGTTGACCACGCTGCCAGACTCGGCCGCCATGTCGCCTCCCTTTACCAGTCTCTTTACTAGGGCCTCGGCACAATTTTGAATGTAATTCATTGTGAGTTTGTGGACATCTCCCGTCGTTAGTGTGTCTCCGGCTATAAATATTGCTGTACCTTGAGATTGCTTCCCAGTTGTGTATCCTTGTCCTTTACGCTTTTAATCACACTTTCAGCATTTTGTCCACTTTTTTGTTGTCAACACTCAGTTTAGCCACTAACATCCGCAGCATCGTGGCAATGCCGTGAATTCGAGCAACGCCGCCGCTCGCACTTCTTTCTCACCACGTTTTTCACCTCCGATGTTACCTGCCCGCAACCTTTCCACAGAACGGTAAAGCGAACGATCCTTCCGCTCCCTCAATAACATTGTTCGCTCCAGTTATTTTCAGGCTACCTCCCGGCTCCTTCTGGTCAGCTTCACACGCCACCCCCCCCCCTCCCCCCCCCCCCCCCCCCACTCATTCACCACACCCCACAAAACCTCGACCCCATACGCCCTCTTCGCCCTTATGTGTACCAATCCTATCGCTTTCGTGTTTTTTTGGTTGCAAGTTGCATCCTAACCTTTCCCCACGCTCTCACACTTGCTCCCGATCCACAGTGCGTGTTCCTAGGTATCCTCTTCCACCATAAAGGTACGTGTTTTGACCCGTCTACAGGGTTATCATTTCGGCATTGTCGTGTTTGAGAGCATTCGTTTCATGCTCCTAGTTACTAACAAAGTCACCATGCTTAGCTGATCTCCTTTTTGGAGATTCTAGTCTATGCAGCCCCGAGCACCCGACGGTCCACCACTGTGCCGCCAGTACGTCACTGGCGAATCGCTATGCCGTTGCTTAGCACCGTCGCCGCCCCCCCCTGAACGCCCGCTAGAGCTGCGCCCCCCCTGGATCGGCTGGCGACTTACGCGGCCGCGCCGTCGGCCAGCAGCACCCCTGCTGGCCCGCTGGGCGGCCTCTCCGACGCCGGGTCCCGCTGCGGCGTCTCCTCGGGCCATGTGACCACACCGACCATCTACGCCCTGCTTCCGTCATGCTTACTCTGACAGGAGCCCCACGCTTCCACCGAGGCTCCGTCCTGACGTGCGCGGCTCCGTCGTGCCGCGGTGCACCGTCTTTACTTCGCGCCTCACCGGGCTCAACGACACCATGACGCCCGCGCGAAGTCGCTTCGCAAGAGGTCACCGGCTCAACTTTCATGCGCCCGCGGTCTCCTTTCCAAGACCTACCGCGCCCTGCGACCCCAATTGGTGCGGCGCCAATGTAAATACAACCTCTCCTCGCCAACCATACTGGGTCTGTCACTTCCATCGGCGCCAATTTGTACCGGCAAATGAGATAATTTCAACACAATTCCACCGCGGCTCCTAACAGTCAAGCTCGGTCCTTTCTCGTTTCATCAAGCCCCCGGCATCGACTCGATGAACCTCAGTCCGGTCGTCACCCACGGTCGCACCGTTCCTCAGCTTGCCGATCCCGCGAACTGGCCCATTTCAACTTGACGTCAAAGAACCTTCTTACGGCACTCTTCAGGACATTAATACTCAGTAGCCACCTGGTTGTTGATGCTCTCGCCCCGACATGTGCTTCCTCAACAAGTCCTTATGCTCAAGCAGGCACGCGTGCATGGTAAGTGCTTTGCCACTTTTTCTGCGTCCTTCGGTTCATCGACCAAGCTCGACACACAATTTCATCCTCACCGAGGTTCTGACACGTTACCTTCTTCTTACGTGGTTATTTTCTGACACCTCAATGTTCACTACGAGTTCACTGCGGGGTTTACTATATCCGCATGTATCGTCAATTGGCTCCTTCCAATCCTCCGATCCTACTTCTTTATAAACGGTGAGTATTCTATGAAGGTCGAGCCTATATATAGTATTACTCGTGTCAATAATCATCGCTTGAGTCTAATCTCTGTCACTTTCTGCCACGAACGCCTACCTCCCGCCGCTTCATCCACTCCCACGGCCGCCACATCGCCGGCCGAGCACGCGGTCGAGCCACCTTGCGTGCGCTAACCGCTTTTTCTGTCGCCGGCGCCCGACGCTCCGATCCGCCGTCGGCATGCCCCCTCCCTGTGGCCACACACATCCCCACCATCCTCCCATCCCCACGGCTGCTCCGTCCCGCCGTTCCCCGCCGCCTTTCCACCGCCTAGTTCGACGAGTCGTGCCCCGTCACGCCGGGACAGGCAATCCCGCGCGCGCGCCCTTCTCCACCCTGTTCTTGGACGCCGCCTCTCGCCGCGCCGAGCTCCTCCTTGCTGCCGAGGTCGCCGAGCCGCCGGTCGGCCCCCGTCGCGCGTCTCAGTCAGAGGGAACCGCTTGCCCGCACCGGGCAAGCCCCTCACGCGTGTCTTGCTCCTCCTCTCGGCCCGCTGCTCGCCGCCCCGCAAACGCTCATACTCCCGAGCCGCTCCTCCAGCGAGTTCCCCTGCCGTGCTAGCTCCTGGCTGCCGCCAGAGTTCGGCCGCCTCCCCGCCCCAAGCGAGCCCGTCCGCCGCCCTTCTCGTCGGCCTCGCGCGACGGCCACGCCCCTCGCTCTCCGGCCACCCCAGCCTGGGGACCGCCGCCGCACAGCCTCCCTCCCCGCCATCCGCCTGTCCGCCGCCGGCCGCGCCGCCTGTGTAGCCTCTGCCTCCGAGCAGAGAGCGAGAGGAGTTGAGAAAAGAGAGAGAAGAGAATAAGGAGAGAAAGAAGAGAAGTGAAAAGAAAAGAAAAGAAAAGACGAGAGCAGGAGGCCACCGACACGTCTGCCCACGTCGGCCCCGCCTCCCTAACCAGTTGGCAAGCAGCAAGAGCATCTCCACAATAGCCCAAAATAGTCCCTATTTTCTGATAGGGCTTATTTTATTTTTGGGCTCTATTTTTTACACCCAACTCAAGGGTCTCTAAATCTGAGCCCCTATTTTTTTTCTTTCATATTTTAATATAATCTATATGTATATTCTTTATATTACATCACTAAAATTCAAACTCAAATATTTATAAACCATATTTAAATTCATAATTTTAAATAAGAAAATTTAAATTTAATTTTTTTTAAATATAAAAATCATAGTCATATAAGAATGCATCACCACATAAGCAGTAGGTGGGTGGGCTGCCATGCGCGGCTCCTGACGAGATAGTAGTACACGTATGTACCTAGAGCTTGCTCTTCTGGAAGGAGATGTTGGAGGCAGCATGAGCAGCCCGGTCACGAGGCTCATGGGAGCAAAGCTGCATAGAAAACACGCAAGAACTGTTGCTTATTATGGCAGCGAGCAACCAAGTGGTTTGAAGTCTCGTTGGTGCGGGTGGTAGCTGTGTCTCACTGAGCTCGCCGCGAGGATGTGGCAATGTTGACCTGAACGTGGGGCCTCGTGGCGGCGAGCAGCGCGGAGAACTGGCTGGCCGTGACGAGGGAGGCAGGAGACAATGAACTTGCAGTACCGGTGGTTGCATCCCTGGAGCTGCTCCAGATGCAGCAGTGGCCTCAGTACAGCGGCGACGTCAGCGCACTGCCAAAGTCCCGCGCGACCCCCGTCATGCGCAGGATCTGCAGGAAGCATATGATCTAGAACAGCACGCATGCCATGAAGCATATGAACGCACGCAGGAGTCAGACCGGCGAGACAGGCGCGGGGAAAAATTGTTTCGCGGAGAGAGAAAAAAACTCCCAACCGTAGAGTAGGGAGCTCCTACATACCCGTGGAGATGGGGCTGAGAGGAAGATTTCGGGGCTTCATAAAGTAGGGATTCAAGTTGAACTCTGTTGGACTTGAGTTTTTTTTGTGTTGACTTCAAAAACAAAAAATAGAGTAGCCGGGCATCTGTTTAGGGTCCCTGTTAGAGATGCTCCCTTCTAATCCACTTTTAATCGGTCACCGACACGTGGGTCCACTATAGTTAATCTCTAATTAAACACCCATTTAGTTTTAGCGTCACTAAGGTGGACCCTCCTTTGCCAACTGCCTAGCACCTGGTCCACCGTCTTGGAGTGGCTAATACCAATAAAGAAAAAATACAAGGCCCCTTCACCCGGTCCACACCTGTGCACCGGCCCATCGATTTGCCCTTCGGCACATCTTGCACACTTGGTCCACAATGCGCCGAGTCACTGACATGGGTCCCGCGCAACAGCCGCATGCCCCGTAAGCCAGTCCACTCGCCCTTTTGAGTTCCTCAGTGAAGTGGTCCACCATGACCACAGGCACATGTGCCTCTGCTCTCACTGACAGCGTAGGGTCCCACATGTCATCCCTAGAGAATATTCCTTCGGAATTTCTTTCGAGAAGATTTAATCATTTCTATATTCTAGAAATTTATTTAAACTTCAAGAAATTCATATCTTACAAACCGTTGCTCCGTTGACTCCGTTCAACTCTCACATCATAATTTTCCTAAATCGAGAATCTATCTATGGAGAACCATTAGTTTATAATAGTTTATTGCTGTATTTGTAGGTTTGGGTTGATTTATCTTGTTGTACACGTGTGGTCGCCGCTCCAGAAAATCAACAGACGTGGATTTCTCCAAGATTTGAGGAAACAGAGCATGGCTAGCCCTTTTTTTTTTTTTTTTTTTATTTTTTTTTTTTTTTTTTTTTTTTTTTTTTTTTTTTTTTTTTTTTTTTTTTTTTTTTTTTTTTTTTTTTTTTTTTATTTTTTTTTTTGTTTTTTTTGTTTTTTTTTTTTTTTTTTTTTTTTTTTTTTTTTTTTTTTGTTTTTTTTTTTATTTATTTTTTTTTTTTTGAAATTTCTTTAATTATATTGCCCCTAGTTTATAAATTGTATTGATTGCAAAATTGCATATTTAGTGTACATGCTAATTTGATCGGCCTCGATCTACAAGCACCCAACGGACCAAACCCTAGTGAGTTGCAATTACTTTCTATAGGAAATTGTTAAATCTAACCCTTGTCGCTCTACCTTAGTGGTTTCGCGATATCTATACCCTCTAGGTATGGTATCAAATAAACACCACGTCACCGTTGATCGATATGGAAAAATTGGTTTGTGAAACATTTGCGAAAACCCCGACCCGTGGAGACGGTGAGTGTTGAAAAGAGAGAAATTGTGAAAGCTCACGGTTGCAGAATCTCGCCTGTGTGGCTTGGTTTTCTATTCGCATGTAAGGACCAATTCCTTGGAGAATTACATCCGAGCATCTTATAGTACGAGCACACGGGTATTGTGGGACACCCCTGGAAGAGTAATGAGTTAGTACATGATTGCCTTGTATGCCAGTTGGCCTGTGGAACCGGGATGTAGGAGACGGATTACATGGTCTACAGCGTTTTACAACCCTAAATAACTGCCTCTATTGTGGCACATGGTACCAGATGAGAGTAGGTGTAGAGACATCACCGTGTTCCTGAGTAGATGAGGGCATTGTATTGCCTGTGCAAGTTCGTGGTTGCGGCCCAACCATGTGGCATGAGTTTCTTGGACTAGCTTAGGGAAAGAACCTTGTCATGAACGTCTAATACGGCCAGTATCAGATAGGCTTCGTGTCATGTGGTAAAGTGTACACTCTCTGCAGAGTTTAGCTGAACTGTTTGACAGCTGTGCCACGGTAAAAGTATGTAAGGTGATCTCTTACGTAGAATTGTGCTATTCTTTGTAAAGTGAATTTTGATGCGAGACCATTACCAGAGTCGTCTGCGTGATACGATGCCTAAGTGGTTTGAAACGGCCTGTATATCGGGATGTCAGAATGCTCATAGATAGCTTCCGAGGGAGCAGTGTCAATAGAATGGATGGCTCGAGGAGCCAATTATAGATGGTGAGCAAAACATGAGGGTTAGATATAACTGATAAAGAGAGTGAAAGGAAAATAATAGAAAGAATAAAATAAATAGTATTAAAATTTGTTTTTCCACTCGAGTTGTTAAAGCAGCTTCTGTGGACGGATCGAGACGAGAAGTCTCCTTCCAAAGTTTTCAAAACAACCCACACTTAGAGTTTGGAAATCTTTACAATAAACGAAGTTGCAAAACAACCCTTTTGCTCCTTTGCAGCTTGCATATGTCACATTTCAGGCTTGCAGAGGATGAAAGACTCACCCACCCTTTATTATGTTGTTTTTCTCCCCCTCTGAGTTCAGGAAGAAGAAGCCGAAGTTGAGTTTTGTCCTAGACCCAAGCGCTGCCTGTGGATGGTTTCTAGCTCACGCTATGTCATACCCTAACATACGACACAAAAATAATACCTGAGAAAATGCCCAAGAAAAATAAATTAAAATAGCCAAATGAATTAATTAAATGGAAAAATACAAAATAAATATTATTGTGGCTGGAAGTTTTTATATTCCTCTTGCCAAATATATTAACAAGTTTTTATCAGAATTTTTCAGAGCACAGGAACTATTTTAATAAATCAAAAATGATTATCGGAATTAAATTGCAACTGAAAAATCCTTCTTTCTTTCTTTCTCTTTTTTCCTTTTCTCCTATTTTTCTCCTCCCGCTGGTCGTGCCCAGCACTGTGCCACGGCCTCCGTGTGCCCGTGCGCGCCGCGCCTCCTCCTCGGGCCCGCCTGTCGGCCGCGCGCTATCTCCCCTTCTCTCTCATGGGCCATCTGTCAGGCCGCGCGCCCGCCTGCTTGCTCTCCTCCCCTCCGCAACAGGCCAGGCCCGCCTGTCAGCTCTTTCTTCCTCCTCCGTCCGAATCAGGCGGAGGAGAAATTCCCCTCCGTCGTCCGATCAGCGCCCCGCCTCGACTCCCCGTGTGCCCACCCCTGGTTCAAACGATGGCGGACTAGGTCCACGCCCACTCCCCACGATCTCCAGCGGCGTCATCCCCTCTCTTGTGAGAATCACGCACATGACCCCGCCAGCCGCCAGACCGTGTGTGCTCGCCGCCGCCCAGCTCCGCCGCATCGTGCCGACGCCAGCCGCCGCCATCCAAGATCACTACCCGTCGAGACCAAGTTCGCCTCGTCTCTCCTCGTAAGCCGTTCCGCTGCCTATGCCGCGTTTTCCCATGATCTCTCGTCTTTTTTAGCTCTTAAATCCTCCATATACCTTCGCTAGGACCCTCTCACCCTCTGCCGCACCTTTGCCGTCGGAGATCCTCGCCGGAACACCATCCTCCCATACCTCCGCCTCCTCGGCGAACCGATGGTGAGGATGGGCGTTGATGGAGTTGGGTCGCCCGAGTAGGGTTGATCGGCTTCCGATCATCGCATGTGCACAAGGTGGTAGCCTGTCGAAAATGGTGTCTCGCAGGTGCACCTCAGCGGTGGATGGTTAGAGAGTGCATGAACGTCCTTCCTGTCACAGCCTCTCACGGAGTAGTATCGTTTGCGGTGAATGCCCGGCCACACGTAAACATGTGTGCGGCTGTGTTTGTGGTACATTGTGTACACCTTTGGATCAGAGTTAAATCTATTCGAATAGCACGCCCGCGGACATGACGGTGCAAGACTCACTGTGTTAGCCTCATCTTACTTAATTAAAATGACTTAATGGAACTGATATATTTCTTATGGATTTGGGCCATGCGTTAACTGGTTTTAACATTAATCAGTGTGATATTAATTATTAATAACCTTTTACTGTTTTAATTAAACATCATAATTTTACTTTTTTTTATGACAACTACTATTGTCTACAACTGCTTTTATCCAAATAAACCTCTAGCCTATCCTTGCCTCCTGTGTATATGCATATTTGTGGGTGTGATTTGATGAGTTACTGTGGTGTATTCAGCCTTGCTCCTTTTTCCCTCTCAGTGGTGTGAGTACGCGTCTGAGATGATCAACTGGAGGACTAACTGGCTCGCCGTTTAAGATGTCTGCTGATTGAAACCCCCACTTGTAAGCTGTGTATATAGGCTCTTCGTTTTATCTTTACCGTTGTATTGTGTAATATAATTTTACTTGTTTTGAAGACGCACTCTGTATGTAACTTGGAATTGTTACCCTGGCTTTCCTAGATAGAAATATTCTAATACACATAATGTTCAGAATTTCAGTTGATGAATTTCGGGCGTTAACAGCTATGTCCCGCTACTGCGTTTCTCTGATGAGGTGCAACTCAGGGAATATCCGCTCAGTTACAACGTAAAGGTATAAATTTTATTAGTATTACAATGATTCATTTGTTACCGTGGTACCAGCATCTATATCCTAGCTGATATCATCATCGCGCGTTCCGCAGGAGACAGTTTGCCGTTCTTCCTACGGTGCACCCTCCTTGGCGCTGTCCATATGGCAGGTGCCGGGACGGGTGTACAGAGGATCTGTAACACCCAGAAATCGCACCGAATTCTGAACATTAATGTGTAATAAATCCCTGTCTAGAAACCAGGTACACAAATCCAAGTTGCCATACAGAGAGTCTTACAACAGAGTAAAAATTATATTACAAAAATGCAGCGAAAAAGGTAAAATAGTCATAAACAGTGGTTCATCGCAGCGTCCATTTCCACAAGCAACTTGACGGCGGAGCCAGCCTATTCCTCAGGATGATCTTCGTCTGACGCGTTCTCCAATACTGAGAGGGGGAAATTAGAGCAAGGCTGAGTACCACCCATAGTACTCAACAAATCACACCCACAATTATGCATATGCACAGGTACAAGTGGATAGGGTTTATTGCGGAAAAAGCAGTTGCAAAAGGTATAGTTCGCAAACAGTAAAAAGGTTGATTAATTTCGCCATATTAATTCTCCGCTGATTAACGTTATCCCACATTAACCAGGCCCAACCATTCTCAACTGATTGACGCTACACCACGTCAACCAGTCTCCACTGACGAACGCTACACCACGTTCACCAGACACCTCCGGGTACCGTTACACCACGTTACCTAGACCCACTAATTAACGCTACACCATGTTAACCAGTCACCACCGGACAACGTTACACCACGCTGACCAGCTTTTCCCGATCAACGCTACACCACGTTGACCAGGCCGCGCTGATGGAAGTTACACCACGACCACCAGGCGTCACTGATGAGAGTTACACCACACTCACCAGTCTCCACCGACTAGCATTACACCACGCTAACCGTCACCCCGGTCAACTCAACCACGTCGACCGACTCAACACCTTCCACAACACCAGTTTGATAAACCGGATTAATTATCTAGGTACACTAATCACGGTGAGTCTTCCCAATGTGCCATAACCGCGGGCGCCGGCTATTCAAATAGTTTACTCTGATCAGAGGTGTACAACATGTACCCACAAGACACAACCCCACACACGTTCCCGTTGCCAGTACATCCACCACGATGTTCTCGTGAGAGGCTGTGACAAGACCGTTCACGAAACCCCTCCCTAACATCTTACACCACGCTGAGGTTGCACCTGCCGAGCTACCCCCGCCCATGGTGAATCGGCAGCTGATCAACCCTACCCCGAGCCGACCCAACTCCATCCCGCTCACCCTCTTCTTTGGTGCCTAGGAGAGGGAGAAGAAATGCTTCAAGCCCAGCCGTTGCCCACGCTGGCTTCTGGAAAGTACGGGAAGTTGCCAAGTGGTTCCCGCGAACCGTCCTCAATTGCCATGGGTGTGACAAGCAAAGCCATACACCCACAGTTTAACATCAGTCTATCCAAAGTTTCATTTTTGCGACATGGAGTCGAATCATAGAAAAGAAATAGTATTTAATTCCCATGTGAGCTAGGTTGTTAAGCATGGCTAAGCATCCTAATAACTGTAATCTACTCACATTATTACCCAGGTGACAAGGGTTTAGGTTTCAAAACTATGCTAAGTCCTAACATTGCATAGGTAATAACCACCCACATGAAATATTAAAATAATGCAGTTTATTTGAGTAAACAAAGCAATTTAGCGAAAAATAGATACAAAGTGATCAAAATAACAGTGTAACTTGCCTTCTCCGCTCAAGGTACTCTACTACGATCTTGAAATACACAGGAGAGTTACCGACGTCGGATTCTACAACAAACAATGTATAAACAATTAAAAACAGTACATGGGGGCAATCAAACATGGGCTGAAAGTATTTTTAATGGATTCTTAGCATTTTTTGGATTTAATGAAATTTTAATGGACTTAATCGGAGTTCGTATGAATTAGTTATGATTTATTGAAGTTTTACTGCTATTTTCAGTGTAAATATAATTAACAGGCGATTTATTGCGCATTAAACTGAATTAATGATGTCACCGAAGGGAGAGGCGGCGCCAACTAGCGGGCCCCACTGGCCAGCGGCGCACAGAGGCGGGCGTACCACGTGGCGCCACTGCGGGCAACCACGCGGGCGAGCAAGCGGGCAGCCCCAATCTGCCACCCAGTAGATCGGACGGCCTGGGAGCGGCGGCCGAAGCCGGCCATCCCGAGCGGCAAGCGGCGACGCGCACACGACCCGATGGTCACCGGCGGCGACCACACGGAGGGTGGAATGGAACGGGAAAATGGAGGGGGGAGGGGGTTCTCACCGGCGGCTCGCGACGGCGAGCGACGTCGTGAAGACGACGGTGGCGACGAAAAAGCAGCTGCAGCTTCGGGACGACGTCGGTGATGAAGCTCCGACGGCAGGGAACGGGTGAGAGGCGGTTGCCGAGGCGTGCTGGAGGATGAGGAGGACGGAAGAGGAGTTAGGGCGAAGAATGGAGACGCGGCGCGGCGGAATCACCGGCCGGAGAGGAGCGGAGGGGCCGATACTCACCGTGCGCGTGGGCGGGCGGTCCGGCGCTTTGGCTTCACGAGATGGCGGCGAGTGCGTGTGGCACGACGGAGTGATGGCGGTGCGTATGGCCTAGCGGCGTCTGGAACGGCGGCGAGCAGTGGCTGAGTTGGCGAAAAACAGGGGAGCTCGGGTGCGCGGTGGTGAGGGTTCTAGAGCACGGGGAAACTCGCGTGTTGGGAAAAACGGAGAGAGGCGGAGGGGCTTTTTATGCAGTCGGCCGGGAGAGATCGAGGCCGAACGGCTCCAATCGTGCATGGGAAAGTGAGTGGCGGCATGGAGATCGTGTGCGCGATTTGTGGGAGTGAGGGGGCATGGACGCCGGGGAACTCGGAGAGTGGGCAGACTCGGTCCCGCGCCTGTCGGCGAAACGGGACTAGGGTCCCCACAGTTGCCGGGACGCGTGGGTCTTCGGCCACGTCAGTTCCCCCGGGGCCACATCCCACGCCGGAGAAGGCCGGCTTCCCTGCTAAGTACCCAGGCGCGAGCTCTACGACGGCCCGGGTGCGGTTTCCCTGAGCAAGTCGCAACAACGGCTCCCGGCGCTCGGTCCCAGGAGCCACCTCCCCGGTGCCTGGTCCCGGGTCGCACAGCTTCAGCCCCGGTGGGCGTCCCCGGGCGCATTGCGGAGACGCTCCTGGTCCCGGGCGCCGCTCCCCGGGCCCGGGACTCGCATTACCCGACTGATCGGCTCCTCCCGGTGATCGGCTCCTCCGAGTTGATCGGCCTCTTCGGTGATCGGCACCTCTCGCCCGGATCGGCCTCTCAGCGGACGGCATCAGCTCTCCGACTAACAGCATTAATAACGAGGCGACGGGGCACGTTGCCCCTGTCGTCCGCCTTGCCACGTGTAGGCATCTTAGGACGGCCCCCCGTGGACACACGACCACGCTGTCAGGACCTTTTGACTTCGGCGGCAAAGACGTGCTCCATCACATCTCGACGACTTCGCCGCCTGCAGCAGACCTACTCCGGACGTGCACGACAAGACGGCGAGAAGACAAGCCTTGCCTAGTTTTCTCCATGTACAAGGCACTGTGGACTCCCCTGATTCTATAAAGGAGGATCCGAGCCGACGAGGAGAGAGGACAAGCAAGCTTCAGCATTAGCAACCGCTGAGGGCTCTCTGGCTAGGACCCGCTCTCTAGCTCACACTCTCGCGACTGTTCGTCTTCCTCAGCTCCTGCCGCGAGCCGGGTTCACCTCGTAACAGACATACCATATTCACCTCCACATAGCATACAGACAGGAGTAGGGTATTACGCTTCCGAGCGGCCCGAACCTGTATAAATCCTCCTGTCTCCTCTGTGCGCCGATCCATTCTTCCAACCATCCACCGATCATCGACCCACCGGACGCCGCATTCGCCTGAGAACTACTCCCCTGGCCGAATCTCAAAAGGGGGGTCTCCTGGTCTCCCGCGGTCGGACTTCCGTCCTCCGACAGCTGGCGCGCCAGGTAGGGGGAGTTTCCTTTTCAGGTGGTACGCCGGCGTCTCCAACACCGGCGCGCTCCATGGCAGGAGGCCATCGTCCGCAAGATTCCGACGAAGAGTCCGGCGACTTTACCCAGCCGGGCGACGTTAGCCCCGCGGTGGGCCAGCCGCGTTCTCCCCCTACGTCTTCTTGGGGGCGCGGCGCGTGCCGCGCGGACCGAGTTCGCTCGGGACCAGCCTGGTGGTGCGGCCTCGGCCCCTCCCCTTGCGGAGGGAGCCGGCAAGTGCCCCGCCGGGTCCGCCGCGGCCTCATCCATGAGGCGCGAGCGGAGGCGCCGCTACGTAGCGCGCCGTCGTCTCGACTGCCAGCCCACGTCACCGCAAAGAGCTCTTTTGGCGGCAGAAGCCCTCCTGCGCCACCCCCCGGTTCTCACAGGGGGTGGAGACCGGGAGCGACGGTGGCTCGACGAAGTCGCCAGCCTGGTAGGCGCGGCCCATCGCCAGGTCGCCGCTCGCAACAGAGCAGGGGCCGGGAATGCCGACCGCGCGACCTCTAGCGTGAGCCGGCCCACCGCCCCGAAACAGAGTCGAGCTCGGGGCGCGGCGCCTCGCGCCGCGCCCGGGACCAAGCAGGGCGCAGGCGACCTCCGCAACCGGCCGAGCCGGTTGCGGCCCCATGAGGACGCCCGGGTCACAATGGAGCGACAACGCGAGCGGCGCGCGGGCGCCGCCAGGCGTTCCCGAGGCCCAGGCCTCCAGCTCCAACCCACTGATGGGAAACCGTCATCCATCGCCTGAGCCTTCTCAGTACGGCGGCTCGGGTTGCCTGGCGCTCTCCCCAGGCCTTCGGCAGGTGCGCTGGCCGGTCAGGTTCCGACCCAGCTTGCCGGAGAAGTATGACGGCTCCGTCGACCCCACGGAGTTTCTGCAGATATACACCACTGCCATCCAGGCAGCCGGCGGCGACGAGAAGGTAATGGCGAACTATTTCCCCGTCGCGCTCAAGGCCCAGGCTCGCTCCTGGATGATGAACCTCCCTGAGGGGTCCATTTGCTCGTGGGAGAACCTCTGCCACCAGTTCGTGGCGAACTTCCAGGGCACTTTCCCGCGCCCTGGGACCGAGGCGGAGCTCAACGGCCTGCGTCAGAGCAGAGGCGAGTCGCTGAGGCACTTTTTGCAGCGCTTCAGCCAGGTCCGCAACACTATCCCCACATTGCTCCTCACGCGGTTATCCACGCATTCCGCTCGGGCGTGCGTGCTAAGCTCATGCTCGAGAAGCTGGGCACCCGTGACGTCTAGACCACGGCTGAGTTGTTCAGCCTTGCCAACCTCTGCGCCCGCAAGGAGGAGGCTCAGGCGTGGAACAGGCCACGTCCTGAGGCCCCTGACGAGGGCCCTGAAGAAGACGGCGAGTCCTCACGCTCCACGGCGCGTCGAAACAGGAGGAAGCGCCAGAAGTCCAAGGCGGCCACCGGGACCTACGCCTTGGCTGCTACGAGCGCCCCCCGGGCCGACGGCGCCCGCAGGGACGACAACGGCGACAAGCGGCGAAGGCCCGCACGTACACCGCCTCCGCCGGCAGCGGCCCCGAAGTGGTGCACCGTCCACCAGACAGACTCGCACGATCTCACAGAGTGCCGTGCCGTCCAGAGCTTGGCCGAGCAGGTCAAGTACTTCCGGCAAGAGCCATAGCAGGCCAAGCCTGATCGAGGTGGATCGGACGGACCGATACCTCGCCGGACGGTCCGAATCCCACTGCCGACCGGGGAAACGCCTTTTCTTCCTGGTGTCCGGGGCCGAAGCCGTTCTGCCGTCAGAACTCACCTTCGGCACTTCTCGGGTACAGCGCTACAACGGCGACATCAACCACAACAACATGCAGCTCGGTGACCTCGACTTCCTCGAGGAACGAAGGTGGCGCGCTTCGCTCCACGTCACTCGTAACCAGCAAGGCCTCAAGCGCTATCTTTGTGTGGGTGCCATGGGCCCCGGGTACGTCATGACAAGCATATGGGCCACTCGGATAGAGGATGGGCCTAGCCTTGTAATTAGAGATATAGCTAGATTCGGCAGACTTCGCCTTGTATTGAAAGGAATATACAGTCCTAGTCGGGTGCGTTATATCTCTAAGGGGAGATCTCCTAGTCGTAATCCGATGGGAACTCCTACCTTGTAACCCTGTCCCCCAGTATATAAGGGGAGGCAAGGCGCCCCATGAGGGCAGGTTGAGTTGGTTCACCAGAATCACCACCGCAAATCCTCAAAGGAATAACACCACAACTGGACGTAGGGTATTACCTCACATTGAGGGCCTGAACCAGTATAAAATCTCTCTGTGTTCCTTTGCAATCCACCGAGTTTCCATCCGCCGACTAGCCCCATATATTTATTGCCGGTGTAAAACATCGACAGTTGGTGCGCCAGGTAGGAGAATCGGCGCGATCTACATCTACAAGCTCGATGGATCCAGAAACCGGAGTCGACGGCGGCAAATTCTCTCCCGGAGATACAATCTCATTCGGAAGCCTCGACTTCGTCGCCGACATGTTCGGCAATCTCACCTTGGCCGACACGGACCCGATCCAACCGGCCGAGGAACCAGCCGACTCCGCGCCAGTCGGCCTACACGATGCTGCAGCAATCTCTCACGACATGCTGCGGCGATCTCCCATACGCCCAAGTCCAGGGACAACTCTTTCTTTCGGTGTTCGACTCGGACTCGGTTTTGAGCCGACCGAGATCGGGCCAAAAAAGGAAGAGATCGTCAATTTCCCGTTCGGACTCAGCGACGCCGTGGATATCTACAATCTACATCCGACGCGGCAAACCCGATCCTCTGGAGTTCGACTCGGATACGGCCCCGAGCCGCTCGAGATCGGATCTAGGGAGGTCGGAGTTGTAATAACCCCCATCGACTATTCCGACTACGACCCTCAGTCGGACTACGACTCCCAGTCGGATTCCGACTCTAAGTCGGACAGCAGTTCGGCAAGCTTCTTCCCGCCACGAGAAATCTTCATGGCATCCAAAGGCTCTACTCCTACTCAGGAATCACGCCGATTACACGAACAACAAGAGGAGGAGGCCTGCCGACTGCGAGAACAACAGGAGGAAGAAGCAAGACACCTGCACGCCCGCAACGACGGCCTACGCAGGGCTGGGCGAACCGCTCAGCAACAAACCCTCCAAACAAAAGTCGGCGACCACGACGTCTTCATCATGCCACAACAGAACATCGTGGCCGCCGCGACCCTACTGGACACGGTCCAACTTGGGCCTGATCACCAGGCCACCCCGACGATCGCAAGGATAAAAGCCATGCTTACAGCTGCTGCATGTCAACAATACCAACAGTCGGGTGATACCCTCATACCGACCAACCGGTCGATTTCCCCAACGGCAGTCTCATCCGCTTCAAAGCGACGCCGAGCAGCCGGCTCTAGTCGGCAGCACTCGGAGTCACACCAAACGTCACTCGGCAACCCCAACGACGACCGGCGGCTCCGAGGCCAACCACGGCGTGACCTTCAGCAAAACGTCAGCGCTTGGCACCGCGAACGAGAGGAGGATGAGCAACGCCAACTGGAAGACGAGAACGAGCGCTTTGGCCTCCACCACGAGCGGTCTTGCCGCCGTACTCGGAGTCGGAGCCCTCTTGACAATGAAGGCATACTAGCCTTCACCCAGGAGCTACAACAGGTCGACTGGCCATCGGGTTTCAAGCCTACAGGAGTCGAAAAATACGACGGCAAGACCAATCCCGAGTCTTGGCTCACGGTCTATACTACGGCAATCCGAGCAGCTGGAGGAGATCACAAAGTCATGGCTAACTACCTCCCGGTCGCTTTAGCCGACTCAGCGAGGACATGGCTAACAGGACTTCCCAAGCAATCAATCAGCTCCTGGGGAGAACTCCGAGAACGCTTCATCGCCAACTTCCAGGGGACATACGAGAGGCCATCTTCCGAGTACGACTTATATCAGTTGCATCAAAGGAAGAACGAGTCTCTTCGTGACTTCATTAAGAGGTTTTCTGAGAAGAAGAACTCAATCCCTAACGTCAAGGATGAGGTCGTCATCGCCGCCTTTCGAAAAGGAGTCAAAGACACCTCGTTCATCGACAAATTCACACGGAAGCCTCCCAACTCTGTCAAGGCTTTATTCGACATGGCAAACAAGTACGCCGACTCAGCCCACGCTGTTGCTGAGGCCCTTGAAGATAAAAAGGCATCCTGACAGAAGAAAGCGGGAGGCACCAACGACGCGGTCCCACTAAAGCCGGGAATCGCAAACGCAAGTCAGACGCTTCATTGTGGCAGTCGGTCACAATCGTCTTCGACTTTCAACAACTGAAGATTATCAGAACAACAAGTGACATGCTCGGGGCTCACAAGCTCAAAACGCAAGGATGGCATCCCCACTCCGAAATACCGAACAGCTAAGTCGCTTCCTGATAATATTTCTTCACTCGCTTTACCAATGCCGCAGCCGCTTACACCTAATAGTGCACAAGCTGCACTCTTCTCTGTTTTTGCTCTTAAATGATTGCAAAAGTACTCGAGTAGCATAAATCCTGATCCGTGAAACTTTGCTCCATGAAAAGACGAACTCAAGTCACCCAAAACGCGTGTCTGGGAAAGAGCCATGAGCCAACTCCCGACGCTAGGGCTATGACTAGTCGCAGAGTGCTTAAACGTAAGGGTCAACTACTTGGGAAATTAATATCAATAAGAGGAAAGAACATGAATTTACATATATTATAAAATACATTTATTCGGATGATTGTTTTCATCATCAGATGCTACTCATCCGATATCTTTATATGCAGGCCCAGCTCCGGATACGCGTGACAGGAACTCAAGGCTGCGAGCCTATCTCCTACGCTCGGGGCTGGACAAGTCTGCCAAAATACACTCGGATGCTCCATGAGGGCTACTTACCGAGTACTTGCGCCAGTCGGACGTCATCTTCCTCGGCTACGCTCCATGTGAGCTGAAACCGACTTCCGGCACTAGTCGGGGGTCGTATATCACTCGGCTGGTGAGTACGCCCCTTGGGTCACTAGCCGAATCTTATGCTAATGCAAGGTTCGGGTACCTCGCTTGGCTATAACTCTGTTGGGTAGGTATGCCCCATGAGGGTCGCTAGCCGAATCCTATGCTAATGCAAGGTTCGGGTACCCTGCTCGGCTCTCCTGAAGTCAGAGAAGACTTACATCGTCAAAGCACATCCGGAGTTCTCATGCACCGCGTCACACCTGAGGAGGGCAAGCAGATCCTGCGACATACCTGCTCGGGCACCTGTGGCAACCAGGCTGCATCCAGAACATAAGTCGGAAAGGCTTGTGAGTAAGGATTTCTCTGGCTGATTGCGGTTATCGACACCAAAAAACTCATCCTGACAGGCGATGGATGATACTTCTATAGAGCTATGCCGGATAGGTCGGCTCAGGCCGGCTTATTTGGTAGCAGCCACCAAGATATGAGTTCCTACAGTAGCATGCTCCATGTGGGCCGCCCGCAGGCTTAGTTGAAATTATAGCGCTGGTGCTACCAACAGGAACCGATGAGGTAAACAGATATGCTTCATGAGAGCCTTATTGCTAAACATATATGTTTGGGTATCTGTTTTATCCACCAGTCTCGAGGATATATCCTTACAAGGATCACAAGCTGTCTTCATTAAAATTGGGGATGCAGGTATTCTTTCTCGGGTACACCTGACCACGCCATGGATTTATTTTCATAAAGTGGTACTCGGCCTACATGCGTGGCCATCAGTTGCCATGAGCAACATTATTCCCGCTGACATGACGCGGATGAGTCTAACCTTCGAGTAGTGCACTACTCGGGAGAGACTATAAATTTCTCATTCCCGCTGACATGATGCGGAGGAGTCTAACTTTCGAGTAGTATACTACTCGGGAAAGACTATAAACATTCTTCCAGCTGACGAGCTGAAGAGTCTAACTTCCGAAAGGGACGCCGCTCGGGAAAGACTATAAACACCTTTTCCAGCTGACATGAAGCTGACGAGTCTAATTTTCGAGTAATATATTACTTGGGAAAGACTATAAATAATCATCCCGGCTGACATGATGCCGACGAGTCTGATTTTCGAGTAATATACTACTCGGGAAAGACTATAAACACCCCCTTTCCAGCTGACATGACGCTAAAGAGTCTCATATACGAGTAGCATCCTACTCGGCAAGGCTACAAACACACATTCCGACTGACATGAAGTCGAAGAGTCCCACATACGGGTAGTTCCCTACTCGGCAAGACTATAAATTATATTCCGGTTGACACGATACCGAAGAGTCTCATATACCAGTAGTATACTACTCGGGAAAGACTACAAGGTTAAAGATCTTTGACTTTATGTTTAATTGTCTTCACAATTAAGCACAAAGTCGGGGGCTACACCTAATAGGTGCGCCTATTCGGCGCACACTATTCCTACATCTACATGAAGCCCTTCATAGCCTCGCTGCCAGCTGACATGAAGCAGGACTCGGGAGAAGCAGTACTCAGACAAAGAGTACTCGGGAGCAATGCACTCGGGAAGACTTCACCGTGGAGGATGAGCACTCGGCATCAGCTGTGACTCAACTATGAAGGTCTCGGGGGCTACTGTGGGTGCCATGGGCCCCCGGACCTGGAAGACGGAGGGGCCGAAGCTACGGACTTCGTCGCTCCGCAAAGCTCACGTCCGGACTGCTCGCGCCCCCGGGGACCGAGCTCCCGAGGCGTTCAACCGTCGCGTTCGCTGCCCCTGGGGACCGAGCTCCCGGGGCAGGCGGCTGCACCAGAGCCCGGACAGGAGCCTTAGGCCCAACGGCTGTTCGCAGCTGCTGGATCTCGCTGTCGGATGACGCCCGGTATTTGGCGTTCCTGGACATGAGGTCCCGAACACCAGCAACCTCCAAATAACACAATAAACCAAGGTACGAAAATATAAACATGATCGTATACATATGCAAACATCTCCCTTTGTACAAGACAAGCAAACCGGAGCGCAAGCACGAGTGAGGCCCAGAGATGTCGCCGCACGGGGGGAGGTCACTGGTGTACTTTATACCGGACCCCGGGCGGCGTCAGAAGGGGAGCGCTCGGGGGCATGGAGGGCCCCCGGGCCCCGAAGGCGGCCGCGGATGGTGCCAGAAGGAAACCGGCGCCTTCCCCGGACTCTTCGTCGGCCATCGGCTCCACCAGATGCTCGCGCCCGGAGACGCCGTCGCACGGGGAGAGGTCGCTGGCCTTCTTCGGACCGGACCCCGGGCGGCGTCAGAAGGGGACCGGCGTCTTCCTAGGATCCTTCATCAGGCATCGGCTCCACAAGGTGCTCGCCGCGGTCGAGGAACCCTGCCCCCGGGGCAGCGGTCTCGGCCATGGCCTCCCGCGCCTCCTCGCGAACCACCGCGACTTCCTCGCGCGCGGCGAACTCACACCCCCGAGACGCGAGCCCGGCCTCTTGGGCTCGGACGCTTTCCTCTCGGGAGAGTGTTTCCTTCTCCCGCGCCTCCATCTCGGACCAGGCATGGGAGGCCTCGTCGGCGGCAGAATTCGGTGGCGGCCTCCGATCGGACGACGCACCTCTCTGCTGCCGCGGTCTTCGGCCAGCGGGTCGCCACAAAGAACCCGGTGGCGGGCCCGAGGACATTCCCGGTCCTCGGGGTCCGGCCTCGGCTCTTGGTTCCAGGAGCCACCTCCCCGGACCCCAACGCCCGGTCCCGGACACACAAAGGGTACGACTACCCGGACTTCATCAGACGCGATGGCAAGTCCGGGCGGTTTGTCCCGACTCAGTCCGGGGCCTCCGGGTCCCGGACACATATAGGGTATGATAATCCGGACCACGCCGCCATGTCGAGCGCGAGTCCGGGCAGGCCGCTCCTGGTCGATAAGTTCCCGGTTGAACGGCTGCTCCCGGTTGATCAGCCGCTCCCGGTTGATCCGTTCCCGGTTGATCGGCTACTCCCGGTTGATGGTCTTCTCCCGGTCTCGAGAGTTCGCTCGCTCCCGGTTGATCGGCCGCTCCCGGTTGATTAGTTCCCGGTTGATCGGCTGCTCCCGGCTGACCGACCGCTCCCGATAGATCGGCACCTCCCGGTTGATCCGTTCCCGGTTGATCGGTTGTTCCCGGTTGAGGATCTTCTCCCGGTGTCGAGAGCTCGCTCCCTCCCGAGGAAGCTGAGCCCGAGCACGGCCCCTGACAGGCCAGGACTAGAGAGCATATAACAGAGGCCGGAATACTTCTTCAGCGAGGCGCCGCTCCTCGCTCATAACCAGCATCGCCTCGGTAAGGAAGTCATCCCGATATGGTCCATATCCTTACCCGGGCCCCTGTGCCCGGGAACATATCTACCATACATATCAAATCACATTTTAGTCTGGGGCCCCCGGGTCCCGGGCACATATTCGAGCCGAGGCACGGATTCCTGAATCCGTGCCCCGGGCCCGACACCGAGGAGGCCGAACCAGGGCAGCCTCGCCAAGGCGAGTGCGAGCCTAGGAACGCGACACCCGGAATAGGGTGCGATAGCCCGGACAACGCCGCCCCGGCGAGGTCGCGTCCGGAAGGTCGTCTCACATTCCATATTCAAGCCCGGGTCCCCGGAACCCGGCATATATCAAACCACATTTCAGTCCAGGGCCCCCGGGTCCCGGACACATATCCTCCGCATGACAGCCGGGGCCCCCGGGTCCCGAGCACATGCCCCCTGCTGGCCTCGAGTGCTCGCGAGGGAAGCTGAGCCCGAGCACCATCCCTGGCATATCAAGCATCTTCACAAATCTATCTGTAAAGACATCCTATTCCCAGCAGCCTCGCTGCGCGCTTGGGGGCACGGAGGGCCCCCGGGCCTAGAAGATAGCCACGGGCGGAGTCAGAAGGGAACTGTTGCCTTCATCGGCCATCGGCTCCACGAGGTGCCTGCCGCGGTTGAGGAATCCTGCCTCCGTCGCAGCGGTCTCGGCCACGGCTTCCGGCGCCTCCTCGCAAACCAGCACGGCTTCCTCAACACTCTCACAACCAGATAAGGTGCAGTCTCCCGGACAAGCATCGCCCCGGCGAGCGCGAGTCCGGGCAGGCTGCCCGATTCATTCCATATTTTCAGTTCGGGGCCCCCGAACCCTGGACACATATTCGCCGCATTACAGCCGGGGCCTCCGAGTCCCGGCCATATCTGTTCCCAGTGAACCAAGCTCCACCAGCTCAAGACGAACCAGGCGGACCCAGCGTCCCCTCGTTTCTTGGAAGACATGGCCCTGTTCCTGCCTGGAGCAGTTCCGGCCGAGCAACAGGGCCAGGGGCCACTTTCGGCGAAACGGGACTGGGGGTTCCCACAGTCGCCGGGGACGCGTGGGTCTTCGGCCACGTCAGTTCCCCCGGGGCCACATCCCGCGCCGAAGAAGGCCGGCTTCCCTGCTAAGTACCCAGGCGCGAGCTCTACGACGGCCCGGGTGCGGTTTCCCCGAGCAAGTCGCAACAACGGCTCCCGGCGCTCGGTCCCAGGAGCCACCTCCCCGGTGCCCGGTCCCGGGTCGCACAGCTTCAGCCCCGGGTGGCGTCCCCGGGGCGCATTGCGGAGACGCTCCTGGTCCCGGGCGCCGCTCCCCGGGCCCGGGACTCGCATTACCCGACTGATCAGCTCCTCCCGGTGATCGGCTCCTCCGAGCTGATTGGCCTCTTCGGTGATCGGCACCTCCCGCCCGGATCGGCCTCTCAGCGGACGGCATCAGCTCTCCGACTAACAGCATTAATAACGAGGCGACGGGGCACGTTGCCCCTGTCGTCCGCCTTGCCACGTGTAGGCATCTTAGGACGGCCCCCCGTGGACACACGACCACACTGTCAGGACCTTTTGACTTCGGCGGCAAAGACGTGCTCCATCACATCTCGACGACTTCGCCGCCTGCAGCAGACCTACTCCGGACGTGCGCGACAAGACGGCGAGAAGACAAGCCTTGCCTAGTTTTCTCCATGTACAGGACACTGTGGACTCCCCTGATTCTATAAAGGAGGATCCGAGCCGACGAGGAGAGAGGACAAGCAAGCTTCAGCATTAGCAACCACTGAGGGCTCTCTAGCTAGGACCCACTCTCTAGCTCACACTCTCGCGACTGTTCGTCTTCCTCAGCTCCTGCCGCGAGCCGGGTTCACCTTGTAACAGACATACCATATTCACCTCCACATAGCATACACATAGGAGTAGGGTATTACGCTTCCGAGCGGCCTGAACCTGTATAAATCCTCCTGTCTCCTCTGTGCGCCGATCCATTCTTCCAACCATCCACCGATCATCGACCCACCGGACGCCGCATTCGCCTGAGAACTACTCCCCTGGCCGAATCTCAAAAGGGGGCTCTCCTGATCTCCCGCGGTCGGACTTCCGTCCTCCGACAGCGCCCGTTTGAACCGAGTGCGAGCACGGGAGGCGGTGCCGGATCGGACGGCTCCGGGGAATTTCCCCTCCGCCCGATTCGGACGGAGGAGGAAGACGATGCTGACAGACGGGCCCGGCCTGTTAGCGGGAGGCGCACGGGCGCGAGCGAGGGGAACCGGCCTGCGGGCGCGCAGAGAGGGAGGCCGGCATAGGAGCGGCCGCCGGCCCAACAGAAGAAAAATAGAAAGGAAAGTGGAAAAAGATTTTCTAGGACGATTTAAATTTTGATAAGTGTTTTTGATTTATTAAAAATAGTTCCTGTGTTCTGAAAATTCCACTAAAAATCCAGTTAATGTATTTTGGCACAGAGAATACAAGAAAAATATTCCCGGCCACGATAATTTATTATCTTGCATGTTACACCTTTAATTAATTCCTTTAGCCTTTTTAAATTTATTTTCTTGGGTATTTTTCTCAGGTATAATTTTGTGTGGCTAAAGTCAGGGTGTGATAGGATCTCCCCTCTCGCAGCCGCGGCATGTGTGCGGCACGTGCCCGTGCGAGAAGGGCTTTGAGCGGGCCGGAAGGCAGGCAGGCCGTGCAACACAGGGATGGGCCAAGCCTGAGGTGGTCCAGAGAGGGGAACTAAGAGAGGGAATGGTGGTGTTGCAACTGGGCCGGCTTGGAAGGAAAAAGGGGAAACGCGGCCCAACAGAGGGATTTGAATTTTTGGAATTTTGGAGGAATTAATTGAAGGGGAATATATTTGAATTTGAATTGATTTGAGAGATGATTTGAGTTTGGATTGAATTTTGGAGATAGGGAACTGATCTCAAGGATTGGAACCTGAGTTTAGAGATGGATGATTGGGACTTGGCACGCACCAGACAACAACCAAAGAATCCAATTCTCGCAATTAGGGTTTTTTTATTTAGGTTTACGCCTAACGCTTGGGCATAGGGCATTAGAACCTTGTAGCCAGCATGTTATATGAGTTGGCTCTAAGTTACCTCTTGATGACATGGAAAAATTTTAGAGCTAGCAGCTAGCTACACTATTGACCTTGCTCTTAAGGGAGCGTGTGGTAGGCTCAACGCATGCGAGATTATGATGTTTGGTTGTCAGCAAGCCATAGTCTCTGTCCCTACTGATGCAAGCCTAGCTGGTTGGGGCTTGGGGTACAAAAAAACTACATGTGCCCTGCATTGTGTGGTTCAGCAGAAGCCTTGCGCAGGGACATGAAGTTGCTTTGATTTTTAAGAATAATTTGCAGGGTGGCCCGCACATTTACGCGGCTATATTTGTTTTAAAAGTTTAATATCTAATAATATTAATTAAAATTATAACAAATATTCAAATATTTGTAAGTTGATAGTGTGTACTTCTATCTATTCACACAATCACATACTATCAGAATTTCTCTTTTTCGGCCAACAATAGTATTTCTCTAACTATTGAAATTGTTACAAATCAACTCTTTTTGACAGAGGTATTATTTGACATGGACATTTTCTGCTATTTTTTACTATTTATCATTTTGAATTAGAGTGGTATATAGAATCAACCAAAAATATCTCTCATTTTCTCTGATTAATATGAGAATTTTTAGACCTTCAGGGCAAACTTGTTGCCTCCTTTTCGAGCTCTCTTTATAGTCACACTTATGGATCCCAGTCCACCGTCCATGCACCACAATACGGTTCAACCATTGCTTTGCTATGCTCGTACTAACTCTAAATTGTCATCATGCATATATTCTAAGCTATTGCAGACATACAAATCGTATGAGTTTAATTAGATAATAGGTAGATAACTCTATTTTAGTTAAAAACAATATTCATCTTCCACATTGGTTTTTATAATATTTTTAGTTCATATTTCAAATCATAACATCTAGATATTTGAAACTCCCACGACAATCAATAATTATGTTTTTATTAAATTTTAATTACTCTCAGACGGTACATTCAACATGGACACAATTGATATTTTTTTCAACTATAACTTTCTTAGTGAAGCAGGTATTTATTGTGGAACTTCCTTTGAAACGAAATGCCGTTGCTTTTAATTTATTGTTAGTCAGAGCTAAAATTATCTTCGATATTATTTCACATGGAATTTTTTCAATATCTTTTGTATTAACATTTTTGCTTATAATTTTATTTTCAATAGAATATTTCTAATAAATATTTATCAATGATACATATTTATATATTTATTGTAATTATTACATATTGTTCTGAATTTTGTTACTCCATCCATTCCAAAACTTTCGGACGCTATTTCGACATGGACTCAATTGAATTTTTTTTCAACTCTAAATTTTTAGTGATTTAGGTATTTTATTGTAGAATTTTATTTTAAACAAAATTTTGTTTATTTTATTTTTACTCCAAGCTAAAATTATTCTTCAATATTATTTCATATGATTTTTTAAATAATTTTCATATTAACATTTTTGTTTGTAATTTAGGACCGTCTATTTGTCAAACGTTTGAAAAAAAAATACATCAAACGATTTTTTCTACATCAAAAAGACAAGATACGAACCGTTAGATACAGTTGCACATATTTATCACTGAGTTACATAAATTTATAACTAAAGTTGTGCGTAATCGATAATGACAAAAAGTTGAAAGTGCAATTACAGCAAGTTAAAAATGTAACTTGGAATTTGCTTCCCCTTCCTGAATCTCAAAATTCTATCCAATGACCAGCGTTGTTGTTTGACAAAATACAAAAAATCAAACATTTGATCAATAGCAAATCTATTATAATTTTATTTTTAATAGACTTTTTTAATAAATAATTATTAAGGATACATCTTTATATATGTATTGTAATTATTATGGATTATTCTAAATTTTGTTACTCTCTCCGTTCTAGAATATAGCAACTTTCACGGCTTAATATATATTTAAGTAGTACTATTGTTTTCAGCCACACGTGGACGTGGATGACCCTAATTATATTTGTACTCTAACTACCAGCTTCTACACTATATGCAACCTATCAGACTGTTAATCAATCAATGCTCTTAATTACTCATGAGTTTTTGTTACAATCAAGGAAAGGCTGGTGTTAATTTCTAGTACTCATTGTTTTTTACGCTGGCTTGACCGGCTTGCTGCTGTGGATTCTTGTCACCGCCCATCATGGACTAATATGCATAGCCTAGTTCGTACAAAGTTCTAGATGGTTAATTAGGAGAATCAGACCAGCACTTAGTTTGAGTCCATGCATTGCCACATAAAGTTTCTAGATGCTCTATTATGGGCATTTTTGTATTTTAACATGTGTTGATTTTATTTAAAATTGATTTTTACTCTAACTTTAACAACACAGACATATATTTGTATTTGTCTCATGTGGATAGCAATTGAATTTTCTATTCTATATAGCATGCGTAAATATTTTAGTACTATGTTACCCTCGTATATCTATGTCCAATTTAAAACAATAATATCTTGTATTTAAATTGGAAAGACAACCCTAATCAAATTTGTTCGTAGATTCAATTAAATTTCAACCGTTATAATATGGGTCCACCACGATCTAACAGTGTAGATTTTGTATTTTTCTATAATTAACGTGGTAATCTCTAGGCTCCAAAGCAAAAGTTGTGCCTACTTTCAAGGCTGTCTTAATAATATAATAGATGGATATATTTTTTATTTTGAATTATAGTTAATCTCGTGCTATGTTTTAGATGGGCACTTCTCTCAATATTCCTTAATTTTTATTCCGAATTTTAGTTATTTATAAATTGTATCTCCTTATGGACTCTATTTTTTTTCCTCTTCAATGTTATTTTATATGTATTATTGTTATAATTTTTTAAATCTTACTTTTGGATATTTAAAGATTGTATTCTAAATTGTATTCCTACTTAAACTCTTTTTTCTGTGATTAATGTGGGAATTTCTAGCATCCAGAGCGAGTTTTTATTATATTTTTCTTTCTAATTTTAATGATCTTTTTGAAGTTTATTTGGAATTTATTTTGAAAATCCAATTTCGAAATTTATTTTATTTTTTATTCCAAATTTTAATTAATCTCATGTTGTGTTCTAGATGAACTGTTCTTTCAATATTTTTTATTTTTTATTTCGAATTTCAGTTTTTTTAAATTATATTTCTACTTGAACTCTTATTTTTCTTTTTTTCCAATTAGTGTTAAAACTTCTAGTCTCTCGAGCAAATGTGTGCCCTCTTTCAACGCTAACTTAATAATATAATATACAGATTTTATTATATTCCGGCAGCTTCTTTGAACTATTTTCTAGAAGTATAATGAAAGCAATTAAGGCAGCCAAACAGATAGATTGAGTGGGAATACATGAATGATCCAAGCTTGCAAATTCACCTATAAACAAACGAAGAGTACCAGACTTCAAAAGAAAGAAGAAAGAGCAGAAATGCCATTAATGCCGGAGATGACCTGGTTCTTGCAAATGGTTCATCTTCAAGTGACACTTGCTCAGAGCAACCAAGACATTGCAAATGAATGTACCCTTGAATCAGAACGAACCACAGGGTTAAGGGCATGTCGATTTCATTTGCACAACTTGTTTTTTTTTTCTAGATTTCACATTCAGAATGTCTACCAGCGCAAAGCTTCCGAGTTTATGGAAACAGAGTTGTTAAGGCCATGTATGAATGTAAGTTTTCAGATTCTGAGCTGCTGCCAAATGTATCGGCGACAGTCGCCAGAGCAGTTTGGCGTTCACCTTGTGGAGAATATCCTGCGAAACTTCAAAAATCAAGTATCTGATCTTGATCATGGCTCACGGTCTACATCTCCACTCCGAGGTGAACCCCTTTCCTTCAAAGAGCGGCACCGAGTCTGTTCACTACTCAGATGCAGGTGCAACTTGAATGCTTGGATGCCTAGGAACACCTGGATCTATCGCAGGTCTGCACTTCTTTATGAAGTAAGAATGCATCCCCTTGGTCCCCGTTGAATGAGCGCCGCTCGAAGCTGCATACTGTGAGTTGCCTCAGTAGTTTCTCGAGACATGAGTAAAGGCAACTCTCAGGGTCCTTCACGTTCGGGTTAGTTGACAGGACAGCTGCATTCACCGCGTCCGCGACAAATTCCCGCTGTGGAGAGTCTAGCAGATATCCGATGCACGATTCAGCAGGCTTTTCATATGCAAGCAGGGCCACACTCTCCTGCAGATAGCACATTGTTCACTTTTTAGCTCAATGAAATTGCAAAGCACATATAGATGTGAAGATTTAATACACTTTGCTACTGCAAGTAAAATTGGACACACTAAAAATGACCCAACAACATCTAAAAAGCCATGGTATTACCTTTAGCAACCCATCAAAAGCTTTGTGTGTCAAGAAGTTGGCCAGGTTAGAGCGAGCATATTTTACAGCATCCTCCAGTTGTCCAGCCTAATGCAAGAGAAACTGAGATCATATCATTATGAAACAGGATATAGTGCAATTATGCAACATATCCAAGTGCCCACCACCAGCGCACATGCAAACTAAAAGCCCTGGATGGGCAATGTCAAATAGAACCACATGCCAACTTGGCAACATGTCAAAATAAGAGGATCTAACATGCTCTTTCCAGTCAAAAATAAAGTATGTTCCGAGGTACATGCATCCAAACTTCATAATTTACCATGATTTATTTAGATTGGACAATTTAACATGACCTAACGGGGGTGTTGTATTTTATTTTATTAAAGTATTGTATTATTTTCATGTGTGCACATGTAGTTTGTTGGTTGATTATATGATTGTTTGCATGCAATATTTTAGCTTAGATCACTAGAGTATAATATAGTTATTTTAACCAAATAGCTGTATAAACTATGAAGCACAAAAACTGAATTTAGGATGTTCAGATAATTACCCTGATAAATTCAATGAATCTTTGAGAATGGAGTAAGAAGCAAATAACTGACGTTTCATCCTGCAAAGAAAATTAGGTCTTAGGGGTGAAACTAACTCTTTGCGGAAAGTGCATTATGGGAACTGAAAATGCTGTGCTAGGATAAAGATAGTATGACTAATCGTAATGCAAGTTTAACAATAAGAGAAAGTTGCACCGCAGGTCATTAAACTTGTGAAGCCATACCACTTTCCTCCCTGAACTTGTATTACAAAGTAAAATGCAGGATCAGGGAAGAAAGAGGTACCACCTCAAAAGCTTAAGGACCTGAGGTTCTCTAACAACAATAATTGAGTCGATGCACCTAACAATTCACATTAGCAATTTGTGGAAACTGCACAGAGTAGATGAATCGAATCAATTAGCAGATAGAAGACTGTACCTTTATCACCTGTGGATACCATTCTCCGAGTCTTTTGAATGCAGAATCAATATCCCCACTCATGATAAGCTTCATGAAATGAAACAAACTTTTTTCAGAAGGCAGAAACCCCACCAGAGGGGGAAAGATAAAAAAGGGGCAACTCTATTGATTTTATGGTATCTGCACAGTATAGCAGACAAATGGAATAACTGCACGCAATGGTGTGCAACCAAAAATATGGAAGAGAGAGCAGTGACCAAAAATTGTTTTACTTTAGGGGGGAAAATCTGCCTATGAAGCTTGCATTCATAACATTTCAAAAGGTCAATGAATTCTAAAAAACATAGAACACTAAAACATGGTTAACAATGAGCTGGAGCCTTTAAGACTTCAATAAACAAATGTCAGGTTACCCCCACTCACAACACATACAGGCGGTGACCACCACAAACATGCATACAGATAGTTGGCACAAAGATGCTCTATTCATCAGTGGGTAGTAACTGGTGTTTAACTGTTTAACTACTGTACTCCTGGTTTCGGAGTGAACATGTATGATCTTGTAAAACTATAATAAAATACTACCAATTGACTCCCCAAGCTGCTAATTAATACATTATAAAAATGGATAAACAGCAATATCGATCCAGTTTCAAATAAGTTTTTCTCAGCTCACCTGACGCAGCAATTTTCTGTGGCTAAGACCATACATTTCTGGAGGTTCCCCGAACCCATTTTGATGATTGGATGGAGGATCAGTTTCACTTGCCATATCAAAAGAATTTAATGTATCTTGGTAGCCGTAATGTAGGAGATATGAACGAACAATCCTGTTACAAGTGCACAGTACATATACATAAGGCAGTCAAACTAGGATTTAATGTCAATATAGGTACAGTTAAAGCTTGAAACAAAGTAGGGATGAAGGGTGGAGTGAAGATGGTTTCAAATGTAGATTACACAATAATGTAAATCTCACATAAACATAACAGAAACAGACAAATAATCAACAGCACAAGTCAGCGATTGTCAAACATAACTCGCTAACCTGTCTCACAACAAGATACAGAATGATCTCGTAATGCAACAGTAATGGATTATTAACTTGAGAAAGCATACCAATGACTAATGTCCGGTTGCAAGAACAATTTGTCACTGACCGATTGCTGCTTCATTTTCTCTTCAAAAATATAACCCTGCCAGTAAGAATCATATTTAATGTTATCTCATAGCACATTGTGTCATTGTCACTATATCCCACGTTGATGCATAAACTAAACACCAAATAGGTAAATATACATGACAAGAATGAGCTGGGGTAGTAATTGAAGGCTAGCACCATATTTTGGTGGCCTGATTACTGCCCATAAGGATGCATGCAACCAAAAGTTCTTTCAATTATATGAAAGGAGCTGCACTTAAGATGCAATGCACCTGAATTTGGCAAATTGAGATGGATAATCTAGAAGACACTGTGACATATGTATTTCATAGATGCAGCAAACTATGGAATGGAAAACGAAAATTTTAAAATAATATAAGAAAATCAGGACAATATTATGTAGCTGAACATGCGCAGGACAGAGTGAGGTCCTTAATAGGTGAATAAGAATATCTAGATATGTTGACTCACCTCAATGTCAAAAGAGAACGGTGCTTTTCCAAAGTTTACTGTCACCCTGATTTGCAAAAAATCAAACCAGATCCAGTGAAAAAAAACTAATACTTAATCTAATAACTTATCACACCTAGTGCATGCAATTCCAAGACAACATAATATATTAACACAAGTATTTGACACATAAATCAGGTTCCATAGACATGGCCACATAGGTAATATAGCGTCAACTCAGCAGCACTTCTTAGTTCCTACACTGATCATAACTCTAACTGTTGAATATAAGTAATTCTAAGTAAGCTGAAGCTACATATATGAAAAACATCATCTGTTTGTATGAAAGGAAAGAATCAAGGATATTTTTATGGAGGCTATTTGCTTATATCTTCATTTTACCAAGTCCGAATTAGTAAAATACCAACAGAAGGGAAATTATGTCTAATTAGTTAAAGTAGAGGATTTGCAACTAATTTGCTATTGTAAAAGGGAAACATCATTTGCTTGTAACTATCATGAATAGATGAGGCGAAATAGGAATAAGAAAAAACAAATTGCCCCAGGTATTTCAGTCAAGCTGCAGAAAGCCCCATATTCAGCAAATTGTTTCACTTAACACATTTTTCAACAACTTAGGTTTGACTGTATTGGTTAAAATGCACTTTTCCATATTTGGAATATCTATTTTCACTGAAATAATCACTTAGGAACAAGTATCTTACTCTTCATCCTGACTATGAACTGCAATGGTAGGATATAGTGTGCCTTTAATTTCTTTTTTAACGGATCCAACCAGAGATCCATTTTTCCTGCAAAATGCTACATGTAATTAGATTAAAGTGCAGCATGATATCCTGAGATGAAATAAGCAAGGTGAAGGCTTCTGAAGGAGAAAAAACAAAGAAACAAACATGTGGAAAGCTCAGTATACAAGACAATGATATGCCAATGCCAGAGGAGTGGTGGCAGATGCAAATGCAACACAATTTCCAAATTAAACATTCAACAGCCAACAGCTGTAGTGAAGAAAACTCTTGCAAATTTGAAAATATTAATGGAGCAGCAACAAAGTACAGTATTCATCTCATAGGGAAAAGCTCACAAGACAAAAGATGAAAGCTATGAACTTTAAGAAAGTCTATAAAATATGACGCCTAGAAGGAAAATAGCCAATCAGAGAAGCAGATGCTGCCATGTCAATTCAGAAAGAATGATGAAACTTACGTGAAGAAAAATTCTTGTGAGAAATAGTTGATGCCAGCACCAATTGTGTCACCAGATGTGAATTTGGGACCAAATGACTCACTTTTCCCAGGACCACGGTAAAGATAGCCATCATCGCCATGATATCCACAGCTGTTAGACTCCCAGCTGGAATGAATATAGAAAAAAATGATAAATTAAAAAAATCATCAAAAGGAAAAAAACTTTAGTGGTAAAATTAGAAGTCTGCTCAAACAAAGAAAAGGTGGGTCATATTATTTGCTAACTATTTCTCTGATATCTGTCTGTCTATTAAATTATTAAAACAAGGTGAAAAGGAGCCTCCATGTTTGCTCTCAAAACCTATAACGTGTCACGTTAATCAGAGACAAAGAAAAAGATTAAAACATAAAATCAAACTGACAATTTGATTCCATACAAATTTCGGTGTAAAAAGGTAAAATCCCTAGCTCACAAAAACTAAAGTAGCTTGAAGCAAATGTACAAGTGCAAATGTCAGGGTATCCTGCTAATATTATATAAATGATGACAATTCCAGCCAACGTTACCACAAGTTAGCCAGGAAATCTTCCTCAGTAGGGCCAACGTTAGAAGTTTCTATGCATTCAATCAAACTGAAATGACACCCTACCTCTTTAGCATGAAAAATCTAGCCTCTGTGACAAATGGTCTAATCTAATTCAACCAGTCCACTACATGTACTTAGCTTTCCTCGTCACAATTTTAAATGAATTTTTGATCCCCACACGTTATCCTAAGTTCTTAGGCAGGAAACTCAATTAGCTAGAACTTGGTCTCTACCATAAACTGTGACATTTTCTCAAAATGGAGATATAACGCCATAAGTTTTACATTTCGGATTGCCAATAAAACATTGAATCCAAACTAACAGTGGGATCAAACAACAGCAAGGCAAGGGGACGCTAACCCAGGTTGGCGGCGCATCTTGAAATTCTCGGTGGTGAAGCCGATGGAGGTCTGCCCCTTCTGCCCGGCGTTCTTGACGCTCATCTCGAAGTAGTAGACGGCGCGGCGCGTGGGGGCGGGGCGGTTGGCCTGCACGACGCCGACGTCGTGGCCGTGCTGGTTGACGCCGAGGTACTTGACGGACATCCTGTCGGTGGACACGACGGCGAAGAGGCCCGAGCTGTTGGTGGTGTTGAGCTCGGACGGCACCGGCTCCGCCTCCATCTCGGCCGCCGCGGCCTCCCACTCCGCCGGCGACCGCCACCGCGACGCCAGCCGCATCGGGTCAAGTACCGCCGCCCCGGGCGCTGGTTCTTCCGCCGCCGCCTCCTGGTTCGCCACCATTCGCCAATTCCAACTCCTGGGAGCAGAAACCAGCACAGAAACTCACCAAACAGAAGAGCAAGATAGGGATGATTCGACTCGTCCGAGCTGAACCACCACCCCCCCCCCCCCCCCCCCAACCCACAACACCAACCGAAACGACGATCCCGGAAGCCCTAGCGCGAGAGGAGAGCCGCGGGGACAAGAAAGGGGATCGGCAGGGAGCTTACCGAGCGGGGAATCGTGCCCGCGGTGGCGAAGGAGGAGGAGGTGGAGGAGGGATCGGGAAGCGCTGCGGTTGCGGGCGTCAGGAGGAGAGGATGGATGGGGGAAGGGGACGCAGGAAGCGTGAGATGGGCGTCGCCGTCGCGTCGCGGCGAGAGAGAGGGTAACGTACTACTCGTGTACTTTCGCCGTTTTCTGATGGGTGTGGTGCAGCGGGGGGAACTGTTAAACAACCCCCGCTACGCACACAGTCCAACGGAGTTGTGTAGCCTAAAAACAAATTAGAGACACAAGATATAGGAGAAAGAGTAGAATCTTTATTTATTTCTCTAGCATTAGTATAAATAAATAGCTCCTTTTCTCCTTATATAATCATATTTCATATATAAAAAATTAGGTGAGAACCTAATTAGTGTATTTGGGCTGGATCTTCATGGGCTCAAACTTAAAAGTTTCTCAACACTCCCCCTTAATCACTCACCGCGTAAAGCCTATGTCTCGTCAAAACTCCACAAAACCCAGTGAAAAGAATTGAAAAAGGAGTTCATAGCATACACATGTCATGTCATATGGATTGCCTCGTTAAAAACCTTAATAAAAAACTACGGAAAAACTTACTTAAGGAAAAAAGAGCACAATCCATCCATTACTTTTTCGATTTTAGAACCGATTTGGGTACTTGATCCTTTGGGTCAAGCTTTTGCTAATGGATGAGTAAAATTCTCTCCCTAAATTTTGCATCTCTTTAAGTCTAAATCATCTCGATTCTTTGATCATATTTTTCCAAGATGGTGATGCGAGTGATGATCCAAATAGCTAAATCATGTAGGGTTTTTTTTTCATGACTTATAGATTTTCTATAATCCATAAATACTTGTACACCACACATTTCATTATCTTTCTTGATAATGATTTTGGGGTTGGACAAAATTCGAAACATGTTGCGTGCTAAGATTGGTAAACTATATCCGCGGAACCTATGCATTTTCATATGCTATTTTTTGATATACTATGGTTCCATTCTTCATACACTTTAAGCTTGCAGGCTTAAACAACGTTGGTTTCAACCAATTTTATCTCAAACTCGTTTGGAGTGAGCTTTGTTTGATGATATTCATATCCATTTTGGGATTTATTTCATATCTTATTCTATCTTGGTTTTAGGCTTTCCATGCAAATGCCCAATCCAAATGTCTCCAATCGTCTATTATCATCTATGGGTCAACTCACGGGTTGATCTTTTAGTTGATTTTTCAACTTCTGGTTGACTGCCAATGAGTTTCATTATCTAAAGAAAATATTGCCCATAATAGATCTCATAATCAATTTCTATTGATTGTATGAGTCTTTTATGCAAGTGTCCATGGATACGAAGGTATACTATTCATGTGCTTCTTCATCTTACTTGACGCTTCTCCAATATTGTGGATGCTATGGGCCCCGGGTATCTCAAAAAAGGCAATTACGACCACTCAAATAAAGGATAGGCCAGCCCTTACAATTAGAGATAGAATAGGACTCGGCTTTAAGTTACCCATAAGGGTCACTAGCTGAATCCTATACTAATACGAGGTTCGGGTACCTTATTTGGTCATAACTCTGTTGAGTAGGGTACGCCCCATGAGGGTCGCCAGACGAATCCTATGCTAATGCGAGGTTCAGATATCTTATTCGGCTACAATTTTGCCAGGTTGGATACGCCCCAGGAGGGTTGCTAGCTGAATCCTGCACTAGCGCAGCATTCGGGTACCTATTTGGTCAAAATAAAGGAAGAAGCCACTACTGGAGCTCTCAGTTAAGAAGAAGCCAGAACCCGTGCAATCGGAGGCTACACTAATCCCGGAACCTACGTAGGTGCTCATTATTTTTTAAGGCTGGAGGATCTCAATCATTCGATTCCTACTAGAAGACGAACTCCATAAAGATCACAACGAAGCTGAGCAAGTCAAGAGATGGAGCAAAAGCTTTATCATAGTCAGAGAAGACCTATATCGTCGAAGTGCATCTAGAGTTCTCATGCGTTGTGTCACACCTGAGGAGAGCAAGCAGATTATGCAATCTATCCACTCGGGCATCTGTGGCAACCACGCTGCATCCAGAATATTAGTCGGAAAGGCTTATAGACAGGGATTCTTCTGGCCGACTGCGGTTACCGATGCTAAAGCACTCGTCCGGCCATGCAAGGGATGTCTTTTTTTCGCTCGGCAAACTCACCTACCAGCACAAGAATTGCAAACTATCCCAATCTCGTGGCACTTTGCAGTCTAGGGGCTCAATGTGGTCGGGCAGTTCAAGAAGGCGCTAGGAGGGTTTACACATCTGTTCGTCACGGTGGATAAGTTTATAAAGTGGGTTGAGGCTAGACCTGTTGTTACCATCACTGCGGCCAGGGCGAAAGACTTCATACTAAGTATAATCTATCGATTTGTAGTCCCCAATCGCATCATTACGGACAACAGCACTCAGTTCATGGGCAGCATATTCAAGGATTTTTGTGACGACTTTGGCATCAAAATCCACTATGCTTCGGTGGTACACCCCTAGAGCAATGGGCAGGTTGAGCAATGATCAAAATTTTCGAAGGTTATAGGGCTGCGCTGAGTAGATCTGTTTGGACCGGCCTATTTGGTAGTAGGCCGAAGATATGAGTTCTTAAATAGTATGCTCTATTGGGTCACCCGCTGGTCGCGTTAAAATCGCGATGCAGGTGCTATATTACAAGAACCGATTAAATAATCAGATGTGTTTAATGCGAAGTCTATAACCAGGTGTATACATTCGGGTATCTTGATTATTTTAAGGTATTGAGGATATATCCTTATAAGGATCAATAGCTGGTCTCCATTAAAATTAGGGATGCAGATATCTCTTAATTACATCTCATCACGCATTGGGCTTCGGTCCATAGCAATACACAGTTTGCATGCTTAGCCAAATTATTATGAGCAAAATTCCAGTCAATTATTGGCATAAGAGTCCAATTTCTGATAAATATATCACTCAGAAAAGACTTAAAGGTTAAAGATCTTTGACTTTATATTTAATTATTTTCCAATTAAACACAAAGTCAAGTCGAGGGCTACACCTAATAGGTGTGCCTGTTCGGCGCACACTATTCATTTATTTCCATGAAGCCCTTCGTAGCCTCGCTGCCCGCTGACATGAAGCAGAACTCGGGAGAAGAAGTACTCAGATAAAGAATACTCGTGAGTAAAGCACTCTGCAATCTCTTTACCGTGGAGGATGAGCACTCAGCATCAGTTATGACTCAACTATGAAGGTCTCAGGGGCTACTGTGTAGGCCATGGGCCCCGGGTACCTCAAAAAAAGTAATTACGACCACTCGAATAGAGGGTGGGCCGGCCCCTATAATTGGAGATAGAGTAGGACTTGGCTTCAAGTTACCTTGCACAACAAGGAAAGGGATATAGTTCTAGCCGGATACTCTATGTACTGATAAGAAAAGCTCTTGATCGTATCCAACTGGGTTTCTTACCCTATAACCCTCATCCCTCCAGTATATAAGAAGAGGTAGGGAGCCCCCAGGGCAGATGATTCCACATACCGCGAAAGCAATACACCACAACTGGATTAGCATATTACCTCACATTGAGGGCCTGAACCAGTATAAATCCATGTGTTCTTTCGAATCCATCGAGTTTAGATTCGACGCATAGCCCTATATAATTCTTGCAGATATAAAACATCGACAAATACGGGATGATTCTTTAACATACTAGCATTTACTGTGGTGCACATGATAATTGCTGGTTTTCTTCTTTTGTTGGAAAACGTGGTATGCATGTTCTAAGGTTCCATACCGTTTGTAGGACTCCACTGGCTCCCCCCTCCCTCACTTAGTGGGGTTACTTTCAATAACTACAAGTATGATAATTCCTTTTTTATCCCTATTTTCATCAGACGTCTCAGGTTACTAGATAAAACTGGTACATTTTATATTAGTATAGATATAGATGAGGGATGGGATAGTTCCTATTTTTTGAGGGATGAAACGATGTGGCCCGTATGTCAGTGAGAGATAAGTGGGTTGGATTGATCCACTAATTTTTAAGGTATAAGCATAGCTTGGATCTTAGAAGAATATTCTTTTTCAGGGATGTCCCATCCCACCTGTCTCCAAACCAAACACCCTAAAAAATGGGTTTAATCCATCCTGACCCATCCCATCCCTTGAACCAAACGCATGCTAAGATAATGGAGCCTGGCATGGAGGGCTAATTAGGCTACCAAATCCAGTAAAGAAAGACAATGCCCCAATAGATGCCGTGGCAGCAAAGTGTCGAGATAGCTCAGGATTCCAGGAAAACAGGAGTGGGAGAGGTAGAAGACGGGGATGAGAGCTGCGGGAAGGAAATGCTTTAAGATTCGTGTTTGCAACGTATCTAATCTATATATCATATATAGTTGTCACCAAAAGAAGCACATGCAACAAGCCACATCATCAGCAATTCTAGGCCATTTGACTATGTTACAATAAAAATATCAACCGTCGGATCAAGGAGTTATTTATACGCATTCATTAGTCGTCTCTTCCCCTTCTCTCTACCTTTAATTAGATACATGTCATCAGTAAATCTAAACCATTTAGTCATGTTAGTACAAAATTATCAACCGTTGGATCAATGAGTTACTTATCTGCATTCATTAGTCATCTCTTCTACTTCTCTCCACCTTTAATCTATGATAACTATATAATTATGTCCAGTAACATATTCTTACGATAAATATGAACTAAACAAGAGATGAGTACACAATCTAATTATAGCACCAAGGATAAATAAGCATGTAATGTTTAGATTTCATAATAGTACATATTCATTTCTATGAAAATTTCTATAAAATAGTGTTTTCAAAAAATAAACCGTGAAGCAACATTAACAATTTTATACGTTCATTTTCACCTACTAATTGTAAACTTTAATTATTATAATAATATAAATCTAATAAATCCCGGGCAAGGTATTTTTAGTATAGAGGAGAGGTCTTGCCGATGGAGAAAAGACCAGGCCTTTGTATAATTTCCTTCCTACTCGTTGCCTAAAAAAAGAACCCAAATTACTTCAACACCCTTAAAGCATCTTAAAGGGAGGCCAAAATTTAGTCCCTAAAAATCTTAGATTGGGACCATCCTAAAGAATTTTAGGCTCAAAAAGCTTTTCCATCTCTAAGAGAGACACAAAAATTAGATCCTAAAAATTAGTTTGTTGGCCACGTAAGACAGATGGGCCTAGTATTTGCTTATGATCGTTTTCTTTTGACGATACCGTGCCCCCGTGCGAACACTGATCGAGAGGATTCTCGTTGACGCTACCGCTCTTTAGCACCAGAGAACACATCGCTGGCCATTGTGTTCTCGACGGAAGACTTTACCGTTTAGGAGAAATGAAAGGCCCTGTTGATTTCCTAGCCGAACGTGTCATCAATCACGGTCAGTGAGAAGGCAGATCGACGACTGCTTGTGGCGATGTAGGGATCAAGCAACTATGACAAGTGACGAAAAAAATTGGCGTGGGAGGAAGGTGTTGAGAGAAAGAAAAGACACGGGTGGAAAATTCCTGGCGCGTGAGTGGTGAAATTTTCATGTAGGAGTAGTGATTGGGGTCGCTGATAGGTTTCTCAGACCAGTCTTACTTTAGACTAGAATTGGGCATAGATAATTTTTTAAATAGATTTGGATATATGTTGGAGAACTGTTTTTTTAACTTAAATTATAAAATTTAACTTTTTGAAATCTCATATGCTCTCTACCCCCCGCTCCCTCACTCCCTGACACGTGGGCCCCGTGCCTCCTACCCAGTACCCACTCTCAGATCCGCGCCTCAAAACATTCGTTCCGTGGGGCGAAGCCGACACTTTTCCTTCTCTCCGTCTACAGAAGCAGCAGCCGACGACGAGCCGTGTGGTGGCGGCGGCGGCCATCGCTCTCCAGGAATCCGTGGCGATCCCGAGCGGAGCGGAATCCGACGCGATCACCGGTGGCCGGAGCGGAATGGGGGTGCCGGAGGCGGTGGCGCTGGAGATACCGGCGACGGACGAGGAGGGGTCGCCTCCGGTGGCCAGGGTGCCGCCGCGGATCAGGAGGCGGCTACTCCGGTCCCGCGGGGGGGCGCCGGCGACCGCGGAGGAGATCGAGGCCAGGCTCCGCGAGGCGCACCTCCGGAGGCAGGTGGGTCGCTCTCGCACATGGGGGCGCTTCGAGATTTAGTGTTTTTTTTCACTGCGTGTTTGGGTAATTTTGTTGATTTTTTATTCTTTTTGCTGGCGGATTGGGGGAATTTGTGCGCTTCAAGCCAATTCGAATTTGGTTGGTAGCTGTGAATTGGGAGTAGGATTCCGGAGCGGAGATTTAGTTTGTCTAGACTACTGAATAATGCGTATTAGCATAGAAGCAATTGACCATCCACATGATTCACTGTGAACTGATTAACAAGCTGATGCTGTTCTAGCATATTGATCAAACCCGGCAGCCGCAATAAACTTGCGGTTTATCTCAACCACGTCAAAATGGGAGCCCAGATTCGTTTGACGATGATGATATTCAGCTCCCATTTGCATCTGCTGTCAGCCTGTAAAATGGGTGTTAAACAACTAAAATGGGTGTCGTTGCCAAGTTCATTTGAAGGACTGGCAGAAAAAAAATATGTTCACTGTTGCTTGTTATCTCATGTTGTATTCTATTCCTCCAGCAATTTCATGAAGCATTATCGTGCAAAGCGAGGCGCACAGTCAGATGCCCTTCGTGTCCATCTCAGGAGGAGGATCCCAAGCAGCGCCTTGAAGCAAAGCTTGTAGCTGCCGAGCAGAAAAGGTAACCAAAAGAGGGATCTACTCACCTAACAGAGCATATTATCTGATTGGATATTAAGATAGGGAACAGTGAAAAGTGATTTCTGATTGCAGGTTAAGCCTCGTGGCAAAGGAACAAAGTCGGCTTGCTAAGTTGGATGAACTGCGTCAGGCTGCTAAGAATGATGTGGCACTGAGGTTAATGAAGGAAAGGGAGGAGCTTGGTATGAAAGTTGCATCCAGAGTTCAGCAGGCAGAGGAGAAACGTACACAAGTCATGCATGCTCGTTTGCAGAGGAGGGCTGCACTGGAGGAAAGAACAACAAAGTACCTTGTGCAGAGAGTGGCGTGGGAAAACAAGTACAGGGAGCGTGTGCGTTCGGCGATCGTACAGAAGCGCACTGCAGCTGAGAAGAGACGGATGGGGCTATTGGAAGGTGAGAAAAAGAGAACCCAGGGTAGGCTTTCACAGGTCCAACTTGCAGCCAGGACTGCATCTTGCCAGAGAGAGACTGACAGGAGCAAGTTAAAAGAACAACTAGAAGACAAACTTCAGAGGGTATTCCTTTTTATGCTGCAGAGTTGGTACAATTGTTTTAGGCTTTTAGCTCTTTGACTTACATTGCAAACTGTCTATGCAAAACAGGCAAAGAGGCAGAGAGCTGAGTATTTGAAACAGCGAGGAAGTCCTCACAGCTTTATATATGCTGCTTCAATTAAACACGGTGATTTTCTTTCAAGAAAGCTGGCAAGGTATGGTGGACGTTTACAGTCCTCAACTTTCACACAATTGTTTGGGCTTGTGTGTGTAGTTTAAATTTTTATTATTATTATTCTGTTTGGTTTGACTCTTCAGATGCTGGAGAACATTCATAACATCTAGGAAGACAACAGTGGTGTTGGCTAGGGCCTTTGACATGCTAAGAATAAATGAGGAATCTGTTAAGCCTATGCCATTTGAAAAACTAGCTCTTTGCATTGAATCTCTCACAGTTCTTCAGACCACAAGGGCATTTCTTGATCGCTTGGAGAGTCGTTTTATTCTATCTCAATCATCAAGTTCATCATTACCTGAAAATATTGATCATCTGCTCAAGCATCTGGGATCACCAAAGACAACCCTATCAAATAGTGGGGGAAGAACTAGAACGACACCAACAAAGGCATCTAGAAATTCCGATGTTAGCAAGTTACCTAGATATTCACCAAGGGTAGTTCTTTGTGCCTACATGATACTAGGTCACCCAAGTGCTGTTTTTAATGAACGAGGTGAGCGAGAGAAACTACTTATGGAGTCAGCAGAGAAATTTGTGAAGGAATTTGAACTGCTGATTAAGACAATACTTGATGGGTCAAATGGTGCATGCATATTAAACCAGCCAACGCTAGATGATCTCTCTCCTGGATCTTCTGATTCTCAGGAATCTTCTGCTGTTGTTGCTGATCGGAAGAAATTCAGATCTCAGTTGGCTTCTTTTGACAAAGCTTGGTGTACCTATCTTTACCACTTCGTGGTGTGGAAAGCAAAAGATGCAAAGTCACTAGAAGAAGATCTTGTCAAAGCTGCATGCAAACTTGAGCTATCAATGATGCATACATGCAAATTTACTGCTGAAGGCCTACCAGAGAGCCTTAATGATAATTTAAAGGCCATCCAAAAACAGGTATGGTTTATATAACTGGTGCCTTTTCCTTTGTTGTTTGACCTATCCATATGGTTTATATATTACCTAGTGTCTTTTCCTTTGTTTTTTTGACCTGCTCCCGGATATTAGTCTTTTACTAGAAAATCCGCGTGCCTATTGTCGCGCTTGGCAATTTAGCATAGCATGACAGTAACATATGCTAACGAATCAGTGAAAACAATATTCTAAAAGGATATAAAAACATTGTTTGGATATTCTGCCTAACTTTGGCAAATTTAAAAGTTTTGCATATAAGGTGTTAGAATTTGTTGAAGTAGAAGAAAATATATTTTATTATGTTCATAGTTGCCACTAATTGTTTTACCTTTTCTAAAAATATCTAATACCAAGATGGTTAGGTTGTCTATTTCCAATTTTCACCCATTAAACATGGTACTTAATTATTAGAACATTTCTCACCGATTTTCCTAATATAGTAAAAACTTGTAGAATTAACATAAAATATTTTTTCATTATTTGTATTTGTATTTATTTATACTTTATATTCCTTTTTATGCATAAATTCTTTATTATCATTGTGTTTATTTTTTAATAATATATAGTATATTAATATATATTTTTTGTTATTAATTAGTTTTAATATATCATTGACAATATTGACGATGAATTGTGATCATTCATTTTTTTCCATAGTGGTCATCAACAACTATGGACTTAATATGAATTAAACACTACAACTTGTGTATGAAATATGCAAAGATTTAGCCATTAGCCTTTTCCGTTGTATTGGAAGGCATGGGTGCTACACGTGTGCCTGGCTCGGCCTGCACGGCTGCATGCATTGCCATGGCTAGCCGAAAAGGGCTGCATAGGCCCAAGACAGATATGTGCATGCGCGAGAGATCCAGAAGAGAGGCAGGTGGCCAGGTGCATGCAAGAGAGCACGTGGGAAGCAAACGCTCAAACCAGATCGCGCCACGTGGCGGAGCTATCCGGCCGAGAATCAGACCGGAATTCGTATTAGTAGATGTGGTGCATATGATCCCACTATTACAGGAAGCAGTTCATTTCTACACTTTTCCACTTGTTTATTTAATTTTACTATAGTTATCTTTTGTGCAGTCAAAACTTTACCATCTGCTGAAATATGTCTGTTCATCACCTAGGTTATGGTAGACCAGGTACTTCTAAGGGAGAAGGTTCGGCACTTGGGTGGTGAAGCTGGTGTTGAGCGGATGGAAGTTGCTTTATCAGAAACAAGGACAAAGTTTTTTGAAGCAAAGGGAAACAGGAGCCCTTTGGCAACAACTATAAAAAATGTAGCATCTACATGTTCTTCTGTAGAATCTCCTATTTCCGGCACTAAGGAGAATTCCAACATGAATGATGAAAGGCCAAGTAAAGCTGTCCAATCTTTGTTCAGAGTTCCCTCATCACCGTCTGAAAGTAACACAACAGATATCACCATGAGTAATCCAATGTCAGTGAGCAGCACTGTGCCAGAAAAACAGCCTACAGAGAACGAGCAGATGGTCAATGAGATTCTTCATGGTTTTCTAGCTGAAAGCTCTAATAATATTGGGAATGTTGATGGGGATTTCAAGGTTAGATCCTATGCTACATTTATACTAGAATCATACTGTACGTTTTCATATTGCTGGGGTGTATACAGTAATATTAAATAACCAAAAATGCGTATCGTGGGAAAGAATTTGGGAAGCTTTTGGAGGGACTCACATGCTGTGATGTAGGGTGTAGGTACCATTAATGTGATGGATCTATCAGTTTAAGTTTTTTTTTTTTTTTGCATCCAGTCACACTCTTTTTTTTCTTAGGAAAAAGTAAGGGAAACAATGGAAAAAGCTTTCTGGGATGTGGTTGTGGATTCACTGAGAGGAGACATGCCAGACTACAGCTATCTGGTTCAGCTGGTAAAGGAAGTCCGGGACACATTGCATGAGATGGCTCCTAAAGGGTGGAAAGAAGAGATAATCAACCATATTGACCTTGAAATTTTGTCCCAGGTAATAAGAGCTCGAGTGATGTTATCATGAGTCTACAGAATATATCTGATACCAGTTTTGTTGTTTTTGGTTGAAAGGTACTTGAATCAGGCACCAAGGATATACAATATTTGGGACAGATTTTGCAGTACTCTTTGGGTATGCTGCGAAAATTATCCTCTCCTGCAAAGGAAGACGAAATGAAGAGGAGTCATGACAAATTATTGGGTGAATTGATTGAACACTCTGAGTGTAATAACAGAGGTCCAAATTCATTTGTTATTGCTGTCATCAAGGGCTTGCGCTTCACTATGGAAGAATTAAAGGTTTGCCAATTCCTTGAGTTAACTAAATAAACTGCATGGAATATATGTTTATATCAGCCTTCCAAGACTAAAAAGTTTGTAAACTAAACAGGCTCTGAAGGCAGAGGTCAGTAGAGCACGTATCCAACTATTAGAACCAATTATAAAGGGTTCAGGTGGAGTGGAATACCTACAGAAAGCTTTTGCTGATCGCTATGGATCCCCTTCCGATGCATCAGTTGCTCTCCGTTCAACTGCTCAGTGGATTTCCACGTCAAAAGATACTGTGGAAGTAGAATGGAATGAGCATGTCGCCTCTTTTTCAGTTCTGCCAGCAACAGACCATGTTAGTTTCTTTATGAATTAATTTTATGTAGTAGTCGCAGCACTACACCGCCACTGTTTTTAGCAATAGTAGCATAAGTATCTATCGTTTTCACCTGCTGTTGTTGATGTTACCCTTCATGACAGGCTCAACCACTTGTTGCCACCTTCCGAGCAGGTCGTGGAGCTCCAGATCAGCAACGGTCTTCAGTACCTGCAGCAGGTACTTGTTCTTTCCCTCCCTCATTTGGTCATTTTCCTGAACTCTTTGATCATTTTGTGTGATTGTAAGCAGACAATATAGGACTGCCAGAGTGCACGGGGGAGAGGCTGGACAGGCTAATAAGGATCGGGTTATTACAGCTTATCAGTAGCACAGAGGGTGTGCAAATGCAGTCAGTACCTGAGGCGTTCAAGCTCAATTGGTTGAGGCTGAGGTCTGTACAAAGTCAATTCCAACAAGTGATTGTGATTGCAACAAGGTGAAACATTACTTAATTTTCTACTCTACTCACTTCAATGTCCTGAGTATCAGCAGTTATAGCTAGAATGGAATAACCGACCCCAGTTACGCTTTTTCTGGCAGCATGCTGGTGCAGCGTCAGGTTTTGGCTGCCGACGACCCAAAAATCACTCCTACAGAAATGGAAAACGCAACCTCGGAACTGTTCAACACACTCACAGAGCTTCTGGACAACCTCTACGATGTTAGCACTGCCAAGATCATGGAGGTGATGATCCGTTCATCATCATCGGCCTTGACAACCGGCTCCTCACCGGATGAAAGAACCGAGAACAGGAAGCAGATACTGGCCAGGGTCTTCCTCAGAAGTCTCCAGATCGATGACGCCGTCTTCAAGAAGGTCTCCCGGTCTGTCTACTGCGCATTCCGTGCGATCACCCTTGGTGGCAGTGGCGCCAGGGGCCAGAAGCTCACCGACGCAGCCCTGAGGCGCATCGGTGCGACGAAGCTCACTGGCCGGGTGGTGAATGCGGCTGAAATTCTCATCACAGCTGCGACCATATCAGAGCAGGTGCACGGCCCTTGGTACAATCACTTGCTGTGAGTTATGGTGATTGGTGAAGGTGAAAACGGGGTCATTATATTTCGGCAATCTGACATTCCGACTGCAAAGTGTTCGTGTGAAGATCTCGTATTGTTAGGGGAAGGAGAGCGTCAGGGTGATGGATTGGTACGTGAGCAATGCTCTCTGCTGCTTGTGTGAATAAATAAACACTCGTATCATATTGCCGTGTGGTGGTGATGTTCATAGGCGTTGATGTACTATGCTGTATATATACGAAACTTAAAAATGGTTTCATCAATCTACCGTGTATACGTACATATCCTTCATACATCAGTTTGTTTGCTCTAGCACACATTGGATTGAATTTTGTGATGATTCGTATACAAGCTCATGTCTGAGATCATACGCTTGAGCATTACTCTTCTTTTCTATCATCATCAGCAGCAGCAGCAGTTCACGGGGAGAGCTGCTCCTCGGTGGGCGCCGGCGACGAGGTCTCTTCGGGGGCGGGGGCGGCGGTGGACGGGAGCGCGAGCGCGGCGGGGGACGGCTGGAACTTGGCGACGTAGTAGCTGAGCGGCGGGCCGGAGTACTCGGTGGTCTGCGGCGGTGGCTGGTTCTTGCCGACCTGGATGAGGATTGCCGACGCGGCGGCGAAGAAGATGAGGGCCAGGCCACCGGCGATGGCCGCCGTGTTCTCCGACCCCTCCGCCGCCGCGCCCGCCGCCCCCGAGCTGATGGCGCTCTCCGCCACGTACACCGTCGGCTGCAGCCATGCACGCATTATTATCCAGGTCAGAAGAAAAAAAAATAAAGGAATCTTTTCCACTCCGATTTAGATCCATTCTTTTTGTAGACTCGTTACAAATAATTAACACGCAGGAATCTCACAAGAAACAGTGGAATCAATCCGGCATAATTTGAATAAAACAAGATGAAATGGAATTGAACTTTCACAAAGAAAAAAAAAGAAACAAAGAAAGGAAACGAAATTACCTCGACGGAGTAGATGTTGGTCTGGCCGGCGGTGTCCTTCTCGACGTAGCCGGTCCAGCCCTTCTTCTTGGGCGGGAAAGTGCCGACCACCTTGGTCCGCTCCTCCGCCAGCCACTCCGCGCTCAGGCTCCCCACCTCCTTCTCCGGCGCGCACTCCTCCACGTTGCAGTCCGACTCCGACTCCGCCTCCTCCTGCGCCGGCGCCGGGGGAGGAGGAGACGACGGCGACTGCGACGACGCGTTGCAGGACAGCAGGAACAGCCTCCCGCCCCCTCGCGCGACGGCCGCCGCCTGAGGCTTGCTGCTGCTCCTCAAGAACATGCAGCTGCTCGCCGACAGCATGGACTGCGCCGGGCAAGCCATCTCTCCCCCCTCTCCTTTCCCTCTAGTCTCTACCTCTCAAGAAGAGGGAGAAGAAGAAGAAGAGGTAGCTAGCGAGGTTGCACGTACGTGTTGCAGCGATGACCAAAGCTAGCTAGTACGTGGGGTGAGCAGCCGCAGCAGAGGAGGGAGACGAGGCCTGGAGGGCTTTTATGTCGTAAGCGTGCGCGGCGAAGGAGGAGGAGAAAGATCTCTGGCTGTGCTGGGCGGGGGGAGGATCTCCAGAGGATGGGATTACGTGGTGTATCGGCGGCTGTGGTCGCTGGCTGCTCCACGTCGCCCTTAGCTTACCACCGTGCGGTCACCTTTGCCTGCGCCGTCTGTGTTTGTGTAGCCGGTGGACTGCCGCCCAGTGTACCGTGTACGTGCTTGCCTGGCCGTCTCACCATTGCCAATTTCCATATTTCATAACTGGATTAATAATATTAGCGGCTATGTGCTACTATAAACTCGTAACCAAGGTTACTCTTACCATCGGATACGAAAAAAAATTCTGTGCAGGAGGACTGCAAACCCATGTTCTTGCATACCCATGACCGATGGATGCCGCGTGGATGGAAAATCCATCCGACGACGTGCACCGCGCATGCCTCGGCTCCACGCCTCCTGCGTTCGCTGCTTCGTTTCCTTCACTCGGCTCAGCCCTTGGCTCGCTCCAGGTCGAGGACTCGACGGCTCAGAAGCAGAAGAGGCATAAAACCGATCACGCGAATAGATCGTAGCTAGAGGAGAGGGTCGGGTCATCTTCCTGCATCGTATCGCTACCAAATCGCTAGGGCCATGGCAGGAGAACTCACTATGGATGATGGCATCGCCGCTGCCGCTGTCGCCGCCGAGGTAGGAGGAGACCAGGAGAAGGATCAAGCCGTCGGGCTTGTGGTGTCATCGTCTATGGTGCCGTCTTCGCATACCCTAGCTCATGGCCTCGCACCTAGGGCTGCACATGTGGACGATGAAGTCGCCGATGATCGTGGAGCCGATAGGGAGCAGAAAACGCGGGTAGGGTTGCCTAGTTTATTTGATTGTTTATTTGATTGTCGTTTTCCTTTCACCGAATAGTAGTATTGATCTGTGACTATATGATAGACTGCACAAAACTCTGAGTCGATGACCATGGAAGTAGACTTTGTCGGCACTATTGATGCTAATGCAATGCTCATGGCAATGACAACAAACCCTGGTGCACAATACCTAAAGCAATGGCAGATGAAGCACCATATAAGATATAAAAAACAAATTCAAGTAGAAACATAATATCTAATGTTGTGCTAATATAACTTTAAATCTCAACTTATTGTACAGCAGCCGGATGATAAAGTTGTTCAAACTTTGAAGGTTCCTCAAGTTGGAATGGCTTTTGAATCAGAGAACAAAGCATATGAGATATACAACACCTATGCTGGAAAGACTGGGTTCAGTATTAGAAAGAGCCAGATAAAGCGCCGAGCCGATGGAACTATATATCAGAAATATATAGTTTGCAATAACCAGGGACACCAAGGATCTGAGTCATCACATGACACTACTAGGATGGGTTGCAATGCTCGTGTTCAGTTTAGTGTTTCTTGAGAGGGAATTTGGACAGTTCAAAAGGTTGTACTCGGACACAACCATAGTCTTGTTAGTCCAAATAAGTCGCCCAAGTTGAGGTCCCAACGACAAGTTATAGAAGCGGATAGGTAGTTAATTGGCCAGATACGGGAAGTCGGAATGAATCCAGCCCAAGTGTATGAGTTTATGAAGGAGTGGTATGGAGGAGCTGACAAAGTGTCATTCTCAAAAATGGATTGCAATAATGAGATAGGTCACGAGCGCAGGAAGTCCTTAGAATCCAATGACACACAAACACTACTGGAATACTTGAAGAATAAGCAGTTAAAGGATCCTGCATTTTTCTATGCCATCCAAATAGACATGAAAGATGGTCAAATTGCTAATTTCTTTTGGGCAGATGGTCAATCTGTCATGGATTATGCATGCTTTGGTGATACCGTGTCATTTGACACCAACAAGTTTGAAATGACTTTTGCTCCACTCCTTAGAACCAACCATCACAAGCAGACAATAATTTTTGGGGCTATACTATTATTAAATCAAACCATTGAATCATTTGTTTGGTTGTTTGAAACATTTCTAACAGCATTGTCAGTCAAACATCCAAGCACAATTTTCACTGATCATGACGCGGCCATGGCAGCAGCAATTGCTTTTGTATTCCCAAATACAAGCCACCATCTTTCCATTAAAAGATTGACCATAAGGTTATAATAGTTCAACAACAAAGAAGAAATTAAAAAACCAGAATGACTGCACTTATATGCAACAGACGCCATGCCATATTCTGTTCAACTACAGCAGAAACCAACACCCCAGCATTTTGCGAAAAGACACAAGTACATGATCAGATATGTAGCAACTACAAAATACAGCAACAAAGCAGAACTCCAACTACACATCTACACACAAGCTCCAGGTCACTCCCAGTTCTTTTCTTCATTGCTTGCATGGTGCTCCACTCTAATCTCCTCCTCCTTTCAGCCATACGTGCCAAGGATGTCATTTGTGACTTGTTTAGCAGCAGCTTCCCACCTTCTAGCCTCTTCCTGTGATTTCTGTAGAGCCCAGAAGAAATCAAAAATTCGACATTTAATTAGCTCCACAGGGTGAGAGCAATTTATATATAAAACAAGCCTCATTTCTAAATTTTCAGATAGATCACAGAGCAGCAGTGACCCTTACAGCAATATTTTTCCCAAATATGTTCAACCAGAGTCCAATCCAAACACTGCATTTCACTGCAGTGAAATATTTTGAATGATACCCAAATTATAAGTGCAATTCATTGCATTTTAATTTCCAAACAAACCGAGCAACAGGGCAATTTACAAACAATTGTTCCACAGTTTATCAGCACAACAGAATTGATATCAACTCTCTTTTCCTTCCCATCCTATCCTGATCAATTCGCCCAAATTTTGATTTTCATGACATCAAGGTTGTGGCTTCAACATACACTCACCTCCACTGCCGGTGTCACATTGTGGTCCTGCTCCTGGTTCTTACGCCGCCTCTCGCTCGCCCTCGTCGACCCAGCCGCTGCCTGTTGCCAGGAGCCCAGGAGGGAGGCAGAGGATATGCGCCCGTGCTCGCCCTTGCCTTCCCGGCCACCTCTCCACTGTGACCGACGGCACCCGTGCCTAGGAGGGAGGCGGAGGGGAACGCGGGGGAGGCGACGGCGGCAGCAGCAGGCGAGAGAGGCGGGATTGCAGCGACGGCAGCCGCGGCGGCGAAGGGATAACGGAGTCGCTCCCAACGGAAAAAAGAAGGGAAGAAGCGAGTCATGAAAAAAAAGAAGCTGAGCCGTCTCCTCTCGCTCGATGACTCCACTCCAACCTCCAGGTCGTGGAACTCGATGCGAGCAAGTCGAGCGCTCGTTTCGAGTCATGCACGGTGCGCGTCGTCGGATGGTTTTTTCGTCCACGCAGCATCCATCAATCATGGGTATACACAAGTATGGGTTTATAGCCCTCCTGCACAGGCTTAGCACTACGGTGCAGTGACAAAAACCACAAGTATATCCACCAGTATTTTAATCCAATTTTTTATATTTCGTTCGTTAACCACTTAACCACGTGGTTACCAAGGGAAGGGGTAACCCCTCAAAAAAAAAACGCACCTCGTCATCACGTAAAGCACGTCCGAAGTGAAAACTTTCAACAGATTAAAAAAGAAAAGTATGTCCTGAGACTGATAAAACCAGAGCGGCATACGATCAGAAGTACATCAGTTTCCACCATCTCACGGTTCCTAAGGCTAATACAGTACCATGTTTACATGTAAGAGTAAGATAATTTACACTGGGTATATATAGCTGCAAAATTAGCTCTGCAGAGCCCTCTAAGTCCAGTGTAAGCCAACAAGTGCTTCAGTTTGCGCATCAAGACCCCCCAGAACGAAAAGTACGGAGTCAAGATACAAGTTTCGCTACCTAGTGATGATTGCTCAAAGAACAGCCATGAGGAATGGCTAAATAAATAGCATAGACCACCTCATCGTCGGACCTTCGAATAATCCTAAATCAAACCGTCATCGAGTAGCTAGCTCCGTTCCCCCATCTGCTGACGAGCTGCCATCTTGCAGCTTAGTTATCCTTCCATTTGTTGACATACTTCAGGAATGCCATCGAAGGGTTATCCCTTGGTTGAGCCCGAACACGTGTTGAACGGCGCAATACAGCCTCTTCGAGCAACAATTTGTGTGTGATCTCTTTTGATCGCTTCTCCAGAGCATTACTGTATCGTGAAACAGGAAATAGATTAGTTGACAATTGATCAATAAAGTAGGAACCAAGCAATATATTTCACTACTTACGGTATGAATAATAAAATATAGAGACGATAACAAGAACAAACAGAAGCAGTAATGGTAGCTTTTTCCCTAGAATTAATAACACATAGTAGGCAATTTATGAGAGCTCTTCAAGTCTCATGGATGAAGTGCATTAATTATTAAGACAGGGTGTAACACCAGTATACCACTATATTCATTTTGCACAAAACACGATACAAGGCTACAAACAAAAATAAATATTTTTTACGTTAAGAACAAGTATAATGTTAGCCCCTTTCTACAATCAACAGAACCGAAGTTCAATGCTGACCAATGGTAAGGTTCAGAAAGATATATGTACCTTATCTTACTGTACAACTTGTCCAGCTGCCGCTTGAGAGCTCTCTCCCTTATACCGTTTAAGTTCAGTGAGCTCATTAACGCATCGAGCTGTCATTCCAAAATTCAAATTAACCTTATAACTGTAGCAATAGTAAATACGAAAAAAATCAATCAGCACAAAACAGTCACCTCTTCCTTGGTACTGTAGTATCCCCATTCTCTTGAATCTGCACTTTCAACAAAAAGCCTTCCTTCACGCCTGAAAAACCAATACCTATTGTAGTGTCTGTCTTTTCCAAGGGGGCTGGAACAGATGGATAATCTGTCAATCTGTGTTTCAAGGTGCTGCACCCACAAAAGAATGTAGTAAGCATAATAATCGGCCTCATACCAATTTTGGTCAATAACAATGAAACATGGGTTGAATACAGAGAGGTCCATCACATGCAAGTACGTTGTAAGAAAGGTGCTCACCCCATGCCGTTTCCCTTCTGTCTTGCTTCGAGAGATATTGCTCTTATCCTTTTCTTCCTTCCCCTTACCCTGCTCATCAACACTCCCATTGCCATCTTGTACTCCATCAGCGCTTGAGTTCTGCTCGTCCTTTGCCTTTCTAAAACTCTCTCTTTTAGTCGCAGCAAGTGCTTGCCGCTGGTCCACCCATTCACTTAGTTTCTCTCTTACAGGAGAAGTTGTAATAGCTTCTTCTACTAGTTCCCGGAGAATCTTAAGTTTTACATCAGTGTCAATAAGACTATAATAACCCTTTCTTACTGTCGCAATGTTATTGGAGAGTTCTTCGTTTTTTGTCATTTCCAGGAAATCACAGAGATATTCAGCCCATGTCACCAAAGTTACCTGCTAAGGTAGAAAAAAGGGTTAACAAAGGGTTTCATCAATGGAGAAAGAGGGAGAAATTGAGATGTATCATAAAGGGGCAAGAGAAAACCTTGAACTTCCGTTTCTTGTTCCGCAGAACAGTGAAATAGTCACCTTCATCCTTAATAAGCAAGTGGAATATAGATGCATGTATTTCCACAAGAAGAGCATTGCTTTCTTTGTGGCAAATTGCATTCTCCAAATCTGCTAGTAAAAATGGGGATAGATTCAGAACCCTCCCAAAGGACAAGCAGAAGTCCCATACCATAAGGAGATCGCCCACAGAATATCTTGGTACTCTAAAATCTGTAGCCAGAGGAGGTCTCTTCGATAAAGCATGATCATCGGTATCTATTGGGTATTTAATTGGAACATCTATGTGTTTCTCATCTGCAAACCATACAAAAATAAAAAATAAGTATCTCGGAAGAATGCCATAGCCAAAAGACTGCTAACAGAACCATTGCAACAAAGTTGTCAAGTTCAGATGAATCACCGTTCTTCATCTTTTTTCTCGCATCTCCCGCAGGTCCATCCTCATGTCTTTTCCTCCCTTTCTTTTGCAAACCTTCACCAAACTAGACAAAGAAAGCCAGTGTTAGGCTTATAAAATATCCAAGGGAAAAACAGACAGATGAAAAGGGCACATCACCAACTCACCATCATGTCATTCGGGGGCTCAATGGGTATGCCATATCTTTTGGCAAGATTTTCATGTATAACCCATGGGGAATTTTGTGACGTTGCATCTCTAATAAAAATCTTCAGTGTATTCCTACTAACAGGTGGCCTCCGGCGAATCAAGTCTTCACCTTTGATCACTGATGTACTGATAATAGTCTTGTTCCGATGAAGCCAACCAACTTCATACATCTTAGTGCCACCAGACTTTAATATCTTTAAAATCTTGCAAGCAGCCTCTAAACCATCCTGTTTAGCATGTAATTCTAATCCTTCAAATACTTCTTCCTGCAGGCTAGCATATATCTTGTCGACAAGATCATATAAGCCAAGAGTGCCTGAAACAAAAGGTAACATGAAGTATATTTCCACTCTAGTTAAGTGAAACATACATAAGACAAGTAGTCTATGATGCTTCTCGAATGGAGCATATCGTAAGGAAAAGATAGATAGATGCTTTTGCATTGCAAAGCATAGCAGTAAGCATGCATGTCTATTTATTTTAGGTTGTTTTGTCATGTCAGCAGGTTAGCAGCCCAATAAGATAATTCAAAGCTATACATTAACATGTATAATCCACACATCAAAACCAGATCATTAATGCAAACGATATTACATTAGAAAGAGGTTGGTATAACTATCCGTACTCTCTTCTAGATGCTGTTTTAGAACATGCGTGATACACTGTTTTTACAATATTGACAAACAATATATACACAAGGTATTTATATTGTCACATGAATGGTACAAGTGTTAGTCATAAAGTAATTCCCAATCATAAAATAAAAAAGTTATGATATTGGAAATTATGTCAGTGCCTGAAACTGACAAGTACAAAAGAATGGTAAAGGCTACAAAAGTTCAAAACAATTAAAGGGCCAACACCTCATGTGTCCAGTATTTTGTTGTATAAACAAATTGAGTATCAGTAGGTCATAATAGCTTTGTCTAGGGGGAACAAAGTAACAACTGAGAAATGTTAGAATAACAAGAGAACAACTGTAATCAATATACTATCAAGATCCAGGAGCACAACAGAATTCAGAAATAATACGTACTGTATTGAATCATCTGAAGAACAGGAGCCATCAGTTCTGTTGGTAATTTCTGAGCCTTTGTCACGGCATGATGCTCAGAGACCAAAGCTTCTTCAAAAGTCAAATTTGATTTCCCAGATATCTTACATGTCCAAACCCTTTGTCGATAAAGATTCAACCTGTTTACGTAGTCTCTAATTGATTGTTAAGGATACAAGCATTGGAGAAACATTGGTAAACATACTGCACTGCAAATGCAAAAGGCATGAATTCATGCAATGCCATAATTGAGCTGCATTGACGTCATGAAAGAGGATACTGGTAATCTCGGAATATCTCCCTTGTGAACCGAATTTGGAAAACCTTCTCCTTAGGATCTATGTCCTTAGGGGGCTCCAGTAAGGAGAAAGGTTTCCTCTTGAAGAGGGGCATTGGACCTCCGATCCAACCTACATAACAACAAAGCATGGTTTATATTGAAATAGTTAAAGAAGGAACCATGTGAACTGGATAAAGAATCTATATTACTGCTGAGAACAATCAGGCAACGATGCATGGAAATTTACATGATCATGCCGCATTTTTTAAGGCGTAAAGACCAGTCTCACACCGAGCAGAAAGGCAATGTAATTAATGCACCGACTAATCGCCATCCAAGAAGGAAATTCAGAACGCAAAACAACAGAACAACCCATTCAAATCCAACCACCATTAACTTCCAGTATGCAAATCAGCAACCATAGCGTTTCATTTCCATGCAACATGACGGGCCGCACAAGCTCATGTTGCTTTCTCGCACGCATTTGCCCCCAAAATGAGCAACGCAGAGAACTCCTGACCATTAAGCTCACGGAAATGGACACCGCCTTCCAAAATCCAGCAGTCAGGAATCCTCATGTGGCTCAAACACCAGAAATCCCAGAAACAATAAATCCCCTCTCCAGCATCAAGCCGCCTCCAGAATCCAGACAACAATCGTCCCCTCGCGCCCACCTCGCCGGCCGCCCGGCCACCACGGCGACACCTCCCGCGCCGTCCTCGCGGGTGAACCCGACCACCCCACGTCCCAACCACGACGCAAACCAGCTCGTGCGGGGAAACCAAACCAACAGAAAGCACTAGGGCTCGCGGATCTCACCGACAAGTCAGCGGACGCGCCGACACGGCACGGGAGCGGGCGCGGCGAGGGTCGCCGGGGAGCCCACGGGGGCGGAGAATCCAGACGCCGCGGCCGCGGGGGTGGCGCGGCGGCTGCGGCAGCGGACGGATCGGCGTGGGTCGCACGGCGGCGTTTGGGGTGGTGGGGGTGGGATGCGTGCGTTCGATTTGTTTGGCGCTCTCGCTTTCGAGTTGGTTTTTGAGGAGGAAGACGAGAGAAGATTGGAGAGACGGAGAGCGCGAAAATAAAAAATAAATGGAGGGAAATTTTTCATGGCGGTTTGGTGATTTAGTAATTTTCGCGCCTTTGTTTTGATGGAAATCTCGTGTTTGGTTTGAAGGTTGGTGAATTTCAGCTGTTGGTTGATTTCGAAGCCATTCAAATCGTACCCCTTTTGATCCATATTTTGTTTGCCGTCAGACATTTTACCTGTACCAACGGTGTGATCGACCGGCGTAAATTTGCAAATAATACAATATTCCTTTTGGACTGCGAACGATACTCATGAAATAAGAATTCGAAATCGTTTCAATAGTCAATCTCAGTATATGATAGTATTACATATCGATCTTTATAACTTTTCTTTATTAACAGTTAAAGTTAAAAATATTTAACTTAGTGTTATTATAAAAATATTTATATTTATGAGTGGATATAGTACTACATTTTGCAAGAAAAAAAAAGAAAATGATTTTTTAATTAGTACGTACTCCTATATTTTCTACTCTGCTTGTGCTTTCCTTGTTCTAGCAGTCTCCTCACGTGGCAGAAATGGTGACACGTGGGGCACTCGCCTGTACGCTGGTGGTCGCGCGACACCCACGTCATAGCCACCGGCCCGTTCTAGAGCCTACCTTAGACGGTTCGGCACGGAGTTTTGGGCTTTCTGGCCCAGCACATCTGTCCATGCAGCGTTTTGCGAGACGAGTTTCGAATTTTGGATGATTTTCACCCTGGTTGGTTAGTCGTATACTTGTATTTATATATAAGTACTAAATTGTTTATATTTTCAAAGATCCATATTTTAAAATCCCACAGAGTATTACATGTTTATATTTTTAGTAAAACTGGTTCTATAACATCCAAATATCACTATTTTAGATTTGTAGTAAAAAAGTTCTCGGTTCACTCCAACCGTATTGAAAGTTCCCATGTTCTCCAATTTACCGTTTCATCCAAACATCCGTTACTTTCCTGTGTTTTTATTGTTTTCCCCTAAAAACAAAATGGAACCACTTTTGCTTATGTATTCTTCTTAGAACCGGATCCTTTTTGACGTGAAAATACGGCCAATTTTCGAGGGTATGCTAACGACTTAAACAATAATTTAACGATTATGGTCTATATAATCTTTTTATGTAATATCTAGATGATAATTTAGTCCATAGTCCATACTCTTCTAAAAATACTCTAAGGATGACCCCACCTACTCCTTAGTTTTTACATATTACCCCGAACTTTTTAATATTATATAACTAAATCTAAATAGATAGTCACGTAAAAAATTAAATTAAAGTAAGTATTTCCTATAGAAAAAGCTTGGCACTATATGCCATGGAAAATATACTTTATTTATTTTAGATAATATTATTTTTTTCTTTTATTCGTAACAAATTATGGGCATTTAGCTAGTATCTGATAGTGTTTATTCGATAGCAAGTCGTCTAGTAGACCATCATCTGATCCTCATATAATGTCCTTCTTTCTATTTTTCTATTGCCTCTATATCACGAAAAATCATGCGTGGCATGCTCTTTTAGACGGTGACAGACTGACATATTCCAAATGGAATATTGTTCATGTCCTAAACACGAGTCCGATGAATTTCGTCACCTAATATTCGGAGCACCTCTAAACCGCTCGAATTTTGTGAAATTCGTCCAAAGTTCCAAATTGTAAACCCTTGCGCCGAGCTCAGTAGCGAAAGCACTCGCTTTTGGGCCAAAGGTAGGGATGGCAATCACACCCGCGGGCGCGGGTGCAAAATCGTGCCCGCGGGTGTCATCGGGTCGGAGCCCGCGATAGACGCAGATCGGGCGCGGGTGACGAAGTTCATCCACGGACGTCTATCGGGCCCCGTAAACAAAGACCTATGTCTACAATCGGCCCAACCCAAATAAAACCTAGGTGTGCCTACCATCTCCCAGACTCCCAAGCCGCTGCTCCCATTCTCATTCTCTCTCGGTCTCGGTCTGGTCGCCCACTCCCGCGCCTCCCTACCGCCGCCCAGGCCCCCGCGCCTCCCCGCCGCCGCCGCCGCCCACTCGCCCAGGCCCCCGCGCCTCCTCGCCGCCGCCGCGCCTCCCCACCGCCGCCGCCGCCCACTCACCCTGGCCCCCGCGCGGTTCGCGGCGCCGCGGCGGTACGAGCTCCGCCTCCACCCCGACCTCATCGCCTGCAGCTTCACCGGCGCCGCGTCTGTCCTTGTCGACGTCTCCACGCCCACCCACTTCCTCGTCCTCAACGCCGCTGACCTCGCCATCGACCGCGCCTCCATCCGCTTCCAGGTAAGTATAACCGTACTTGCCTGCTCATCCTCGCCGGGCCGCAGTCTCACGGTGGCTAGCTGGGGTGTCTCTGCGCCGGGTTGGTTGCAGGATTTGGTGCCCACGGGGGTGTCGATGTTCGAGGAGGACGAGATCCTGGTGCTCAAGTTTGGCGGGGAGCTGCCGCTCGGCAAGGTGACCCAACACCCGCGGGTGACCCGACGCCACGGGTACGGGCGCGGGTGTGACATTCCACCCGCGGGTCTCATTGAGGGCGGGTGTGGCCAAGTGTCGCGGGCGCCGTTGAGGGCGGGTATTTGCTCCACCCGCACCTCACCCGACCTGTTGCCATCCCTAGCCGCGTCCTCGATGCCATCCACCGCCACCGCCACCTCCGCCGCCGAAATGGAGTCGGAGCCCGACCACACCAAACCCTCCGCCGCCGCCGCCGGCGGCCACCGCAAGCACCTAGCCATGCTGGAGCGCCTCTCCAAGCGCACCGCCACCCCCTCGTCCCAGGACTCCCCCGACGCCTCCCCCGTCGTGGCCTTCCTCTCCCGCTTCGCGGCCGCCAAGCTCGCCGCGGAGTCCGCGCTGTCTGCCTGCCGATCCTCCTCCCCCGAGGACGCGCAACCCTCACTCTCCACCGCCGCCACGGCCATCGACGACCTCGACCGCCTCGTCGCCGAGGCCTCCCACTCGCTGCCCCCCTACGAGCTCCGCTCCGCCCTCACCGCTGTCTCCGACCTCCGCGCCGCACACAGGCTGGCCGCCTCCGATCTCCGTCCCAAGAAGTCGTTCTCTTTCAGGAACAAGAGCAAAGCCCCCAATAACCCCCCGCAAGATCCTCCCACCTTGCCGCCGGCGCCACCTCCAGAGCAGCCAAAGCCAACCGTCGAGGCGATCCTACCAGGATTCGGGTTCCGGGGCCGGAGAGATGCCACCTTGGTGAAGGATCTGAGGGTTTCCGACGAGAAGGATGGGGATTTCACTCTCGCTGATCTTGTTTCTTGTCAGGTTTACCTCAAGGGCAAATGCCGGGCACTATATGTTCACAAGCTAAAAGATTGCCGTGTGTTAGTAGGCGCTGTCTTTGGCTCGGTGCTCATAGAGGACGTCGAGCGCTGCACATTTGTAATGGCGGCGCACCAGATCAGGATTCACGAGGCGAGGGCGACGGATTTCTACCTGAGGGTGAGGAGCAGGCCGATCATTGAGGATTGCAGCGGTGTGAGGTTCGCGCCACATGCTTTGAACTATGAAGGGATTGAGGAGGATTTAAGGGATGCTGGGCTTGAGGAGGAGACTGGTAATTGGGCAAATGTGGATGACTTTAAGTGGCTCAGGGCAGTGCAGTCACCAAACTGGTGTTTAGTTCCGGAGGAAGAGCGATTGCAGACCATTGACATTTCAGATGTTCAGGAACGAGAGGATGGTAATTAAGATACTTGGGAGTGTTTGCTTTCAGCTCTCATTTTTTATTATCATTCTGGATTGGTTATTGTTCTTGATGTTTACTTGGATTAAGTTTTGGTTTTTTATAAGTTTATAACTTTCATTGTACCTACAAATTGATGTATCAAGGATTAGAAGTGTGAAATGATTTAGTATTTAAACAAAGTGGTAGTTGATCTGTATTTATGATGTCTGTACCATTAAGACCATACGCTTTGATGAACAAGAAGCATGCTTGATGTTGGGATTCTATTTCATAGCACCAGAACAGTTTTTTATTGCACTGAGGTAATTTTGTTCCTTTAACATTGTGAATTTCAGCATGAAAGAAAATAAAGAATATTCCCCTGTTGGAACCAATCTTGAAAAAGTATCCAGTAGCAAATCCATTTTTAATATGTAGATCCATGCTTGTTACTTCTGTCATTTTCCATCTTTAAGAACTAAAACTTCTTCGTATAGTTGTTAGATATATTGAAATGTAAATGAATGCAAGAAGTTTGAGTTGCTATATTCAACTCTTCTAGTTTATAGTTTAGTATGGGCTTAGAGAACATAATGCTTTTTAAATTTGTATTATAAGTGTGTGCATTCTCATGAAGTTCTGTTGTGGAGATCTTAAAAAGAGGGAAATGAGCAAGTTATAGTTTGACAAATGATTTGTTGTCACCAATTTATTGTATCACAGTTACAGTACATAATGGGACAGATTTCGTATGTTTCACACACCCTTGACGCTGAGTACACTGTAAAGACAAGCTACCATGATATTACATGGTACAAGAACATGTCTGATTTGGCATTGGCATTTTCATATTCTGATTAATCTCACCAAAACAGGACCAAGTTCTGCTAATTTATCTGGTCTAACCTAGAGTATACCAAAAGAGTGATGGATAGACAGTAAATTACCAATGTGCGTCATGGTTGTAAGCACCTTAAGTTATATAAATCAGTGACTTGTGAAATATAGGATGGAGTGATTCTGTGGATACTGGAGTTTGTTAAGGCATATCAGAAAGGGATATATTATGCTTCATAAGGTATTAAGCAAGCATCTTTTTCTTTTTTGTTACCCATGTATGCCATATGTTTGAATGATCTTCTGAAAGAGCATTTGGCAGTAGATGATTCAGATGATTCAGAAAAAAATGGTATGCAATTTCTTGGTGTAAACATGTTTACCTGCTTGATGAGCCAAACATTTGCATCTTGCAAGGCTAAGGAACTGTGCTGAACTGGTCTGAATATGTTTGCAGACATAATTGTGGTTTGTCATGAGCTCTTGCTACTTGTATCATTACACTGATTCTAGACACTTAACAGGCTTTAGTAGTTGTCAATCGAACAATCTTCTCAGGAGGATATGGAGCAATTTAAATCATATATGTGCATAGTTTGACGAGTATGCTTGTTGGAAATCCTTTGATTTCCGGTTCTTCTGACCGCGATGACACTAGTGGCAATTTCTTTCACCATTTGACTACTTTGATTTGATGCACGTTCAGTGTCCTGAAGAAGGTTTTTGGCACCAAAACGCTCCTTCGATGTACATGTTTGCTCCAAATTCCAGTAGGTCATATATTGTAATAATAATACGGTAATAATACTGACCTAGCAGATGTGATCACAAATTTACTGTTGTTTGCTTAATCTCTCCTCTCTTCCCGACGAAAAATAGAAGAAACTTACAGCGATGAAATAATAAGTCGCACCCGCTAGGGAAAGTCTGACTTCAATTTGGTTTCCTACGTGCACGTGCGCCTTTCATTCTCCGATTCATTTTCTGATTAGGCAACAAGCTTGAATCTTTGATTCGGAGATTCTCAAGGCTACACGCGTTTCAAACTTCCATTTGAAAACTTTCAACTTGTGCTTCAAACTTTCATCTAAAAAATAACTAAACTTTCAATTCAAATTTCTGGAACTTTCATCTAAATACTCAAATCTAAAGATTTTTTTTCCTACAGCTGCAAAAGCGTCATTCTAACATACCAGTTAAACTCTTCTTTGGGTGCAATATGCCAGCTGCCTGTAATGGTTACCGAATGGAACTTATTGTATCATTGATTCGTGAAGGCATTTGAGACGATGATAGAGAAAATAAAGGGATGGAAGGTCATGCGGAAGTACCCAATATCAACAATCAGATTTTTGAAATGTTTATTTTTTTCTGCAATTCTGGCATAAGTGTAGTTTCTAAATACATCTCCATCTTACTGACTGAACATGCACCTTTGTCAGCCACAGCGGGGAGGAATTTCTTCTCGAGTTCTTCAGCAGCTATGATACAACGGATGAGAGTGAGAAACACCTTGAGCCTGCGTTCCTTCAATCTCATCCTTTTTGGTTCTGACATGCGTTCTGTTCTATCAGTTTTTGCTTTCCTCAGATTAGCATCAGCTATCTGGATGTGCTCGCACGACCACAGAGGGACGTATGGAGCGCATGTAACTGGGCTTGGAGAAGGTCGCAGTCCGGAAGATGTCAGTATGAGCATCACTTTCCTTAAAGCTTTAAGGTTAATAAGAGAACCCACTACTAACTGTAATAAATGGTCATATCATCTACAGTAGATATTAAAGCTAATATTTATACTAGATGTAACAGCAATATTTTAATATTGTTTTGGATCCACCATCTCTTCTCTCTCTCTTCCTCTTTCTCTCCCATCCCTTCCTTTTTCCAGTATGGGCGCAGGCGAGCAGCGGCGGGCACAAACGCAAGCGAGGGTGGCGCCCGCGTCGGCCGTCCAGGGCTTGGGTCGGTTCGAGTCAAAGCGACGCGCTCTGGCACTTATGCTTCCATGCGCGGCAGTTTCCGGCACTAGCTTCCGTTGAGAACTTGTGGTGTGCGGGTGCATGCTGGTTTGGCGTGCCTAGGAGATGCCTGTTTTGTTGCTACCTGCAGGCTGCAGATGCGTTTGTCTCGGTCTTAGCCGCGTGAGGCGGGGGATCGTTTTCATCAGACTGCGCCGTGACGTCGTCTCATGATCTCGTCAGGTGATGCTTTACCAGTTCAGCGTTGTTTCAGGATTTCAGTTTCAGGCCGACTGCTTCCTACACGTGTGTTTGTTCACCAGTTCAGCCGTTGCGGGCGCGGACGAAGGCAAGGACGGCGGACGGCCGGCACGGGCGCCACGGCGGCCAGGGCGGGCACGGGCGCACGAGTGCAGATGCGGACCCACCTCGCCTCGGTGCGCACATAGAGGCCAGCGACAGCGACAGATTAGTCACTGGTTACTCTTCTCTCTCTTCTCCTCTTTCCTCCAGGTCATCAAAAAATCTACGTGGAGTCCTTATAGCCAACTATAAACAGCAGTCACCGTTTTGAACTAGCAATGTATGCAACTATTCTTGGCACTCATTTCTCCACCTGACTGACCTGTTGCCCACATGCATGCAGTGGTGCTCGATGCAGGTTATTCCTCCCCATGTGGACGCAGAAGGTGTTGCAATAAGTGCCTTGGTGGCTGCACTTGAGGTGGCCATCCGACTAGAGCACCCAAATGATGGAAGTACCAAATATGTCTACTACATTGCCCATGATACTCCCCGTGTGACCTTGGTGTGCATAGACTCTCACTATGACATCCTCTACCCACTCCCTCCTGGTGCTACTACTGTTGGTTTAAATCTGCTACAGCCTGCGCGACAACGACGAGGAGGAGAGAGCCAGCAGCATCCTGATCCTGCAGCTGAGACTTCAAGTGGTTCTAAGTAGGCTTGAGCTAATGAAGCTAGTAGTAGCTAGGGTCGATGAAGATTACGCCATCATAAGCTAGTAGTGATCCTTCCTGAGTTGTGCTCTTAAGAAGCTTGATTCTTTGGCATGGCATTGACCCCATAGGATTTTGATATGTAGATAACTATGATCAAATGAATGTTATGCCAGTTCTCATCTGCTAGTTCCACTGTTACACCTGCATAGGTGGTTCCAAGAAGAAGCAGACTTGGCTTGAGCTGATGAAGCTAGTAGTAGCTAGGGTCGATTAAGATTACACCATCATAAGCTAGTAGTGATCCTTCCTGAGTTGTGCTCTTAAGAAGCTTGATTCTTTGGCATGGCATTGACCCCATAGGATTTTGATATGTAGATAACTATGATCAGATGAATGTTATGGCAGTTCTCATCTGTTAGTTCCACTGTTACACCTGCATAGGTGGTTCCAAGAAGCAGGCTTGGCTTGAGCTGATGAAGCTAGTTGCTAGAGTTGTTAATATGTAGGTCATTTGATTGTCTTGTGAGAAGAAACATTGACATGGGTTTGCCCCCACAGGATTTTGGTATGTAGATAATTGTGCTCAAATGGAATCCAATTTATTGTAGTTTTCATTTCTGGTCTATTGTTATGTGCGGACACTAGCAATTGATTTCACCATTTGATTACTTTGATGCATGTTCAGTGTCTAGATAGGGGAGCAATGCCTCCTTGAAGAGAGAGGCGAAGCCAAGCAGCTGGTCGGGGTTGGCTCCGTAGATGGACTGGACTGGAGGAGGAATTTCTGGAGGTTGTGGACGCCATTGATCTTGCCGAGGTGGCCAAGCTTCGGGCTACGGCGGCACAGGCTAATTAGCGGCGGCCAGCGGTGCTCGAAGTCAAAGCTCTCGATCTGAGGCTAGGTCACAACACAAGCTCTACCTTCCCTCCGTATCGTTAAACCTTACCACTCGGGAGGGAGTAGTAACGGATTTGTTTTTTGTCGGGCCGGCCAAAAAGATTAGGCCGACCAAATGCTATTAAGACTTGAAGGGGAATTTACAAAGTTTACAAACATCAACAAGGATGCCTGTTGACTGGACGCCTAGGCCAAAACGCCCATCGCTCGAGGTGTAGCCGAGCGCTACACTTCTGGAAAGTAAAATTACAGATTTATAATTTTAAAGATGCCCGCTTGCCGCCACACTTTGATCTCATCCTTGATTTCAGAGAAGAGAACTTGCACTTGTTTAGAGGTTTGGTTGAAGATGCGCGCATTACGTTCTTTACATACAAGCCAGCAGATCATCATCAAGACTGAATCGAATGCACTCCTATAGCTTGTCCGAAAACGGCCTCTTGCCTCCAACCACCACTTCGATAAATCTCCAGACTGCTCGCCCGGCAGTCCAAAGTTGACCCCCGACCTTGCTCTTATCTATCTCCACACCCCATTTGTGTATGCGCAATCCACAAGCAAGTGTTGGCAGGTTTCCTGCAGAGTTTGACAGAGTGGACATGTTTGTTGATTGGGCCACCCCCTTTTCTGTAGGTTATCAACGGTTAGGCACCTCCCTTTTGTGGCCAGCCATAGGAAGAACTTCACTCTCGAGAGAGCCCTGGCAGTCCAGATCAACTCTCCACAGGAGGACTTGGCACGCGCAATGAAGAAGAGGTCATAGGCCGAGGCGGTAGTGAAATGACCGTCTCTTGATAATTTCCATCAGATTTCGTCTTCAACCTCCGGCTGTAGCTCGAAGGAGGCGAGCTTGTCCCAAAGCTGTAAGTATTCACCTAGGGCCCTGGTCGATAGTCCACATTGAATGTCACGTACCCAGCGGTGACCAATCAGTCCCTGTGCCACGGTTAGGCGCGATCTCTTGAGGAAGCTGTGAAGGGCTAGGTAGCTTGTTTTGATCCTTCCTTCCAGCAGCCATGGTGCCTGCCAGAACGGGGTATCAACACCATTGCCTACCTTGTATTGCACTGCCACGTTGAAAATGCTCTAAGCTTTGGCCTCTGGTTTCCAATTTACCAATGTCCACGGTCGGCCCTTTTGAAGGATGCTTTTGGCCAACCATTTGGTTCTCAGGGCGACACCGAATTTATCTATGTTCCTGATCCCTAGACCTCCGCAATCCACTGCTGAGCAAACAGTATCCCAAGCAACGAGGCAATGTCCGCCGCTAACTTCTTCTTGTCCCTTCCACAGGAAGCCACAACATTTCCTGTTTATGTCCTTGATCGCCCATCGTGGAAGCTGTAGCACTGACATAAAGTGGACTAGCATCACCATCAGAACAGTCTTGATGAGTCGAAGTCGTCCATCAGGTGAAAGCATCTTAGGTTTCCAACCGGCCATCTTCTTAGCCACCTTGTCTAGCGCCACCTGCACTTTAGCTTTGGTGGGCTTGCGAGTAGAGAGTGGCAGTCCCAAGTAGATTATTGGAAAGTTTTGCAAGTTGCATCCAAGGATCCTCTGTACTCCTTCCAATTGCACCTTCTCACATTTGATTGGGGTGAGGGAACTTTTGGTGAGATTGGTTTTCAGACCGGTGGCCTCCCCAAACATGTCCAGGATCGCCTTGGTCACCGCCGCCTCATGTTCCACCGGCCTCAGGAAGATGACCGCGTCGTTTGCATAGATAGATACATTTGAGATAGGCTTTCAGCTGTTCATTTTTGCAAGCAGGCCTCTTTCGGTTGCTTTGGCAAGTAGGCCATTCAAGTTGTCCATGACAAGCACAAAGAGTAGAGACGAGAGCGGATCACCTTATCTGAGCCCCCTTGCTAGTTTGAAGGGGTCACTACTATCTCCATTGATGCTGATTTGTGTCTTGGCCGTCAGGCATAAAGCTGCCACCTAGTTGCGCCACCTCGGGGCAAACCCCCTGAATCTGAGCATGTCCATAAGGAATCCCCATGAAACGGTATTGAAAGCTTTGGTGATATCAAGCTTCAGCAGGATCATCAGCTTTCCTTGATGGTGGAATTGTTGCTTGAGGCCTTTGACGAAGATGTAGTTCTCGTGGATGGATCTTGCTTTTATGAAAGCTGACTGCGTATGTGACACTAACTCCCCCATCTTGGGAGCTAACCTGGTCACCATTAGCTTAACAGCAAGTTTCGTGAAGCTATGGATAAGTCTGATCGGCCTGTAGTCTTTGATCATGGACGCTGCATCTTTCTTGGGTAACAGAGTGATGATCGCCGTGTTGAGTCGCTCGAGGTTCTAAGTGTTTCCCTCATAGAATTTTCCTAGAGCTGCCAGAACCTCAGTTTTGATGACTGCCCAGCATCGTTGGTAGAACAGGCCGGTGTAGCCATCAGGGCCTGGCGCCTTCTCGTTGGGAGAGCTCTTGATGATGTTCCAAACCTCCTCTTCTGAGAACGATGCTTTCAACTCGGAGAGATCGCAAGTGGCAATGCCCAGCTGTTGGAACAGGATTTGTCTAGTGTCTATCGAAGGTGTGCCCAAGGCTGATTGGAAGTAGTTCCTTGCCAAGGTTTGCATGTTGTGCTGTGTTGTGGCCATTTCCTCTTCATGCTCAAGTCTAGGAATGAAGAGTTTCCTTCTTCTTGCCTTGATCTTCATGCGGAAAAAGGATGTGTTGGCGTCACCCTCGCGCAAACATGTAACTCGTGCTCGTTGCCGTGCTCTTATTCTTTCAAGGGTGGCGAGAGCTAGACATCGGTCTCGAAGCGCCGCTTTTAACTTTCTTTCCTGCCCAGATAGCATGCAAGTCTCCTGTGCTACTTCCAATCTGTTTATAATCTCTGTTGCAATTTGGAGCTTCATTCTAAAACTACTGATTTTCCGTTGGCCCCATTTCATTAGCTTCTTGGACAATCTTGCCATTTTGACATACAGAACCACAAAAGGGTCTTCGCTGTCCACATCATGTTGCCAAAACTCCTGCACCACATAATCAAACCCCTCAAGTTTTGTCCAAAAGGTTTCAAACCTGAATCGCTGCCACCGGAGAGATGAATCACCGCATGTGAGCAACATCGGGCAGTGGTCTGATCCTACCGTGCTCAGGGCTTGAAGGTGAGAGTCCGGGAAGTCGTCCTCCCATTGGGTAGTCACAAGCATTTTGTCTAGCCATACTAGGGTGGGCCGCTGTTGTTCGTTGCTCCAGGTATATTGCCGTCCAAAAAGGTAGATGTCTTTCAGCTCTAGCTCGTTGATCTTGTTACGGAAGGCGTTCATCAAACGCCTGTTAATTCTTGAGTTGTTTTTGTCTGCCGCTGCTACGATTAGGTTGAAGTCTCCCGTGATCATCCATGAGCCAGTGTAGCTCTTACAGATAGAGGTCATCTCCTCTAGGACCAAAATCTTGTCAACATCATCTTGTGGACCGTAAACAGAAGACAGAACCCAGGATTTCCCCCCAAGTAGCCAAGTTATATTGACAGAAACTGACCACCTACCGGTATGTACCACATCCCCTTGAAAACAATCTAATCTCCAAGCCATAATGAATCCACCTCTAATGTGTGCAGCGGGCAAAGCCGCGAAGCCATCAAAGCTTGAGCCACAAAGTTCATAAATAAGAAGAGCATCAACAACATCTAATTTAGACTCTTGAAAACACGCTACTGAAGCTTTGGAATTGACCACACGCTCTCTAACTAAAGACCTCTTAGCAGCATTATTCAACCCCCTCACATTCCAAACTAGAACACTGAAACTGGCCATTACAGACAACGATGGGGGCTACTGGTAGCAGAAGCAGCAGGCCGTCATGCTGGTGGGGCAATCGGCACTACGGCCGCATCAACTCCAACCAGGATCTCCGGCAGCTGCTGTGGCGGGGGAGTGATGTCGACGTCGAGCAGTTCCGCAATTGCAGCGACGTGGTGCGACGAGAGTGAGTGGTCAAAGAGGCCGATGTAGCGCTTCACCGCCTCGTCGTCCTCCCCAATCATACCAAGCTTCTTCATGGTGACGGTTTATGCCTTGGAGACGACGTGGCGTCGGGCACCGTCGCCCTGTAGCTCGAGCCGTGGGCTCCTTCGCGGCTTGAAGTCGTGTGGGATGGTATTGCGCCGCCTCATCTGTGTAGCAGGCACCGAAGCCAGGGGATTTCTCCCATGGATGGACAGCTGAGGTGTGGTGAAGATGGAGTTGATGAAGGTGTCGATGGGGCCAGCTGCAGTGTGGCCTGCCGTGGCCTGGTCACCTTGCCCAGCAGCCACCGTCTGGCCCGTGGGCCTGTTGTTGGAGTCAATGTGGCTAGGCTGGCTCGCGGGATGGCTAGCCGCGATCGCCTCGCTCGGCCCAGCAGATGCTGCTAGTGGCCTCGTTGCCGTGGGCCCGTTGACCGCGTCATGGGCCGCCTAGGTCGTAGCTGCTAGTCTACCTGGTCGGCCGTTGGTCCCCGTCTTGCAAGTCGGGCGCACAGGCCCAGAAGCAGATTTGGGCCTTGGCGGCCCGTCTCCATCCCTCCACCTGGCGAAGACAAACTGCAGCTCAGACCCAGCTGCTCCTCCCACCTTGGTCGCTGATTTGAGCAGCACGTTCCCGCCTAGGTCTTCGACTGGCTCGACGCCCAACACCGTCTCCTTCAATGCGGTGCCAGCCCGTTCGCCATCATGGGCAAGATCTTCCAACGTATCCTCGAAAGTTAGAGCTTTGGCCACTATGAGCACATCCGTCTACTGGAGCTTAGGGCAAATTAATGTGCTAACCGTTGCCGAGTCCTCGACCGGGAACCCTGAAGAGCTGGAGTCGGGGATCGCATCAACGTCTGTGTCGTCGGCGTCGCTCGAGTCTTCTAATGGCGGCTCCATCGTCTTCAGCACTACGTCGCCCCTCGCCTGTTCAGCCTCCGTCAGGACGAGGGGCAAGGGTGTCGTGTCATCACAAGCTGGCTGGCTTCCTTGCATGCTTGCCATGTCATCGATCTTGACAGCAGGCTTGGCGTCGAGCACCATGGCGCCCCTTGCCTTGACAGGAGCTATGGCGAGAACCAGATCTCTCCCTTCGAGCAGGCCACCGCCTTCGGGCTGAAAGGCACGAACAGTGGTAGAACGTCCCCGTCGGCCGTCACAGGTGCCTTCTCGTTCCCCGCCGCCACTGACATAGCACCGCCTCGTGCCCCCGCTGCCAGAACATCGTTCCCCGCCTCCGGGACGCCATTTCCCGCTTCCGGAACACCAATCCCCACCGCTAGAACGCCGCTCCCCGTCGTCAGAATGCCATTCCCCGCCGCCAGGGTGGTGATTGCCGCCACCCCTCTTCCTGGACACGAGGTGAACTGGTGCCCCAAGCCGCTGCCCGTCCCATGAGGATGTCCGCTGAACGGGTGCCCCCTCCTTGATTGCGAGCCGGACCAGAACCGTCCACCCGCCCAGGGTAGCAGGTGTAGTGGACGTGGTGTGGCCTCCGCACGCTGCCATCGTCGTTGTCGTCCCGTCGTAGATCGTTGGTGGCGTCGTAGCTGTCAAAGTTGGGCGCTGGGTCGACAACCTCCAGCACATGCAGGAGGAAGGGGTAGTTGAGGCAGGGTTTCTCCAAGGACAGAGCTAGAGGCGGGGATGGAGAAGCCGCATTCTTCATCTCGACATCGTACTTGTCGCCAACCACCTGGCCCCCTAGCTTAGGGGGCGACGAATCCGGGATCGACAGTAGTGCCCTCTCGGCAGCTTGTTCGAGGCCGTCGCCCACGCCATGACCTCCAACGTGCGCGCGTCGGCCCAAGGCAGCAGTTACAGGATATGGCAGTCGAAGTTGGCCTATGCGATCCGGACAGCCCCCTCCTCCTAGGCATGAGCCAAGAGGCCGTCCAACCCTAGCTTGACGAGATACTTCATGTTGGAGCTCTCCGCCGCCGCACGCTTGCTCTAGCGCGCGAAGTCGATCTGACATCCCTGCACCTTAAGGACACCGGAGAAGTGCAACAAGACCCTAGCGCTGTCCTCCGAGTTAGCAAAAGTGACCAGGAAATCGGAGGAGGTGCAGACCTCAACTCGCACATCCTGACGCTGCACCTTGCAGTGCTGGCCCAGCGCCTCCACCGGTCTCTCCGGCGGGGTGGGCAGACGGGCCCCGCAAAACGTGGCCAGCAGGGAGTGAGCCACCAGCTGGTGTTCATGAGCCACCAGTGGCGGATCTAGAAAAAATATTATGGAGGGGCTGGTCCGAAGAGAGTTAGACTAACTTAACTCAATTATATCCTATACAAAACTAACATATAGCAGTTTTAAGCCTTTTACACGATAATTTAGATAAATAATTGAAAGTGCATCATAATTCATAAGAAGAAATAAAAGATACAATTTTTATAACTAACCAACAAAAGATCGGTGACGACACATTCACGCTGCCATATTCTTCATGAATCATTAGGAGCAATCTATATACAAGAAAAAATAAATTAGTAACACAAAGTTGAAGTATTTAACTTCAAAATTTTGAAGGTAGAAGAGAACATATATCATACCACTAAATTGTTCCGAGGTATTAACATACGCCGGGTTTTCATGTCTTCAAATCGTTTTAAGATTTTGTCATTCTTGATGCTTCTAAATATCTCCTTCTCAGTGTAGCATATCATTAAGTCATTGAGCCATTCATCACCCATTTTGTTACGCAAATCTGTCTTTACAATAGACATAGCAGAAAATATCCTCTCAACTGAAGCTGTTGCCACCGGAAGTATTAATGTTAATTCAATGAGCCGATACACCAATCGATAAGATGAGTCCATTGTAGTCTTGACCATAATTTCAGCAACTTTTCCAAGCTCCGTACATCCAAGAAATTCTTGAGTTCTTCTAGCACGACTGACAAAGGCTTTAAGTTCATTTGGCAAAACAATAAGGTTACCAATATCAAAATCCTCAGCATAAATTTCAGCTAGTCTCACAAGCTTATCCACATCAAAATTAGAGGAGTTCCTTGGGTTAAGACAAGTCATGCATACTAATAATTCTGAACTAACTTCACCAAATCGATGATTCATCTCAGACAAAATGGCATCTATGGCAGCAAGGAAAACCTCAACATGGTAGAAATGCATGTTTGTTACCTTTTGCTTTCTACGTGCAGATGTTCCTTTAGCATTTATTTCCTTATCCATATCTGGCACTTCAATCTCATTCTTATCACAGAATGTTTTCACTCTTTTGAATAGTGGATCCCATCCGTTGTCCCTCATATCCTGCAACTGCTCTTTCACATCTATGATCAAATGCATTGCTTCAACAATGTCTTGATCCTTCCTTTGCAAAGCACGTGACAGACCATCTGTGATGCTCAACAATTCTATCATTAAATGCATTATGAACACAAAATCAAAGCTCTCCATTTTACCAATTAAACCAAATGCTCCACCATTACTTGTTGGTTTAACAGAATCTTTTTTTACTATCTTAAGAATGTCTAAGACAGCTTCCCACATCACCAAAATACGAAGTAAAGTTTTAAGATGTGAACCCCATCTAGTATCTCCAGGCCTTGCTAGGCTACATTCCTAGTTCAAACCTTTTCCAGTGATAATCTCTCCATTCTCCAACTTTTCTAACAACACATCATGATGCTTTGCAAGCAAGGCATCCTTTCTCATACAAGATGCACCGACAGTGTTGACTATTAGAGGAACATAGTTAAAGAAATCTGCAATGGCTGGAGTAGAAGTTGAAAAAGTAACAACCACTAATTGCAATTGATGGGCAAAACAATGCACATAGAAAGCATAAGGATTTTCATCCCAAATCAATTTTTGCACACCATTAAATTCACCCCTCATATTGGAAGCTCCGTCATAACCTTGTCCACGAAGCCTAGAGATTGGTAGCTTATGACTGTTAAGCATACTGACCAAAGCATCTTTCAATGCAGCAGCTGTACATCTCTCGATATGTTGAAGTCCAAGAAACCTCTCCATCACCTTCCCTTCATCATTCACAAACCTGCACATCATATTTTATTTCATGTTAGTACAAGTGTACAAGTAGAAGTAAAAGTCAAGGTACAAAAAGAGAACTTTTTATCTCCAATCTCATCTACTAACCTCAGAATTACAGCCATTTGTTCTTTTATTGATACATCTCGAGACTCATCAATCAATACGGAGAACTTTTATCTCCAATCTCATCCATAATCACTGACATAACTTCCTCTGCACAAGCTTTTGTAAGGTCCTTCTGTATATGATGAGATATCATTTTGCAATTTTTTGCACCTTTATCATATGCATCCTTAACCATCTCAACTTTATCTTTATACCAATCAACCATCTCTCTGTATGTTCCCTTGTTGTTAGAAGTAGAGGACTCATCGTGTCCACGGAAAGCATCACCTTGCATTATGAGAAATCTTACTACATCTAAAGAAGATGTCAAGCGAATCTCATATCTTTTCTCTTCCTCCTTGCTAATTGCTTCAATTTTTCTAGCCACACTTGTTCTTTGGTTCATAAAGTCATCACACTTTAGCCTAGCATCATTGTGAGTCTTGCAAGTAGTGTGACGATTAAAAGTTTCCTTAGCTTTTTTCCAATTAACATAACCATCCCTTGCAAAGACAGCACTACCAAATTTTTCACGCTTTCCCGGATCAAAGAAAAGATAACAATATAAGCAATAAGCTTTGTTGGTTGAAATGATCTCCATTCACCACTTTGCCATTTACGACCAAAGGTAAGATTACGAGGTTGGGTTGGACCACTAAAAGCATATGCCCTTCTTACTTGGTCTCTAATTTCGTGTGCATATTCTTCAATTGGTTTCCGATTTCCTGGATCCCCAACTATATCGGATTGACTAAACTCCAATCTACGTATCTTTGGTTGATTTGTGCTGTCATTAGTGCCGGGAGTTGTTGTTGATGTACCACTTGAACTAGAAAAATACGTGTGCAATGTTCTTTTGGACATTTTGAACAATCTGCAATTTGTCCTTAATTAAATTTTGAAAAAAAAATTAAATCTAAAGAACAAAAAATGAGAAATTTACCTGTCTGACCTGGTGGCTGCTGCTGACCTGCACGTGCGCCCAGCGCCCGGGTGCCCGCTGCCCGTGCCCCGCGCCCTGAGCCGCCCGCCCGTGCCCGTGCCCCGCGCCCGGTCGCCCTCTGCCCGTGCCCGGTGCCCCGCGCCCCGCAGCCGCCCGCCCGTGGCCGTGCCCCACGCCCCCCGCAGCCGCAGCCGCCGCCCGTGCCCGGTGCCCCGCGCCCCGCAGCCTCCCGCCCGTGCCCCGCAGGCCCCGCGCCCAGCGCCCGGTCGCCCGCCGCCCGTGCCTTGCGCCTGCCGCCGCCCGCGGCCCGCGTCCCGCCTGCGGAAACCCTAGCAGACCCGCCGGCCGCCGCTCTTGCTCCCGCGTGTCGAAGCCGAAGGGGAAGTGGGGAGTGGAAGAGTGAACTGTCTGAGGCCTCGTGGGGAAAGAAGAAAGGCCCTGTGTCTATTTCTTATTGGGCCTCTGCCTCTTTTCTCTATTTGGGCTGGGGAAAAACAGAGAGACAAACAGCCACACCCTTCGTCTTCAACCTTCCGACGGAGACAGAGAAATAGCCTCACGCCTCGTCTCGTCTTCAACCTTCGGCAGCCCCTCCTTCCCTACTCCATTGCCATAGATTTTCAAGGGGGGGCTGAGGGGGGGCTCTACAGGCGCGGCCAGGGTAGGAGGGGCTTGAGCCCCCCCCGCCCCGGTGGCAAATCCGCCCCTGTGAGCCACCATGCCCGTGGTCCACGGGATGGTGCACCTCACCACTGCATCCGAGCGCAGAGCCGGGTCACCGCACCTGGGAGCCACCATCTCTGGTTGCTGCTGCGTGGAAGGGATCGCTTCTCCTGCCTCTTCGCCCGAGGACGCGCCCCACAGGGGAGTCGACGTTGGCGTTGGCACTAGGGCTTTGTTGAGCCACGGCACAGTGGGGGCAACCGTGCGGTGAGGCGAGGTGGACGGAGCGCCAGTTCTTGCTGCTTCTTGTTCGGACAGTTTCGAGCGACGTGGCCCTCGTACTAGCAGGAGAAACAGCATAGCTCACCGGGGCAAGCCGCCTTCAAATGACCCACGCCGAGGCACTTAAAACACCTTCCTACTAGCCAGCAAGAGATTGGGTGGCCAGACCTCGGCGGCGTAAATGCTGGTGGTTGGCCGGCGGGGTTCCTTAACTTCTTGCGCTGCACCAGAACCCAACCCTCATTGACTTCAGTTGTTGAGGACGCTGAAGCCTACTTTGAGGGGGCCGTCGCCGAGTGAGTGACGTCCCTCCACGCGCGTAAGGGTGTCTTGTCCGGCCGAAGATGGGCCGGCCGACTGAGCTCCACCGGTGCCATGGCCGTGGTGCGGGAGCAAGCGTGAGTGTGAGCGTGAGCGTGAGCGTGAGCGTGAGAGACGCTCATATTTTCTAGCATATGTAACAGATTTATATTAGGCTGGGATCTTATTACATGGTATTTTACAGATGTAACAGGCTTGATTAATGTTGGTAACGGATACTACGGATAAAAAGAGCCTAACCAAACAGCTCCTATGTGTCATGCTCTGAATAGGGTTTATCACAATATACATGAGACCATATTTTATATGAGGACATGACTACGGATCGGGTGTCCGATCGGGCACAAAAAAAAAGGGTGATCAAACTGTTTCAGTTGATCGCCCGTGAAATATTTATTTGTATAGCGTGAAATAAAAAATCAAGTTACTAAAACATCAGTTGTTGACATAGCGTAACACCAAAAATAAATAAGGAGAATGAAACAATGCCGAATCACGATTGAAACATTTCACTCTCATATATGAAACATCAAACCTCAATTGTTGAAACATCAACGGATCCGTAAATATTGAAGACAAAAATACGAAACACCATAAAATCCTAGTATAACACTTCGGTCCAACACAAAAAACATCAAGATAAATTAGCTAAAACATCGACAAATCATAAAATATACTCGTTTATATCTGTCTTATTCCTCCTCTCCGTTGGCCGGATCTCCGGCTTCTCCTTTCCAACGAACCACCCAGCGGCGACAACTAGTCAGCCTTCTCCCTCCCTCACCAGAAAAAAGCAGCACGTCGGCGTAGGAGCTTTTGCGAGCAGGGCTGCTAGCCAAAACTTGTGTCACAATAGCCGAGGCGAGCCTGCCGTGATAGCAAATGCCTTGGCCGCTGCAACCGGCTTGGCCTTCACCAACCCATCTCCGGTGAGCTCCCACGCCGACCACTAGCTACAACCCCTTCTGAACGACCTTTGCCCCAGCCACTAGCTACAACTCTTTCCTAGTGACCTTCCTAGCCTCCTACACCAGAACGGAGGCAACCATATAGCAGCCAAGATAGACGGTAGCGTTATGTGCCCTAAAAGGTGGAGGATAGAGAGGAAATGGGGAAACGAAGCAAGAGACGGAGCGCCCGATAAAATGAGCAGTGTTAAACAACCAAACACAAGTATTTTTGTTTATATGATTATTTTCCTCCGGTTCTGTTAGAGGACCCCGTAGATTACCAATTCACCATGGGTTACTTAATCAATAAGCAAACTCCTAATGTTCTTGACGATTAAAACATTTTCGTGACAAAGCACAGTGTTTCCAGGTTGTTTTTCTCTTTTTTTTTTGGGTGTGAACGAACAACTGCACCTGCACTGCACGGGCGCGACACGAATCCTGACGAGGAGCCGACGGCGGAGATCGCGCATGCGGATGCCACGCGGTCTCGGCTGCCTAGTACAGATAGAATACGGCACACGTCGGCACGATACGCACGTATATACGGTACGGGATACGGTACACGCCCTTCTCCCTTCTTCCGCGTAAAATTGACGAGGAGGCGGAGCGAGAGAGATAAACCAGAATCGCAGGAGGCTGCTGCTCCTCCTCCTCGACTTCGTCGTCTCCTCGATTCCTAGCGGCCGACCGGAGGAACCCCCCGACGCCTCTTCTCCTTCGCGAGCAAGTAATTCTCTTTCCTCCTCCTGCTCTGGGTATCAAAGTTTATTCTTTTTTCCTTCGGTTCAGTCTCCCGTCTCCGTCGCGAGTTCGTCTAAAGTCCGCAAGATTCGTCGTCGTCGTCCTGCTTATTTCGTTCGATTTGTTCCTAGTCGATTGACTGTAAAGTTACTCTCTCTCTCTCTCGGGTTATACTTCCGGGGTAGTAGATTAGGTTCTCGGGAGAGCAGTATTTTTACTTCAGAGATTTGTGTGATATAGGCTGATGTGATCCATTAGTAGTTTTCTGCGTTACGGGTAGTGCCTTTCTAATTTTAGGTTCTACTATTGGTTTTCCTGCGTTTGTAGGATGCAATTGGGCCCTTGCAGTCTGTAGGATAATTGCACGCTAATGAATTTGCTGTAGTAAAATTTGCACTGCGTTCGATTCAAACACCAAGTTTTCTTATCGTTCTCACGAGTACTTATTTATTTCGAGAGTGATTCCGATCTATGTATGCGACTTACAGCCATCTAGTCTTTCCTTCCTGTTTTTCTTTAACTGTACACTTTAAAGCCTCAAAAATTTTATTAAAATTATTCCCATTGTAAAATTTTCAGGTCAAATTTGTCATCATTTGTACCTCACTTTAAAATATATTTTTTTGTTTCATGGTTTGGGGTTGCGGAAGGGACAAAAGTCCACCTATCTAACTGTTTAAGGGACACACATGGCAGTGGTAGTGGTGGAGGGTGGTGGCAAATTCACCACTCACCACCACCATTAGGGTCTTTTAAAGGATAATAGATATAAGATTCGTTCTTCAATGCTTGCTTAACTTGCTGTTTCGAAATTTTACCTTGCTTTATGGCGCAAAGCGATCTGTCTTTTTACAGGTTTGTTTTAGCCATTGTGTATTCAATCTATTGTGATAAAAAATCTAGCTTTATGTTCATGTTGCGATTTTCTGGGGGTTTGAGTTGTTCAATATAGGGAAAGGTGCTCATCTTGATCTTTTTCTAAAAAAGTTTAGTATGTTTCCTAGACAATTTAGTGCAAGGTTACAGAGTGGTAGCTTGTGCTGTAGCCTTGGTAGGAGTTACTGTTTAATCCTCTAAATAATTTTTATCGAGTGTACTTTTACTTGTGGACTGTTTATGATCGGATGTATCAATGTTTTACCTTTTGTGTTTTATTATGCAATATGCCGGTCTGTTTTCTTGAGCTTGTGAATTACAATGAGTCCTTTGCATATGTAAGATCTGCGACGGCATGATTTAGCCACACTAGAGCATAGAAGAACAAGAATGAAAAACAAACTCGTTGGTACATTCTGCATCTTATATGTTGAGTCTTTTGTGTCGAGCATTCTTTCACCATAGAGTATTCTGAACAATTAGATACAACCTATATCAAAGCAAACCCAAATCTCCCAAGAGAGAAAAGATTAAATTAGTAAATATTTTATTATTTATAAAGTTTGTCACATGTATGCATTGATTTTCTGAACAGTTTTTTTTAGATTTTGCAATGGGAGGAAGCGAATACGATGATGACTGGGAGTTGCCTAGTGCTGACATCACTCTAGTTCTTTGTGGCAAACTTGGCTGCGGCAAGAGTGCAACTGGCAATAGCATCATTGGAAGAGAAGTATTTGCATCAGAGTACTCCCATACTAGTGTGACCGATACTTGTCAGATGGCGAGCACCGCGCTAAAGGATGGTCGCACCCTCAATGTTATTGATACACCAGGCAAGCATGCATCTATTATTCTGTTCTGACTGTTCTTTCTTTCTTTTTTTTCTTTCTGTGATGACTATTCATTGCTGTTGTTACATATTCATACGTGTTAATCTTGTGGATGTTTTGAATTTGTGTTATCTATATTTGATTTGTGCCGCACTTATTCTCTATTTTCTGGCTATGTTATTATGACAATCATTTATATTGTCATATTGAAAATGCACATTAAGATGTTTGATATAGGATTTCTGCCTGCCTGAACTTATGGTGCTGCTTATACTTACTTGGTGGAGGCCCATTTCTTACCATCATACTTCACAAAGTAATATACTCCATTGCAGCATGGATTTTTTTTTGTGGTGTTTTGTGTTGATAAGATATCTGCTAATAGATCTGGAGAAATGCAACGGTTGATTTTTTTCATGAACCTTAATAATTCACCAGTTTACCATTTACATGGAGAAGCAGATAAGCATGCGCTGCACTACGTATTCATTGCTCCATGATTCAACTTCTCCAAATAGTACTGGAGATAATGCTCTAAATACTAGTGTAGATAATGCCATAAATTAGTTGTTCCTAACTTCCTCTATGAGTTATTCTTCGTCATTCTCCATATTTCATGCTCAGAGGGAAAAAAAATAGCGTCTTAGTTGCAAAAAACAAACAAATCATAACAATGTATACTGTAATAAGTATTGTCCTACTGCACGAGAGGCGATCTCAATTAATATTTTATTTTGTGTTTTGCCTAATCACCCAATCCAAGTCATATGATCGTTTGACCTTTTCCGTTCTCATATTGGTATTTTTGGCTAACTGCCCATTTGAATGTCTTGAATAGGACTGTTTGACATGACCATTTCCTCTGAGGATGCTGGTAAAGAAATTGTTAAGTGTATGAACATGGCCAAGGATGGGATACATGCAGTGTTGATAGTTTTTTCTGCTACATCTCGGTTTACTCGAGAAGATTCTAGTACCATTGAGACGATTAAAGAGTTCTTTGGAGAGAAGATTGTTGATCACATGATATTAGTTTTTACTTATGGAGATTTAGTTGGTGAAAATAAGTTGAAGAACATGTTGAATAATGCCCCAGAGTATCTGCAGGTAACATTTCTTTTTCTTTTTGTTGTTGAAACTTCTTATGCACATGCTAAATAATATCCCATGGTATCTGCATGCAGTATTTCCATTTTTTTCCTAGAATATACTAGTGCATTTGATGAAACAAAATTTTCCTCATGAGCATGGTTATGTAGTTACATCTATGTGTTTTATTTACAGAAAATTGTTGAGCTATGCAAAAACAGAGTTGTTCTCTTTGATAATATGACTAAGGACCGAAGGCTCCAAGCAAAGCAACTTGAAAAGTTGTTCGATGTTGTTGACTCTGTTAATTCAAATAATGGAGGAAAGCCATTTTCAGATCAAATGCTCACTTGCATTAAGGTAATAGGACTTCTGTTTTTGCTGTTAAGTCAAGTTTCAATCCTCATTTTTATCTCCCATATTGTAGGAAGCACATGCTAGAGAAAAGGAGGTGCATGATGCTATTGGATATACAGAAGAGCAGATATCTGATTTGAAAAAGGAGATCAGCAGAGCTCGGGATGAACAGCTTGCACACATTACCAACATGGTAAGCTTAACTTTGTGTAGTTCAAGAAGAGCATTGTTGCGCTTAGATCATTTAATCAATTAGTAGTTTGTATTAAATATATACATTTAAATAGACGTTTTCATGTTGTATAAACTTATCAACTCCTGTTTATAATGGCATTATTAATTGCAGCACCTTTATTAAACATGTCATAGCATTCTGAAGAAAGCCTACCATGTAACACTACTTTCATTTATTTTTAGGTCAGTTACAGGATATTTAATTTATCAATTTTATTTGTTTACAATCATGGGATTTGTTTCTTTGGAGAAAAAAAAATCTGGAACTCTTGCAAAATCTACTTAGCTTGTTATCTTCCGTTCTTTTGAAATGTACTATCTCTCTCTGTTTCCAGCCATTTAGAGGTTGCAAAACATGACTGCAGCAGTGTTGGAACAAATGTTTGTTCCAACAGGCAGGATTACAGGATTACACCCACTTGTTTTAAAACATGCAAAGGAGAATGTCTGACATAAACATAATATGGTTTTAGTGAAATATGTCCCCACTATAAACACTTCTATAGCTATTTAAATCTGTTACTCAGAAATATTTCTGTTATAAATTAGAATTCTATCGAAATTCCATTGACTTCACATGTTCATAGGTGGAGGAAAAGCTGAATATTACCGTTGAAAAGCTGCAACAGCAACTTATGGAAGAACAGAATGCAAGGCTAGAAGCAGAGAGGTTGGCAGCAGAAGCTAGACTCCGATCAGATGAGGAGATTCGCAAGCTCAAAAAGCGTCTCGAGGAGGCCCAACGAGAAAATGAGGAATTCCGGAAGATGGCTCAGAACAAGTGTTATATTCTATAAGTAGCTGTCTCCTAGGATAAGTTGCTGGCTTTGTGCCATGCTTGAATGCTCTATGCATTTAGTGTGAGGTCACACCATAAAACTTTTGCTACTGTGCCATCTCATATCTGTATATTATTAGTATTTGAATTATAATGTCCAAGGAGTCGTTTAACTATTATCCTGCAGTTCATTTTTGTGAAAAGTGAATCTTGGTGATCACCTTATAGTCTGAAGATGATTCTTATCTGCTTAATGCCTCTGATTTATACTTGCATAACTGACAACTGAATGGTGCATGGTATACGAGGACCATGTTGTAGAACAGGTTTATACACGATACTCCTTATCCTGTAGCATTTGTGAATTTTTGTCCTGTTGTATATGGTTGGGTTTAATCTTAAACTCCCATTCTGCCAATGCTAGGTTCAAAACAGGACAGGGATATCAGCTGAATTACATCCCTGCAACTGCAATACAGGCACTATATAAGCTCTGCATTTTACCTGTAAAACGACAGGTCACTCAAGCTGCTTATTTATCTATACCTTTTATATAATTGATACTCACTAGCTCTAAAGCACAGTATATAAACATGTTACATTATTATCTACTAGCAATTATTATATTTTAAAACTTATACAAGCATGCCACATCATTCATAATTAATAATTTATTACATTCTAGAGTTTAACATGCAGGTGTCAAATCATCATCTCCTATATTATTTTCACAATATTTCAATGTATATTCATGTATCATTTCCACAGTATTTGACATACTTTTATCCATATAGTTAAACGACTAGTAACTATTATTCTAAGTATTTTAAACCACTAACAATTATTAGCTTCTAAAGTTCAATATGCAAATGTGCCATATTATCATCTACTAGTAATTATTATTCTAAGTATTTTAAAACTCATACAAACATAACACATCATCTATTATTTTAGAGTTCAACATACAAGCATGTCAAATCATTATCCACAATATTTTAATATATATTAATCCATTATTTCTATAATATTTAACATGCATTTATCCAAACATTCGGCAGCAAAGTATAATGCATCATCTAGATACTCTAATCCTTGTCACCAATTTCTAATGCAGGCGTGCATTGCATGCATCTTAGCATCTATAATTCTACATTCAAATGCTGTAATTTCAGGTAATGATCTCCATGACGTTGCCCTCTGCTGCAACCTCAGCAGCAGCAGCAGAGTGAGCAGCTTCTTCGCCGGAGCTGTACCACCTCGCGCAGAGCAAGAAGCAGCAGAAGTTGACGGCGCTGAGCACGGCGAGCATCCAGTAGAAGAGGTCCAGCCTGTCCTTGTCCAGGTCGTTGTCGCCGAGCCAGGCGCCGGCGCCGCCCCCCGCCGTGGCACTGTTCACCAGAGACACCAGCACCGAGCTGAGGAAGAAGCCCAGGGCGTAGGAGCAGTAGGTGAGCGCCGTCATGAACGCGCGCGAGCCCACCGCGGCCTGCTCGTAAAGGAACTCGACGAGCCCCACCGCCGTGAACATCTCCGACACGCCGAACACGACGAACTGCGGCGCGATCCACAGCACGGAGATGCGCTCCCCGCCCAGCGCGGCGCGGCGGCGCCGGCGCTCGACAGCGGCCGCGGCGACCATGGAGAAGGCGACGGTGAAGAGGCCCATGCCGACGCGCCGGAGCGGGGTGACGACCGCGGCGAGCCGCCGGGAGAGCGGGACCAGGAGGAGCTCGTACGCCGGGACGAGGGCGAGCATGACGGCGTAGGGGATGGCCTGCAGCGACGCCGGCGGCACGCGGAAGCCGCCGAAGCCCGGCAGCGCCGTGTCCATGGCGCCGCCCTGCTGCACCGAGAACGTCTGGAGCTGGGCCAGCACCGTGTTGAACACGATGGTGCACGCGAAGATGGGCGCCACGGCGAGCAGCGTCTTGGCCTGCCGGACATCCGCCGCCATGCAGAGCTCCCACGGGCTCTCCGGCGTCGCGCCGCCGCCGCTCTGCTGCGCCACCCTCACGCACGCCTTGTCCAAGAACCTGAGCGGCCGGCAGCCCCCGCCGGAGTAAGTAGCCAAACAGTGCACCTCTCGAGCGAACGGATTAATCACTGACCTGAATTTTTCGGCGTGTCGGAACCCGCCGTCACGGCGCGGCGGTCGTCGGTCGTCGCCGGCGTCGGCATTGGCCAGGTGGTTGGATGATCTGGAAGGACAGATTAGCTTCCTCTTGGCAAATGCAGCAACAAATACCTTCAGAATTTTGCAGTAAATTACAGGTGATTTGTCTGAATTTTTCTGCCGGATTCTAAACCGCAAAAGGTTAAACAATGCAGTGCATAATTGTATTCTTAACTTTTCCTTAATTTTCCAAAAAAAAGAATAGCCCTTAAAATTTCGCTCCAATTAATCTAGCCCTTACGTTTTGTTTTAGACAAATTTTGTCATATGACATTGTGACTTTGTGGTTTAGCTTTTGGACATAGCAAAAATCAATCTTCAAAGAAAGACACTGTTAAAATATAGCTATTTATTGTTTGATATTACATATATTAAAATGCTTATTTTTGATTAAATAGGAGAGATAAATAATGCGAAATATTATAAATGCCGCTGACCCTTCAAATAAAAGATCGACTTCTATCCGAACATGTCCTCAAGTTTGTCTGGTAGGAGTAGCTTAATATGGCTTTGGGCATGTCCGAATCGCCGTGAAACTGTATTAGGGGCATAATTTTCACGGCAGGTATTGATTTTGTGAACAGTAAAAATCTCGTGCTGATTTGACATCACCATTAAGAAAAGCCTAAGAGAATCTGGAATCATGCACACACATGCACACCAAGAGGAGCAAACTGCAGATACTTTGTCGTGGGATGATTGAAGCAACATCTCGTGACAAATAGCGTAAAGAATAACCTACTGCAGGTAAAGAGTAAATTTCACAAAACCTTATATTTTAGACATTTTTAACATAAAATCCTAGATTTTATAATTTGTTTAAAAAACCCTAGGTTTTGGAACAAAACATTTCATTAAACTCAAATACACTTATAGCATCCTATTGGCAATGGTATTATGCATAATATTTATATGGAAATAATATAATCTATCTTTTATACATACCCACATTAGTCACCTTCTCAACGAATATCAGTATGTGCTTAAAAATACTGAATGTTGTACCAATATGGGTATATTATACAAATCTGGTGTTCTATGAGACACTTTACCCCTAAAAAATGGGGTTATTTGAAGCAAATTACAAAGTCTGCTGTTTTGAGTTAGCAATGCCCTCAAACCTAATTTTTGTGAAATTTACTCATAAACAAACCTATATAGGTAGTATCATCGTGACTAAGTTACAACTTACAACTAATGACCCTGTATTAATGAACATGTTCTTGCAAGTATCTAGTCTCCATTTAAACTAGATTTTCGCTAGCACCTAAAAATTTGTAATTTTATGGTCACCTAAAATTACACATAGCTAAGTCTAAAATTGTAGTACAATATAGGTTTTACTTTATTTTTATCTAAATATCTATACACTTAATTTTGTACTCCCTCCATTCCAAAATATAAGGATTTCTATGATTCAAACTTTGTACCTAATATAAGCATTACTACACGGACTCTCCATGGTTCACATTATTTTAATGATTCCCAAGTTAATCAGATGCTTGAAAAGAGAATCTAAGCAATTTAAATTTAAAAAATTAACAACTGAAGTGACTGAAAAGAAATCTTTTAACCTAACCTTAATATTTGTTACACAACCTAGAAATTTTTATATTTTAGAACGAAGGGAGTAAATTTTTATAAATGGTAAGTTTATTTCATATTTATGTTAGAATATTTTATCTAAAAAAAGACTTTGTTTAATTAAGCAGGAGAATGATGATAGTTTGATAACCATTGGATTATCATCCAAGAGAAAAAAAATACCACCTGAAATCTTAAATCCCCCCCCCCAAAAAAAACATTTTAACTTTGCATCATCAAGCTTTGGCCAACAATATTTCACAATAATCTAATTGCTTTGCATAAAAGCTATATTATTACATTTGTAATTAAAAAATGCTTTAGTAATATTAAAATATGCTCACTTTTATGTACTAAAAATAATGATAAGTCATATGCTCCTAGTTAAAATAGACAAGTATTCATAAAATGATGAAAGTAACATGCACGAGGAAAGAGGTGATCGTACATTATATACTGCTAGAAACGCAGGGGTTTGCTAATGGTCAGCATCAATCGATTTTTCAACGGCTTTGATCGCTTTAAGATTTATACTACCTCTATAATCTTAACCCACCCCCGCTCTCTCTCCACACTCCCCCTTCCCCGATTCAGCTGTCGTCATCGCTTCCTATCCTCCTCCCTCATCTCCGACAGATTAGCCCTGCCAACATCGTCCACTTCCTCAACTCATGCGTCGATTCCCCTGCCCCGTGTCTAGTGGCTCATGTCACCGGATCCGCCATTGCCATCCTCTGTCTCCTAACCACATGGTATCCGTTGCCTCTGCCGCCAACCTCACCTACCACCCTCCTCCACCCCTGCGGCTCTGGTGCCTTGGCGCACTGTCTATCTCCACAATCCACCGCTAGCCTTCCACAAGCCCGGTCATTCCTCTAAAGCCGCCCTCACTACCCTCCTATCTCCCTCACACCGTCTTCAATACCGGAACGCTAATTCAAAGGTTCTGTGCCGGAGTTTGGCAGTGTTCGGCACCAAGATCGCTGTTACCGTCAATGGCCCGCCATCTCCTTCCCTCTTCTCTTTTCCTGCCTCGCCCTAGTCCAGAGGTGGAAGACGAAGCCCAGGCTAGGTGACTCAAATTTTCTGCAATTTCAGTCAGCTGATGAACAGCAAACGAGAGAAATGTATAATTAGGTCGTGACATGTAACTGTTGGTCCGAGTTAATAGTGACTTGCCCTTGCAATAGGCGTGAAGATACTGCCCCGCGGCGGCTTGTTCCGGTAGAATGGCGCGCCGGACGCCACGCAGGCTAGCGCGGCGGCCATGGAGGCCGCGGAGACGCCGAAGCCGACGTCCATCCCGGAGTGCGTCTGCACCCAGACGAGCGCCGTGAGCGCGACGAGCTCGCCGGCGCAGAAGCAGAAGTACGCGGCGTTGAAGTAGGTCGAGACGGCGCGGCCGCCGCCAGGGCCAGCGAGCTGGTCGGCGCCGTGCGCGATCATGTTGGGCTTGAGGCATCCGCTGCCGAGCGCCACCATGTACAGCGCGGCGAAGAAGACGGCCGCCTGGACCCCGCCAGCCTTCTCGCAGACGGCGCCGCCGGACGACGCCATGTCGCAGGGCGGCGGCCTGAGCCGAGGCAGGCGAGCCTGCAGCGAGAGCAGCACGAGCCCGGCGAGCTCGACGAGGGAGAAGACGAGGATAGTCGGGAAGCATCCGAGGTAGGAGTCGGCGAGGAAGCCGCCGAGGAGGGCGAGGAGGAAGACGGCGCCGACGAAGTTGGTGACGACGTTGGCCGCCTCGGCGAGAGGGAAGTGCATGTCGCCGAACACGTAGGTGATGAGGTTGTTACCCACCGCCGCCACCGCCGCCATCTCCAGCGCCACCATCCCTATATCATCACACATAACGCCATGATCACATCATCATCATCGCCGTCGTCAAGCTCTCGCCTCTCCGTCGCGCCGCCGCGCACACGATACGTGGGCAATGGGTGATATGTACGTTACCTAGGGGAAAAGCGGCGGCGCGCATGCCGCCGTGGTGGTGCGGCCGGCACGGCCTTCCCCTCCAGTCCACCGCGGCGTCATCACAACTACTCAATACCGCCATTGTTTTGCGCTGTACGTCCTCCATTAATTGCGAGATTATGAAAACTAATCACTTAGGTTTAGGTATTAACTATGTGACGAACACTTAGCACACGGCAATCTATGATGAAATGCTGCGTGCTTAGGGCCATTATTTATAGGAGGGCTAGCTGGACGGCAAGAGTAGTATTAGGACAGGTCTCAGTTTGAGGTCACTTTAGTTTTATGGAGTTGGTTTTTTACCAACTCGAGAGGATGTCTTCTCATGCAGCTTTACCCCTTAAATACAATACAAATAATCATAAAAGGTTTTGAAAAGAATTGACAACATAGAGTACACATTGCCATTTACCACTCAAAAAATCAAATCCAAACTTGATCTACAAAGTGAGATAAAAAAGACAAATCTATGCTGTGATGTCCTTTTTTTAATTCCCTCAATATGTGGGTCAAATTTAAGCTTTAAAATTTTCTAAGATACTAGAATAAATGTCATCAAATATTTTTATATTTTTTCATACCGCTGTTTTGTGACATGAGAGGACGACCCCTCGAGCACAAAAACACTTTCCCTTCGAGGACTATCCTTTAGGACATGAAGAAATGTTATAATTGATTGACATAGAGAGGTAGATAAATAAGTAAGTAATAATATGTGATAAATTGAAATCCTAGAAGTAATAGTATTTTAAAATGGAGGGAGTAGGTTCTTTATTTCTAGGACACGTATAAGGCGTATAGGAGCTCTGTTCAAGGAATATAGCTGTACATGGTCTGAAAATTCTTGAAGTGATCATCGATACGGGTTTCTAATCATGAGATTTAGGTGCATGCATGATCCAAAAAAAATTAAAATTACTATGGGAGGCAACTAGTAATAGCTAGCTAGGGTGAACTTCCTATCATGGTATGCTTTATGCACTTAGATAGTCGTGTGTTTCAAGCAACGAACGACGTATGGTATATATAACGGAATTGCAAAAAAACGTTCGATAATTTTTCTCCTTTAAAACTTTTGAATTTGTGATTGTCGGATTGTTCAAGATTCGTGCAGGAAAGGAAAAAAATTCCGCGCCATCTTTCCAAAACTTTTAAATTTGTGATCATCGGATCGTCTCGAGATTCATACAGAGAGGGAAAAAATTTGCACCGCCCATGACCTAGGAGATGCAGGGTGTGTCACTAGCCAACCGGCCCCGTGAACGATTTGATTAATTATATATAAGTTATACTGTAACTATTACAATATCATTACACTCCAATTATATTATTGTTGCATTTGAAAGTTTGTAAAAAAAAGTGTTGAATGTTTCAAAATAAGTGATTTTTCTAACATTTAAAAGCTAAATTACGAGGGAAGTAAAATAATCTAGATGTTCCTTATTAAATAAAGTATAATTGAAAGTAGAAGTATGATTGGAGGTAAAACAAGAAGAAATTTAAAAGGAGGTAATTGATAGAACAACTAGTATTTAGAAAAACATGTATTTGAAATAAATTTTAAATCCTAAAGGAACACTTAGTAGGTACCCAGGGAGTATTAGCTGAAAAGCAACTCTGATGTCTAGACTCAAGCTCGTTACAGGCTCCACCTTCAAGCTTTCAGGCAAGCTGCTCCGGCTACCGAACAGTAAATCAGGCCTAGACTTACATTTTCACTTGACGCCGGGTATTTTTCAATCTGTTAGGACGTGTCTATACCGTTGTTGCTTTTTTTTTTTTTCTTAATCTGCATCATGGCCGGTGGTTCTCTATCCACGTTAGGATAGCTAGCGATGAATCTAACCTGCTACTCTCTTTTATTTCTACCCCTTTATCGAACAGTATGAATTGTGCATGACACATGATAGGTGCAGCTGCACCGAGGAAACCCACCAACTAACAACGGTGGTGGTGATCGGACTAAGTAGGAATTAGGAAGAATAATTACACCTTGATACAGTGATTTGGTTTGTATTATCTTCAGTATTTAAAATGTACGATCACATCATCCTCGTGAGCTATAGTTTTTAAGATGACTATGATTATCATCGAGCATTTATCAAAGTAAAAAAAAACATATTCTAACCGAATCAATGGAGACGAAAGACATGAACTTAAATAAAATGAAGTAAGGAGATCTTGAAACATATTAAAACATATTAGTTTAAATTAAAATATAAAAATTTGGTGCCCCTGATTTAATTTTTGCATGCTCTTCGCCTATCCTGCACGTGCCCATGTACGACCTGAAGATAACACGTGTGTTCACTGCCCAATAGGGCATCTATTGATAGAAAGGAACAAAAGAATTTATCAAGGAGGAGGGCAATGAAGGAAGTTCGATACTCCCATAATTTATCATGCGGATGCATCCTAATATATACTCCCTGCACCTTTAAATACTTATCACTGATTTATCTTCAAACTTTAACCATTCATTTTTTTAATAATATATAAATAATTAAAAATATACCATATTAATGAAGTGCATTGCATGTCATGAAACTTTCGTGCATGATGATTTAACCATTTAAAGTTTATTGATGGTTAAAACTAAAATCGTACTTAGTTAACGAGGACAAATATTTGAAACCGAAGGTAGTATTTAATCTATTATATTACTTTATCCAACCAAACTTTTGAGGTATTTGTTCATTGTAAACTCGAGCCTACGACGAACCGATAACCTTTTTAATTAAAAAAATCCTCACAAAAAAGAATTAACAAAGCTGAATTTAATCTTTATCCGGTATAAATAGGTAAACTGGTTTTCTTGGGGGCACTGGCTTTTCTCTAGCTGTTACAGATATGATCGTGGGTCCATGTAATCCGAAAATTCATTTATATGCTGCACAATATGCTGCTGAGCAAAGAATCCATCCTGAATAGCCGTTGCTTCATATGCTATAGCATGAGAAACAATAATAGAGTACTTACCTATATATTATTGCCCATTAGTTTGGCACCAATGGAATCGATCATGCAATGTGCATCTATAGCTAGCTTAAATTAATTACTTTTTGTGAATCTTAAGGCTTCAGTTAGTAAGTGGTTCTACAATTGCCGCATATATAAATATCAGAGAACAGAAAGGAAAAGACGAGGTTCACACACATTTTATTATGAAGCTTTAGATACCTTAAACCTAACCACTAACTACATCTGCTTAGTAGTGGTCTGGGCACGATCAACAATGAATTCCTCCATAAGGATCCTGAAAAATCTTTTCTGTGATCTTCTCAGGCCCACTGTTAAGATCGACATGAAATTAATTGGAGAACTATGTTCATGAAGATATACTCAGGTCAAAAATATATGATGTTCGATTTTTTCTGTTAAATTTTTGAATTAACTATTATATATTATAAAATACTTAGTTTGGAAACATAAAAGCAATATGTGTAGATTGGTCTTTATGAACATTTATAATCTTATAAATCTATCAGATTTTATAAATTCATATTCCAATGAAAAATATGGTCAAAATCTTACCTCAAAGTCTGTACAAGAAGTCAAACGTCACATATTTTTATGAGAGGGAGTATATATTTGCCTCGCTATGCAGAGTGCTCTTTTTGTCATGTAAGTTAGATCGTTTTCAATTAAAAACCTAATTATAACACTTACAAACTAAGTTGAAGAGCCTTTAATTATACTGTGGAATGTTCATATCTCCCGACTGAATCAGATATTCAGATGGGTGTAATTAAGTACACATAGCAACAATCTTTCTGTAGTCCTATTTTGTCTCAATTGCAAAGAGACAAAGCCTCTACTGATGATAGTGCACATGGAATCCGAAAATTTGACAAATGAACAGCATGGTATATTGAGGGGCCGAGCAAATTGGACAGTGGGTACCGTAGGATCGAACATAAGAACTAAATTTATCAGAGGGGTGAATGGTAGGAACTAAAAATCAAAATCTTTTGTGGAATAAAAAATACCCTCAAATCTGGATAAAGTGCACTGGTCAGACCGTCTCTGTTACGCTGGTCTGACCGCCGTATGTCCGCTGTTAGAACCGTCGTCTCGCCGTCGCGCTCTTGTTGGATGAACCATCCGAATTCATAAGAATACACACCAAAGATGCTCTCTAAAATAGATTAACTTTATTGCATCAAGATATGTTTACAAAGCGCATACAAAGCACTCCTCTTTCTTTCAAAACTAAACCCTACATTTTCTCTCTTCCAAAAGTTATTCCGCTAGGGCCTTGACCCATCTATTTATACCTAAAGCCTCCTACACAAAATAGCCTTCTAGTCCCACTAGGACTCAAACCTTCAATTACCAAATCCAATTACAATTTACCAAATTAAATTCTCCTTTCCACGGCCAACTTGGACTCCCTCGCATGCAGCAGTACTGTAGCAGCCTGCCCGATCACTGTAGCACAGATCTGAGTACTGTAGCACTGATTTGCGATTTCCTTCCCCGATTTTGCTCCAAATTTATCTATGATTTTTCTGACGCTTGCATATCTAATTTGCAAAGCCCGTTGTGAAGACCTCCCATACGGTGTCCATCCACCGTATGACATCTTGTGTCCATCTCGTCACCCGGCATTCTTGATCCATCTGGACCTTGGCTCCTTCCTGAGCATAGTCACGATCCTACCGTTGACTAAGATTGACCACAAATCACCTGTACACCAATAGACAAAACAAACCGTTTCTGGGCACATATGTCTCAACCTGACCCACATTAGTCACACATACTCACGCCAACACCGACATATATTTTTTAATAAACGTTCATTAAATAAATCATTCACAAAGCGAATTGTTCATCACAAAATATTAATCATGGCAATGATTTTATAATCTCCCCCTTGATGAACACATTGGCAAACCTTCAAAATGTGATTTAGTATTTGAAAATAAAACCAAAAGAATTGGTAAAAAATGATAAAAAGCACTCAAGGCTCAAAATATTTGAAAAAAAAGAAAACTTCTCCTCCTTTTTAAAAGAAAGAATATTCCCTTCCCTTTTTATAAAAAAATACATCATTTTGTATCATTTTCCCCTATTTGACAATGATTTCATCGAGAAGTTTATATTCTTCTTTTTTTGTTTGAGAGCTTTGAAGTATACCAAGAGCAATTCAAGAACATGAGTTGCAACGACAAGGGAGATAAAGTGATCAACTAGCTAACAAGCATGAATTAGAATATAAACATGAATCATGGATATTACAGATAAGTTCAAATCAGCAGTAAAGATTCATGTATTTGAGCAATTTATAATGCAACATATTCACAAGCACATAGATTAAAAGAAAAACCCCCACACATAGACAAGCTGAACTAAATATTTTTTCTCAAATTAACTTGCTCTTTACAAGAGAATTTTCATCAAGTTTTATTTCTGAGCTTCTGCTCAATTTGCCTTTTAATAGCACAAAAGAATATCTCTCAATTATTTCGGATACGTCCTTGTCGTGAATACTGTTTCCATGGATTCGGCACCCATTATTTTCCTCATTTCGGATACGTCCTTGTCGTGAATACTGTTTCCAAAGATTCGGTATCTATTTTTTTCTCTCATATAAGCGTATATTTTTTACTTGAGAAATCTCTAGAGCATTTAAGGAGTGAAAATTTCAGCAAGTATATATATGAGCATAATTCCTCCGAACCAGCACTATGTTAATATTGCATATTTACATAATTCAAGTAAAAGAATTTAAGTGTCATGCATCATCTCCCTTAAAAGCAACATCAAAGACTCACATAAAGATTAAAATGCACAAAAACTAAACTAGCGACCAAAAGACCTTACTCATATTGCTAGCAAGTACAAGAATATCCTAGAGGTAAAGTCAAAGCTCTTCTTTTCTCATCTTTTTAACTTTCTTTGTTTTCTTTTATTTTATGAAAATTTAAAGCAATAAAAAGTACAAAAACTCCCCCTTAAAACATGCCAAAAGGATTAATAATACCCAATTCTCCCCGAAGAAACACAAAACGAGAAGAATCCAAAGGCTTAGTGAAAATATCTGCCAATTACAATTTACTATTAAGAAATTTCAATTCAACATCTCCTTTCTCAACATGATCCCTCAAAAAGTGAAAACGAATATCAATATGCTTAGTGCGTGAATGTTGTACCAGATTCTTAGCAATATTAATAGCACTTGTATTATCACAAAAGAGAGGAATTTTCTCAAAAGTAAGACCATAATCTTTCAAAGTTGAAATAAGCCACAGAATCTGAGAACAACAACTAGCAGCAGCAACATATTTAGATTCATCAATTGATTGAGCAACATTTGATTGTTTCCTAGAAGACCATGCAACCAAAGAAGTTCCCAGAAAATGACATATTCCACTAGTACTTTTTCTATCAATTCTACAACCAACAAAATCCGCATCCGAATAACCACTTAAGCATATAGATGATGATGTACAATACCAAATGCCAAATTCAAGAGTGTGTTGTAAATACCTCAAAATCCGCTTGACGGCTTGACGATGCGAAACACGTGGAGAAGCTTGAAATCGAGCACACAAACACATAGTAAACTGTATGTCCGGCCTTGAAGCAGTAAGATAAAGTAAAGAACCAATCATACTTCGGTATTCTTTTTTATTAACAGCTTCACCATCTTAATCCGGATCCAAAACAGCAGTAGATCCATAGGTGTAGAGATAGGCTTGTAATTCTCCATCTCAAATCGTCATAAAAGATCTTTGGTGTACTTTGTTTAATGTATAAACGTACCTTGTGGTCTCTGTTTGATTTGTAGCCCCAAAAAGTATGTCAACTCACCCATCATACTCATCTCAAATTTCCTGCGTATTGTCTCAGAAAACTCCACAACCAAAGCATGAGATGAACAACAAAAAATGATATCATCCACATAGATTTGAACAAAAAGTTGATTATCACCATGCTTAAGAACAAAGAGAGTTTTATCCACTTTTCCAATTTGAAAACCTTTCGCAAGCAAAAAGTTTTTAAGTCTATCATACCATGCTCTAGTAGCTTGTTTCAAACCATACAAAGCTGTTGACAATCTATAACATGGTTAGGAAACTTAGGATTTTCAAAACCTTATGGTTGTTTTACATAAACTTCCTCCTGTATAAAACCATTAAGAAAAACACTTTTAACATCCATTTGTTACAATTTAAAACCTTTTGAAGCAGCAAAAGCCAACAAAAGTCTAATTGCTTCAATTCTAGCAACAGGAGCAAAAGTTTCATCAAAATCCAACCCTTCCACTTGAGAAAAATCTTGAGCAACAAGCCTAGCTTTGTTTCTCACAATTAAACCATCCTTATTTTGTTTATTTTTGAAAAATTCATTTAGTTCCAATAATATTATGACCAAGAGGAGGTTCAACTAAAGTCCAAACTTTGTTTCATTCAAAATTCTCAAGTCCTTCATGCATGGCATTAATCCACGATTTATCAGTTAATGTATGAGTAACATCTTTGGATTCAGAAGAAGCAACAAAAACAGAATTCACATGATCATGAGTTATTTTAAACCTTGTAGTACGCTCACCAATGTTACCTATTATTTGTTCCGGTGGATGCCGTCGTTGAATGTGCAAAGGAGCAGAAACTTCAGAAATTGTTTCACATTCTGAACCTTGAACAGTAGAAGTTGTAGGTTTTGGAGGACCACCAGAATAAGCACGTGCCAAACCAGAGCTGGATCCCCCTGACAGATCTGATTGTGGCTCCTCAGGCGGTCTGATCGACGTTGTTCCCGTGGTCTGACCGGCCACTTTTGCTTCGTCCTCATCGTCGCTTTCCTCCAAAAAATGCTATTCTCCCCCTGAATCTGCGATAATGTACCTGAAATTTCTGGTCTAGTACCTAGGCTAGCCTCACCAAAAGTAACTTCGCAAGTTTCAACAATTTTGTTAGTTTTTAAAACAAATACACGATATCCTCGAGAATGAGCAGGGTAACCAAGAAACAATCCATCTATAGAATGTGTTTCAAATTTATCTAAATTTCCAGATTTAAGAATAAAACACTTGCACCCAAAAATACGCAAATGAAAAACTTTGGGCTGATATCCAAACCGAAACTCATAAGAAGTTTTTCCAAGTTTAGATCTTAAGAAAACACGATTAGAAATATAATAAGTAGTGTTAATAACTTCCGCCCAAAATTTCCAAGGTGTATTATACTCATTAAGCATAATCCTAGCCATCTCAACCAAAGAACGGTTCTTTCTTTCAACAACACCATTTTGTTCAGGAACCTGAGGAGACGAAAACTGATGTTCAAGACCTTTTTCATTGCAAAATTATTCAAAAGACATATGTTTAAATTCACCACCATTATGACTTCGAATAGTTCTCAAAGATCCAGAAGGTTCAACAGCCAAACGAAGATACAAACTGTGAAAGTGTTCAAAAGACTCATCTTTAGTTGCCATAAAGAAAACCCAAGAATATCTCGAAAAATCATCCACAATAACCAACACATACCATTTTCCTCAAACGAATTGCACTCTAGCTGGACCAACAGTGTCCATATGTAAAAGTTGTCCCGGTGCATCCGTCATCACAAAAATAATTAGATTATGTAAGGAAGCAACCATCTTAGCATGATGAAGAAACCAAATCAAGATCCTTTTTAAGTTTAGGCAAACCACGAACAAGATCCGAACCACTAATTCTAGTAAGATAATCAAAACCAACATGTCCAAGTCTACGATGCCAAAACATTAAGTCTTTTAAAAATTTAGCAACTAGACATGTGATCTCAGATAAAACACCACTTTTAAAATCAGCTTTAAAAACTCTTCCATAACGAGAAATTCCCAAAACAAAATCTCCAGAAGAATCAAGAATTTTACTCCCAGTTTTCTTAAATCTAACATCAAAATTTTAATCAATAATTTGAGAAACTGAAAACAAATTGTACTTCAAATTTTCTACCAAAGCCACCTCATTTAAAACAAACTTGTCACTTACCTTGATAGATCCAGTAGCAAGAACGGCACTAGTAGAAACATCTCCAAAGATAATTAATTCAGTCTTAGATGCCAATTGAAGGGTGGAGAACCAACTTTTATTACCGGTCATGTGCCATGAACAACCGAGTCCATTATCCTCCTTCCTTGCCACCAAAGCCTACACACAAACAGATGCCGATGTCTCAGTACTGGAGTTAGATAATAAAAATTTAGGAATCCAGTACTGAGATACACGACTAGAGATACCAACAAGTATATAACCACGAGCAAAACCAGCTTTATCCTATTTAGAAAAATTTAGTTGAGGCCGATTTGACCGTTGGATGTACTGTGGTCTGACCACCAGCCTCGGCCCAAAACCTGATTTTTGCCATTTAAATTTTGCAAAAGCAATTTCCCTTTTCTTTTTCTGTTTTTGACCAAGTCTAAAACAAAAACCAACTAGATGTCCATCTTTTCCACAAAAAGAGCAAGTATACTTTTCACGAGAAGATGAGTTTGCAACCAAAGGTTTTGAATTCAAAGACTTGGTTTCTTTACATATTGTCGAAAGAGAAGACAAAATCCCAACTGATTTAAAAATGGTTTGTTTAGGTTTGGGTTTTGTCAAAATCTCACCCTTTTTAGTGATACCCAAAACAGTAGGTTGGTGAGAAGTAAAATAGGCATGTGCATCAAAACCTATACCTCTGTTGTGTATGCTCACTTTTGATTGATCCAAAATCATATTTAGTTTCTTATTTCCATCGGAAAATTTTTGTAAGAAACTTTTTAAATAAGAAACCTCTTTTGTCAAATTAGCACAATTTTTGCAATCAACCAAAACACATTTTTGTTTGTGACATTTTAAGCAAGAAAGCACCTCATGATTTTTCACAATATCCTCCATGTACTCAACACGACCTAAAGCACTTTTTACTTTCATCTCATTTAAAGAACATGTTGAGCAAGTTTTAGATACAGAAACATCTTTTTGTGTTTTAGTTTTCTAGCACTCAAAATATTAAATATGGAACTTGCGCCAAAAGCAACTTTATATTTACTCAATAGCTTTTTAGTCAAAAGTAATTCATTCAAGATTCTAGTATGTAGCATAGTTCCAAGAGCAAAACAAGATTTTAATTCTTTATTTTTAATGTGAGCATTTTCAAGTCTTAAGCATGTATCAGCATTTATATCTCTTAAAGCAGAAATTTCAGAGAATAAAAACTTCACAAGACTTGCAATTATTATCATCAGGAATCAAAAATCTTAGTCTAGAAATTTCAAATTTTAGAGATTCAACAATAAAATTATTTTTCTTAATTTTTTTTCATAACTCTAAATTTTAAGACTAAGAGCAACTACCATCTCTTAACAAGTTTCAATGGAAGGAGTAAAGGTAGATATCTCATCATTGTCGCACTCAGAATAGCAGTCATCTGAAGTTGATCCTTCACGAGCTATGAGGCAAACCCCTGAGATGTTCTTGCCTTTATAATCGCCTCCATCTTCACTCTCGTAATCGACACCACTTGCCCCAGCTTGTTCAAAAGCAACATAGACTTGATTAAAAAACTTCTTGAAATATTTCTTGCTTTGCTTTTCTTTGAATGTTTGCTTCTTTTTTACGTCTTTGGGCTTCTCTCCTTCATCATCCTTTGTAGATCTCCCAAGCTTCGGACATTTAGATCGAATGTGGTTCAACTCGCCACACCCGAAACACCGAATTGGTCCACCTCTTTTCCTAGTTTTGATATTATTCAAAGCTTGAGAAAATCTATTAGTTAATAGTACCAAGTCCTCCTCGGAGAATTGCTCGAGTTGATCATCGGAAATAGTATTTAAAGCGTTGAAAGAATTCGATGAAGAGCCATTAAAAGAAAAATCAGGTAAAGAAACTAAGTCAGTAATTTTTTGAATCTGACTTACGAGAAAGAATATTCAACTCATGGGTTTTTAGCTTTGTATAAAGAGATTCCAAAGTTAGAGTTGTCATATTAACAGATTCTTAAATCAATGTAACGTTTATCTCCTAAATTTTTATATCTAATCCAATCAAAAGATGTCTTGCAATTTCAGATTGAGAATAGTTAATATCAAAAAAATCATCAACAGATATAAGATTGCTTAAAACTTTATTAAAGCGACCAAAATAATCATCAAGAGCTTCTCCAGATTTCATCTCAAATTTCATATAATATTTTTTGAAAATATCCCTGCGAATTTCCTTGATGTTAGAAGATCCTTCGTGAAAATCACATAGAGCCTTCTATATCTCATGCGTAGTTTCAACATGAGAAATTCGATCAAAATCCGAGCGAGAAACACAAAACAAAATCATGTTGCGCGCTTTACAATTATTTTTAAACTCAATTTTATTTTCTGCAGAAATAACATCAGAGATTTCATAAGGATGAGAAACTTTTTCCCAAATATCGTATCCCTGAGACATAATATAAGATTGCATCTTTTTGTACCAAAATTAAAAATCAATTCCATCAAAAATATGCGGCTTGGTTGAAAATCGGTCAGCCATGGCTAAATTTCAAGATCAGTGAAGATCAAAAAAAGAAAACAAGACTCTGATACCACTTGTAGAATCGAACACAAGAACCAAGCCTACCAGAGGGGGTGAATGGTAGGAACCAAAAACCAAAATCTTTTGCGAAATAAAAAATACCCTCAAACCTGGATGGAGTGCATCGGTCAGACCGTCTCTGTTGTGTCAGACCGTCTCTGTTGTGCCGATCTGACCGCCGTATATCTGCCGGTAGAACCGCCGCCTCACCACCGCGCTCTTGTCGGATGAACTGTCCGAATTCAGAAGAATACACACCAAAGATGCTCTTCAAAGTAGATGAACTTTATTGCATCAGGATGTATTTACAAAGTGCATACAAAGCACTCCTCTTTCTCTTAAAACTAAACCCTAACTTTTCTCTCTTCCAAAATTTATTCCTCTAGAATCTTAACCCCTTATTTATTTATACCTAAAACCTCCTACACAAAGTAGTAGTAGAACTTCTAGTCCTACTAGAACTCAAACCTTCAATTACCAAATCCAATTACATTTTACCAAATTAAATTTTCCTTTCCACGGCCAACTCGGACTCCCTCACATGTAGCAGTACTGCAGCAGCGCTGTCCGATCACTATACCATAGATCTAAGTATTGTAGAACCAGTTTGAGTACTGTAGCGCTACTTTCCGATTTCCTTCTCCGATTTTGCTCCAAATTTATCTATGATTTTTCCGACGCTTGCATATCTAATTTGCAAAGCCCGTTGTGAAGACCTCTCACACGGTGTCTATCCACCGTATGCCATCTTGTGTCTAATCTCGTCACCCGACATCCTTGATCGTTCTGGACCTCGGCTCCTCTCTGAGTGTAGTCATGATCGTACCATTGACCAAGATTGACCACAAGTCACCTGCACACCAATAGACAAAACAATCGTTTCTAGACACAAATATCTCAATCTGACCCACATTAGTCAGATACACTCACGCCAACACTGACTTATATTTTTTAACAAATGTTCATTAAATAAATCATTCGCAAAGCCAATTATTCATCACAAAATATTAATCATGACAATGATTTTATAAAATCAGCTGCCAATAGCCATGTATATGACACTTTTAGTTCACTTTCTAGCCATGTTTCGTCCAAAAACCGGTTCTACATATATTTCTCACAAATCTCTCTTTTGTTGGCAATTCTGTTTGGTTCTGTCGTACACATGGTTATATGTCTTTAGATATATCATATTCAAACTGACATGAATTTTTTCATTCGTCCCAAAATAAATTGATTCAGACTTTAAATTTTGTCCTAAAATAAGTTGATCTACTCTCAGTCCATGAATCGATAAATTTTATCTCTCCAATACCTCTTACATATCTACTCACTAATAATATTTTTCTTTTAACGATGAAGTATATTATAAGAAACTTTTTTAAAAAATTGCCGGAAAGAAACTACTATACTCCACATTGTTTATGAAAATAAAATGTGTTCTAACCCAAACTAGTTACCTGCGAAGAGCAGACCGGCCGGTGCGTCGAGTCTGGCCGTGACAAATGTACGTGTTGATGCCAAAGTGCAGACAAGTATCTGATCAAATTTCACGTCATGTTCTTGTCGAGCAAAGGGGACAGCATACGTGGTGGTACACTTGCATCTATCACGCATGATCGAAATCGCACAAGAACACAAGATCTCTTGGGTCGATCACGCCGACCTGTTTGACAATTTCATCCATTAATATCAACTAGCATCGATCTCCCGAAAAAGCTCTCCACTTATCAATCTAGCATGTATATGCAGTCGTCGGTCGATACGGATGCATATAAAACGACACACATGATTGGAAAAGGTTCCAAAAATTATTCAGAAATACGGGTAATTTATATTTGATCCTATCGGAGCATTTTTAATAGTGTGGTAACACAGTCTATATTTAATCGCATCAGAGCATCTTTAATAATATAATATAGTGATACGGAGTACTTGGTAACATCTGCTTAATATATATGTGGACGTCTAAGCTCCACATAGCCACCAGCTATTACCGAGTTCGTGCTGTTACTTGTCGGCTTGCATAGATCTTGGTGCTAGAAAAAAATTGATGAGAGTATGTTCTAGTCCCACTTCTTTTAGTCAAGTGGCAGGAGAATTGTCTTCGGCTGTATTTAAAAAACTTATAGGTTTGTCTTTTTTCCTATTTTCGATGAACATATTTTCTGAACTACTAAATGATATATTTTTTAAAAAAATTTCTATATAAAAGTTTCTAAAAAAATTATATTAATCTATTTTTTAGTTTAAAATAATTAATACTTAATTAATTATTATTAAATGTTAATGGCTTATCTTCTTTTACGTGACATTTACTAATTTTAGCCAACGGCTGAAACGAACAAGCCTTAGGAAAGAAACAGACAAAAGAAAAAAAAAGAAAGAAAACAAAAAACAGGGAAGGCTCACTCCTAATTAATCGAGGCCAAAATGTTCAAAGACATAAACAATGTGTATCATTAAGAGTCCGGAAGAAGATGCCATGTGCGATTTTTTGTGAGCTGCAGGTGCTTACATTAATTAACGGCAAAAATTTCCACAGGGCGTCTAATATTTGTGTACTTTTCTAAAAGACACCGTAAAAACATGGTTATATTAAAAGACATTCTATAATTTTGGTTGGTGGATACTACCTTAATCCAAAAATATAATAATTTTTGGCTATATATTTAGATAAGATATATTCAGATAAGTAGCTAAAAGTTGTTATATTTTAGCACGGAGTTAGTTCTTCTTTTATTAAAATAATATATATCCAGTTAATTAGGAGTGACAAAAAAATAGAAAATAACATCAATACCCCTCTTCCTTTTTATTTTTCCTGAAAATAAAGGTGGGCTCACTGGCAGTCTCCAGCCGTCGGTGCAGCAGTGTCTACGGGCCGCTGTTCTCATGAGCTCTAGTCGGTGGCGCCACTCCACGCCTCTCTACTGGCAGTGGGGTTGGATCTAGTGGCGACGGTATGACTCGTGTGGACGGAGAGAGACATGGGGTTGTTTGGATGGCGTCTGCATTTTGTCACGTAAATTTTGGTAAAGTATGGTATTTCATATATTTTGTGGCTAATAAATTATTGATCACACTAATAGCATTTTGAGAAAAAAAATATATCTATGATACATGGGTCCATTAGTAAAAAAAAATATTACACACTATAGGTATGGCACGAATCAAGCACTAGCCTTCGTTGATAAGACCTGCTTATCACAAGTGTAGTAAAGTTTGTCACCTAGCTATACAAGCCCATAAAGCTGGGAGATAGCTCACGGAACAAGACCATTTTATCTTTTTTATTTCCACAACATTAGACCCCATAGAATAATGTTAAAGGGGCAAATGAGACTTTCACATATATTCTCACTCCTACAAACTAGAATAATTATTCTCTAATGGTTATAATGGTATATAGCAAATAACCGTAAAATTACAGTATTTCTGTAATAGCCACGTTTTTATAATGTCTCATAGCAAACATCATAAACTTTAAATATCCGGTAGTAAATTTTGCCTCACTTAATTATCGATCGAACTATCATAGACTCATGGTTAAGGTAATTTGATTAGCTTACTCGGTCATTTGATCAAATTTAAAATATCCTAATTAAGCTCATATGCACCCCCGTTCCTTTTGGCTTTTTTCACCGGTTTGTTTCTGTGGATTGTTTACTTTATGCTTCTAAAAATACTTTTTTTAAAAAAAAAGCTATTTGTTATAAGTTTCTTTATTAAAATATTTAATTTATTTTGTAATCTAGTAGATAATCCATAATAATAATCCAATGAAATAATCTGTTTCATACGCTATTAGTTTCTAATTGTGATTGTCTTTGGTGCATTTTGCTAATAACAGTTAAACTGAACCACATTTCTCCCATACCAGTCCTGTAAATGTTAGGAATTCCCTATCTTAAGGTCTCGTTTGGTAGAGCTCTAGTGTGGGGGGGGGGGGGGGGGCGCCTCCACCAACACGGAAGCCCACCATGTACATACAGTACTTGATCCCTGGATCAGTAGTCGGATACACACATAGTCATCGGTGATATAAACTCAGAGTACACTAAACATTAAATACATAATAGAGTACATATAATACAAAGGTTTCTATCCAGGACAGGCCCTAGATGAACAACGGCAAGAACAGGGTAACTAGCAAGATACAACACAGACAGGGCGGAAGCAGGGGAGGAAAACTACTCAACGATGGAACAGACGATACCACAGGCTTGGTTGGAAGCTAGGCCCGAAACCTCAGAAGTCCTCGTAGTCGGCTTGGTCCTAAAAGAACTCGGCAGCAGTCGGGTCGTCGTCTTCTTCTTCAAAACCTAATATAAAATATATACAAATGTAGGAACAAGGGTGAGTACTTTCGTACTCCGTAAGCCAGGGAAAGGATGCTATGTCGGCTGGACAAGAGGGCTAAGGATCTTATTTTCGCGGAAACTGCTTTTGGAAATATTTTGCTTGCCAAATGCTAGTGTGTCCAATTTTAGTTGTCGGAAAGAGACTCACGCCTCGATCCATTCCGCAAGTTGCTTTTCAACAACTCACCACATATAGTTACTGAATCATGTATTTCCATTTTTATCTTCCGGTGATTATCCGAGTGACAACACAACTCGGCGGTCACCCGAGTGGCTTCGACCACTCCTTAGGTCTGTTACTTCTCCCGAGTGGCTTCAACCACTCGTTAACCCTAAGACTCAGCTACAACCAAATCTCAGCTATCTCTTTTAGCAATTCCGGCTACAACCGGTTATATTCGCTACACTGACTACAACCAGTTAGCTCAAACTTTGTTGCCCTGGCTACAACCCGGGAGCCTACTCTTTATCGTCTTCTGGCTACAACCCGAAGACTTACTCCTGTTAACTTTTCACACACTTGCTTATGGTGCTTCAACACCCCGGGTCACACAGACCCGTTTCTGGCCACATAGGCCATCCATTTGCTTACTCGGCAAACTCTGGTCACGATTCTCTTCTCATCAATCACTTTCACAAATCACAGGCAACCAAATCTATGCTATAGGAATTACCTTACATCGTCCTTAACCGTGGACACGACTGTTCGAACAGTTCAGCTAAACTCTGCAGAGGGTGTACGCTTTACCCAAACGACACGAAGCTTACACCGAGTACTGGCCTGTATCGGAAGTTCGTGACAAGGCCATTTCCAAAGCCAGTCTAGGGTTATCCAATGCCCACAGAAGGATCCACACAGGATCAATGCTTCAGGTCGGCTCCAACCACCATCAGCACCAAGGCTCACGAGCCACAACTTAGATGAGTCCACTCCAGTCGGCACCAGACTTCCCTAAACCTACAATTTACTCGGCCAGGAGCAGCCCATACTACCCGTATGGTCGTACTGTGAAATGCTCGGATGCAATCCCCAAAGAAAACGGTCCTTATCGATAATACACAGCCAGGCCACACAGGCATTGTCTCTGTACATCAGGGTTTTCTCAAACTTTATTTATTTTCATAACCACGCCGATACGCAGAGTACCGGGTTTTCAAACAGTTGAGCAAAAACCAATGTTTCCCAACGACAATACAATCGTTGCAGGGCTAAGCCATTCTACTCAGCACTCTTATCCGAAGATAGGATGCCAACGTGCCATTTGTGGGGCTATCAAGGGAGAAATACATCAACATCCTACCAAAATAAGTGCGACTACTGGGTAGGTCCATCGGTTGCGCTTGCAGACCGAGGCCGATCAATTTAAAGTGTAAACTAAGCATGCATATTTTGCAAACAACATAATTTTGCATATATAGGAGGCAATATGATCAAAGCGGCTTGCCTTGTTCCAGCGAAAGATCTTCCTCGGCGAAGACGGCTTCTGGATCGTCCACCAGTTCAGGATCTAAACAAGCAGAAAAAATAAATACTGACACGCTGAAAAGAGGTAAAACACTAGGAAAAGAACATCGTGGTAATCAGATGAAGGTTTATCATAGGTGGCTGAATTGAGCTTGCGGACGGAGCAACAAGGCTCACCCGTTAGGAACTCCGGATGGTAGACTAGCTCGGTTTTTCTTTCACTCCGCTCTCCTTTCTTCTTCGCATTCTAAATGGAAGAACACATGGGCGATGGAGCTCAGGGTCTGGGGAGGAGGAAGATGATGGTTTAGCGGTGAAGCTGGTGATGGCGGTTTGGCAGAGACGGCTGGCTTGCAAAACAGAGGAAAGAGGAGGCATGGATGTTCTTTTATAGCAGGCGTGCGAGACAGGGACACGGCGGTGCAGGGGGATAGATAGAGAAAAGGAGTCACGATAAGCTGGCAAGGCTACAGTTAGCTAGCTAAGGTGACGCAACGTCAAGGCAGAGATTGACTTAGGGATTGGGCGTGGCCGGAGGAGTTGGTATACACTGTAGCGACGATGAGACACTCAGGTCGTGGCAAGGACGGGTTGAAGGGATTTGCAGATAGAGCCTCTGACTAACCATTGGTCCAAGTGGGTTCTTGCGATGCAACGGTTATTGTCTGTTGGTCTGAGCGGGGTTGTGGGCAGGTGGAGGTCGGATCACGTCACCACTTCTGCAATATGCGTTCAACGGGAGGAGCGTGGAAAACATGGCTGCGGTGCAACTTGGTGAGGCGATGAGACAGCACGTCCGTTGATAAGGCAAGGTGTCGCGAGCTTGACCAGATCGGTGCAGGTCGGGGTGGCAAGACAGAACGGGTTAACAGGGTAGTTGGCAATGCGAAGAGTTAGTCGGCGGAAAGGGTGGCCGAGTGAACAAAGATAAAAGAGCAAGATTCAGAGACTGAGTAGGAATCTACTCAGCACAAGGGGAAAAGCAGTCGGCTGGCTAGGGAGAGAAAAACCGGGGCACAGCTGAACGGGGTTAGAGAGGAGTTAGAATTCAGAAAAACGAATTCCAACAGGGAAACGAAAAACGAGTGATTATATCTACCTCTCAAATCCTAGTTTGGTGGAGTTAGATCTATAGAGCTACCTAGAGACCGCTCTAACCTCGTAGTTTAATTTTTTGGAGTGCTCTAATCTCCTCCGGTCTATTTTCTAGTGGACCTGGCCTATTTGGTTGGGCTTCGACTCCAACAGATCCTTGGGAGCTAGAGCTCTACCAAATGAGGTCTTATTGGTCGATTTGTGTGAATGATGCAGTGCCATTTTCATCACTTTCATCATTTGTGTCTTTTAAGAGGTAGTAAGAGAAATAATCCAAGTTTAGGAGCCTCTTGGGCTCTAAAGACCGCACCACTCTGGCCCATGAATTTGGTTGCGGCCCACGGTCTCATCTCAGGTTTGACCTTGCGTGCGAGCCAAAAAGAATGGCAAGGCGAGTTAGCGCCTCTCATACCGTGGAAATATGAAAAAAAAAAATTATCGGTAAATTTTTTATATTTATGTTTCTAGTGATTTAAAATCCAGTATAAAAAATAAAAAACAATACAAAATCTTAAAATCAATGGTAAAAATTAAATTTTAAAATTTAATTTTTAACTACAGCTGATAAGCCAATAAGTAAACGGCGTATTATGTTCGTCAGCCAGAAAAAATAGAAAGAAAAATTTTTGTGGATGGTACATGCAATTGCTGGCTGCCTCCTCTTGGTTGGCCCTACCCTTCGATTCCTCACACCAACATGGATGGATCATCCCAATTAGATGTTGAATTAATATATAAACCTATCGTACGATCGAACTAGTATAGTACTACCAATATCCACTAGCTTTGTGATTAGTGATTAATCTAATCACGTCACAACAAAGTGGCAAGGCATTAAACTAATGGTGTACTAGTCACACAGCATGTCTCTGTCTCCGTCTTCTAACCTATTTTATGTTAGTATATATATAATATGTTTTGCTATAAAGAAAAAAGCTGAATGGAGCCATCGTATTTATTTCTACTTCCAGATGAACTTTTGATAGTTTTTGCTTGATAAATTCAGGTAGTTTCAATTATTAGGACTTGGCTTTGTGGCTTGGGTATATCATGCAAAGCATGTTACCTAAATATAAAACAAATGAGTACAAGAACCATATGGCTTGTCTCCACAGGAGAAGTACAGCCGTATTGTTGTTTAATCAATCAATTAACGAAGTTGCTTGACTTCTGCACCCCAAGAGGTCTCCATGTACAGTAGTTAGAAGCTTGTGCAAGATAGCAAAATCTTGCGAAGATTTATTTAAACCCCGAACAATTTTCAATCGAATTTAAATCAACTTAAACAACTCTTTATGAAACACCTACCTGTACGGACAAAGAAATCTCACGAGGATCCGAGACAGTGAGATCTCGAGATGATCCTGATGCATATTCCAACCATCTACAAGTGTTTCTAGTTATTTAAAATTTTTCGATATTTCTAGAGCAGTACTTTCTAACCCATCCAACCACTGATTGCTCACGCTTAGTTGTATGGTTAGGCATGATCTTTCTTAATCAAATAAACTCCCATAGACATTAAATTAATTTCACCTCAACTTCAATTCCTACTAAAACCTTTGAAAATGTTTGTATTTGTGAATGGTTGGAGTATGTTTGAAGCTGTATACACGGATGACCCGCCAGGAAGTAATTAAGCTTGATAACTGTCACCTCCGACTAATTTCCTTGAGTTTGCTTATTTAGTATTTCTTTCGTTTTAAAATATAACAATATAGTATTAAAATTAGACACCATATAGTAATACGAATCTGAACAAATGCCATATCCAAATTCGTAATAATATATAGTGTATAATAGATGATATCGAATCTGTCTATCTAAATTTATAATACTGTAATGGATAGTATCTTATTTAATCTAATACTATATTACTATATTTTTTTTTACAGAGAAAGTAATAACAATACTTAATTTGAATTTTTTTGATTTTTAGATTTATTTATTAAAAGATTTACAAAAATAGATTTTTGTTTCAAAAAATTGCAAAAATAGACTCCCGCCGTCCTCTGGGAGGGCGATTTTTAAAAATCACCCTCTCAGAGGGCGATTTTATGACGTGGCTGACGGCCGTTGGCCCCCCGTCGACGACCGTCAGTCATTTTGCAGGCGGCCCCCCGGCCTCCCAAAAACCGCCCTCTCAGAGGGCGGCAATGCGGCGCCCGCCTGCAAAATGCGCCCGGGGGCCGGCCATTTTACAGGCGGCCCCCTTGCCGCCCTCTGGGAGGGCGGTTTTTAGCTTGCCGCCCAACTAGAGAGCGGTATTTAGCGTTAATATAGTCCGGACCGTCCGGACCTTATTCGGACAGTCCGGACCAATATTCCGAAAAAAAAGAAAAAAATTGATTTAAAAAAATTAATTTTCGAAATCAATTTTTATGTGACTACCGGCTGCCGTCACTATTTCCTAGGCGCATACTGTCGCCGCTCCCTGGCCGTGCCATCCTCACACAGTAGTTGCATCGCTAGTTGGATATCAATAGGTTTGTATGATAGTTAATGTGTGTTTAGTTGTCACCGCTTGGAATGTACTTTCGTCGTGAAGTTGACACTCGAAAATTCATATTTTTGATCAGATTCGTCAGAAACGTAGATCGTGAGGAATACGTCGTTTGATCGATGAGCGTAAACGAAGTAAAGTGGTTTCATCAGGAAACGTAGAATTAATAAAACATTATATACAACAGACAAACTATTACAGACACAAAGTACTACGGGACCGGACCGTAACCTCTAGGCCTCTTCGACTTCCTACCCTGCGCTCGCACCTGTCCCTGAGAGTACGTCAACCGGTCTGGTGGTACAGCACGGCCAGCGCGGGTCATCTGCACGGGTGTGGCAACTGGTGGGTCCTGTGTCTGTGGTGGCGGAGCTCCTTCGAGCTGCGAGGCAGCTAGTATCTCATGGATCTCCTCGCCCTCGTCCTCGTCCTCGTCCTCTAAATCGTCCCCCTCGAAAGGACTCGGTGCCCAACCGCTGCCGCGTGCGCCCTGCGTGGAGGAGCCAGCGCCAGCAAACATCGATGGCGCTGTAGAGTGGAACAATGTACACCAAATTATTGATTATTGCAAATCGAAATTTTGCAAGAGAAAAGTAAACTTTGATATAACCTGAAGGACCTCTTGTGGTGGCACCGGGGGCACTTGTCATGCCCAGCTGCACGTGTGGTCGTGTGTGGTACACTCCATGCGTCGACGTGCTAGCTCCAGAGGGATGTAGGTACGGTGTAGCGAAGGCTGCAGGGAAGCATATTGATGTACAACGGTGCATGTCATACAAGGAAACATATTATGAACGGAAGGTTAGTAGAATTTACCTCTGGAGGGGCCAGATGGCTGACTGGAACCCTGTGGGCGCACTCCTGCTCCTCGTCCTGTTCCTGCTAGCCGTGGCTGCTGCTGCTGGTGTATATAGACGGGAGGTACCGCGTCAGCCGCGCGACAAGTGAGCGCACGAAGCACTGTGTGCAACGCCTGACGAATCCTCCCGAAGGTCGTCCTCTGCTCGTCCGCAGTCAGCACGATCCCAGTGTCCAACCGTCCGAACGCCGCGTTGACATCACCCTGAATCTGTCGCGCTGCGTCGGCCTATTACAAATGTGACTTGATTATGTGTTAGAACCGTGGCTACCTAGAAAGGGAATGACAAAGTGCAAAGATAAAGTGACTTACCGCGCGAAAGTAGTCCTGGTCACGGTGTGTAGAATACGTGTCCGTCGTAGCAGCGACGTGTGGCTGTGGATCACCTGGGGTGAACGTTACGCGTATGCGGGTCCGAGGTTGGTACCACCTGAGGTATGCTAGGTAATGCTCCTCAGTGTGTGCACGGAACTCGTCGACGACATCCTCCGTCGCCAACAACCAGTCCTCCACATACGGCTGCAGTCGGGGATACCACTGAGCGCCGGCTGCCTGTCCCCTACGATTATACCTATTTGCAGAGAGTGCATTAGAGTACATTAAAGAGTGGTAGTACTAAACAAAGATCGCAGTTGTACTTACCGGTGCACATCGCGCGGCACAACGACCTCTATGGGTATAGGGAAGACCTGACGTAGGCCGAACTGTCGCATCACGCGTTGTGGACAGTGGGGCTTGACGAAGATGTCGAACACCAACGGCACTTTCGTCAACCAATACGCCTGGTCGCGCGTGCAAAGAGAACAGAGTCCGAGCGGTGCACGGGCTGCGATGGCCTGTGGACTATAGGGCTCCCAGACGACGTCGCTGGGCAGTAGGCGGTCCAACTCCATAACAAACTCGGAGTAGGCCCTCCTAACCTGGTTGTGGGCGTAACGACGCTGCAAAATAAGAAAAGATTACACGTCATTGTTTGTGCATAAGTGGTAAACATAGAATTTCACATTACGTACCTCACGGCGACACCATACCGTCCCCATAGTCGGGCGGTCCTCGGGCCACTGCCCGTACAAGCCTCTAGGGCCGCCCTCGTAGGCAGAGAGCTGAATGAAAGGACGGCCTATCGCGAAACGCTCTGCTGCCCATAGCTGCAGAAGGAGAGGGCAACCGGCGAGATCGCACCTGGATCGGTCTTCGTGCACGCGTCACAAAGAGCACGGTATGTCGCCGCTAGCACAGCAGATCCCCAGCTCCACTGCGGTACGTAGCCGTCTCGCTGTCGGCGATCGCACGAGCGTAGTGGATCAGTCCCTGTCCACGCGGCCCGTGACTGTTGGTGAACATCACCCACCCGAACAGCCACAATAGGTAGGCCTCCATGCTCCGCTGCACCGAGTATTCGTCGGCGTCGTCGTCTAGCTTGTCAGGCTGTAAAGGAAAATCATAGTCAGCATCACTGCTCCTTTATAGGTCGGATGATTGTAAAGCAAATGAATCTGTGACTTACGGTGAACTGTAGCACCCACGCCTGCAAGGGGCCAGCCGTGGTGTAAGGCGGTAGCGACCTTGACATACCAAGCCCAGGTAGACGCTGCACGGCCTCGAACCGAGCAGATATGTCCTGCGCCCAACCGTGCCCCCCGTCAACCGGACCGACTGCGTCCCCTGCGAGGGGAAGTCCCAGCAGGTAGGACACGTCCTGCAGTGTGGGAGTCATCTCGCCACACGGTAGGTGGAACGTGTGGGTCTCCGGTCTCCAGCGATCCACCAGCGCTGCCAGAAGTGACCGGTCAGCTTCCCATAGCCTGGCGGGGTCTCTCTCGTCCGGTGCGGGCTCAACTAGCCTGCACAGCGGAAGAAGTCCAGCCTCACACAACCTGCCAAATATAGAACTGTATTCAATATCGGGGAAAACATAGATATGCACAAATGATGTGAATGAATATTCGTACAGCTCTTACCTCTGACGGAACCGGGGGTCTATCCGCAGGAGCTGACGTGAAGGCCGTGGACGGAAGGTGCCTAGCTGGGCACCCTCGACGGCTGACAGGTAAGACCGGTGGGACTGGTCGAGACCCCGGTCGAGCAGCTCTGGTGTAGGGTACGCCATACCTGCATACAAATAGAGAGTTAGCGTAAATTAGTTTTAATGTTATAGCATGTTACAGGACAATAAAAAACAAACAGTACATACATGTCATTCTACAACAAAGATCAAGTATAGACTTACACTACACCCCAGCACCACCAATTGTTCGAGAACGTCTAAGACGGGGTCGTCTTGAAGTTGTGCCTTCACCTGTAGGACGACTACCATCAGCGCTGAACCCGACGGTCCAGCTTCTGGCCGCACTTGGACCGGCTGCATCCTTGGACATTTCTTATAGGTATGACCTGTTTGGTCACACTTTGAGCAACGTTTAAGTCTTCCACCGGCTTCTGACTCATCCATGTCATTACGGATGCGTCTTGTCTTGCGGCGACCTTTTTTAGTCCTCAATTTTGTTGGGTCAGGAATGTAGATAGCTTGAGGATTCTTCGTAGTAAATGTCCCCCGCTATACCGAAACCGTATATCTCTCCACTCCAGGTATTTATAGATTGCTTCTTTTCTGAAATAAGTGAGACAAAATAACGTGCTTCGATTCCACACTCACCGCTCGCGGCAATCACATGGAACATGGCTTGTGGAGCAGAGTAGGTTTTCGGCACGAGCACTGTTGCAGGTCCCGTCTTCTTTGAGCACACACTCCTGCACAACTCTTTTGCGTAGATTCCGCGCATGCCCTTGTCGACACACAATATTTCAAATCTGTGTTCTGTGTGCCTTGAGGTAGAGCACGATGTCTTCGGGCCTTATTACTTTTATTTTGCAGGTACTTAGTGAGCAGCGTTCCAAAGAAAAGATTATTATCCGTCATTGAGGGGCCAGCTGCTCTGAACCGATCTCTAAAGTACTTGCATGTGCCATGCAAGATAAATTCAACTATCCAACAAGTGGGAGCCCTCGAACACCACGCATCACCCAGTTAAGACCTCTGCCAAATTTGTGGTCATTATGCCAAATGAGAACCATCCTTGTCATACAACAATGCCCATTCTCTTTGGCTCATTCTCAATCCACTCTGAAAATTTTCTAACTGAGGATGCATGCCTTCTTCTCATACGAGGGTCCATCACTTGATAGAGGTTCAAGAGCTTGTGGAGCCTCATCCCCTCCAATGGTAGCCCTCCTGGACTGCTCATCTGTTTTTTAGAGGTCAGCTCATCCAACCTCCTCCAAAGCTCATTGAACTTCTTCTCTTGATTCTGGGCGCAAAGCCTCTTGAAAAGATCCATAAGGTGCTTATTTCTAAACTGTCTGTAGAAATTAGCACCCATATGACGCATGCACCATCTGCTTTGAACATCAGACCACCTTGGTGGTATCCCTTCTCAACACTTCCATCTCTCAGTTCCTCAATTGCACGCAGCAAGCCGGAGTTACGGTCATGTATGAGGCATACATCTGGTCTCATCCGTACAACTGCTGTCTTAACCCTTCTAGGAACCAATACCAGCTATCAGTGTTCTCACTCTCAACAAAGCGAAAGCCACCGGTAGAACTTGTTTGTTTCCATCAACTCCAATTGCTGTTAATAGCTGTCTTCTATATTTCCAGTCAGAATGTCCCATCGATGCAGAGGATAGGAGGACAATGGATAAATGCCTAAATGCAAGCACCTAGTGCAAAGAATACACGTTGCAACACACTTTATTACCATGGTCAATTGATGGAAAGGCTTTCAGGTCATAGCACGTCTCCGGATTCCTCTGAGAATACAGCCTAAGAGACGAGGCAAATTATCATAAGATGCTTCAAATGTGCCAAATCTCATCTCTACAACCTTCTGTTTGCCTCCAAGCCTTATCATAGCTAATTGTATATTGAATTTCTCTTCAATATGCCTAACAATTGACCTTGGTTCATACCCCAGATTGTTGACAATATGAGAGTACATCTCTGTTGCAACAAATGCAGAGGTCATGTTTCTATGATATTTTTCAACACCTGTCAAGTAACATGAATGCTCCGTCACGATTGAAACTTGCCAATAATCTTTCCATATACCCTTGAATGCGTGCACCCGCCATGGACACCCATCCTTCATGCACTTCACTTCATACACTGATTTGTTTGACTTCACGATCGAGAACTCCCTCTGAAGTGACACCGCCCATTGTTTGACTGCCTCCTTTAAATCTTCTACATATGCGTACTTAGCCCCCTGAATGACCTCATTCTGCTTGTACTCCCACGGCACATGATGCCACTCGGAGATAGTAAGCGCTGAGAAGTCCTCGTTGCTCCATTCTGCAGGCATCACGTTGTCCTCATCAGACGAGTCATCATACTCTGCATGCTCATTTTCAGAATCTTCTCTAGCCATTTCTTGGACGATCGTGTCGATATGTTCTCCCTCATCTGCCACACCTGTTGCCTGTCTATCTTCTTCATTCCCTCCTTCATTTTCTTCTATTGTTTCACTATCACCTCCCGCCGTACTTGGACCCTCATCATCTTGTACGGGCATTGCACCAGCGTTGTTATCTTTCTCATATATGGACACAAGTATGCCCAGTAGCCAGCCACGTTGAAATGCATTCTCCACATACCATCTCCAAGTGGCAGTGCAATCCACTGGCATCAGTTCCCGAAAAAAACCTTCAACTACACGACTGACTACTACATACAAGGTTATTCCGCTGAGCTGAGAGTCCAGTCGAAACCCTCGCATCAGCCAGTTGTATACTGATCCAAAACTTCTCTCAGCTGGCCTATCAATACCCTTAGCCGTTGAACTAAACTCCGACAGATCTACACCGTCTGGACCATATCTCACATTCCCTTGCCCGTGAAATAACTGAAATATCACCTTATTTGACATATCTGTTGATGAAAAATACAGTTAAACTAGGTACCAACATCCTCCTAACATCTAAAACTGTGTATTCCAGATTTTACAAGTAACATCTGTAAAAAAATAAGTCATCTAACAGATTAACTAAAAACTACAGATCTATATAGTACTATACACGTAACTAGTATATTACTACATCAATTCTTACATACAAATAGAAATTACAAAGGAACAATGGATTTTACCTGCAGCCAAATCAGCAAACGGGCAGAGCTTCGCTGCTTTCGCCCTCTCAGCTCTCTCCTGTTTTTTTTTCTAATTTGAGTGAATTTTATGACTTTTTTGAGTCTGAGAGGGCGGTTTTTGGGAGGCCGGGGGGCCGCCTGCAAAATGGCTGACGGCCGTCGGCGGGGGGGCCAACGGCCGTCAGCCACGTCATAAAATCGCCCTCCCAGAGAGCGGCGGGAGTCTATTTTTGCAATTTTTTGAAACAAAAATCTATTTTTGCAAATCTTTTAATAAATAAATCTAAAAATCAAAAAAATTCTACTTAATTTAGGGGAGCATCGGAGCGTGCAAGATGCAAGAAAAGGCCAGGCAGGGGGCCTCAGTGAAAAGGAGAGGCCATCGACCGATCCACAACAGAAGAGGGCATGCCCGGCTGGGGAGACAAGCACCACAACCATGGTCGCTCTCAACTCAACACGGCCTTGGACTCTAAAGAGAGAGCAGGGGTGCTCTGTACTCCAACATTGTACATGGAAAAGGACCGGCCGGCCACTGATTCCCTGTTGCATCGTCCTCCATTATTCCCTCTGTCATCCAATCCCCTCCCATTTATGCAGCGATCTCAAGCCAAACCGTAAAAAGCCAAGGCATGTTTGAATTGCCTTCTCTCGGTGGTTTATAAATCATACGTAAAACAAGAAACATCGTTAACATATGATTAATTAAATATTAACAATTGAAAACTTAAAAAATAAATCTATTTGATTTTTTAAGATACTTTTATATAAATTTTTTAAAAAAAACGCGCCGTTTTATGTTTTGAAAAGCGTGCTAACGGAAACTATGATAAATCACAAGCAATAATCAGAAGTAAACACCATACATGTCTATCCTCAATAACGAAAAACCTCTTCTAGGTGCCAATAATCTTTAACGGTGATTTTCTTGGCCGCCGACCATGGTGCATACCATCGGACGACGCCGAGTCTATACGACTAACAAGTTAACTTGTCTGGGAGTTTGGCATTTTTCATTAACGGCTCGTTAGCTTATAAGCCGTTGTCTTATTTAAATTTTAATAACTTAATTTTAAATTAATCTATATGTTATTTATCTATTTCTATTTACCAGTCTCGGCTTTCGATCTGCTAAGAGTTGAAGGACAAAAATTCTACCCTAAGGCTTTGTTCGATACTAATGGATGGAGTGAAAACTCTTTTCGTTTTTCGTGAACACATTTCCCGAATTGCTAAACGATGTTTTTTTGCAAAAAATTTATATCTAAAAGTTGCTTTAAAAATCATATTAATCTATATTTTTAAGTTTGCAATAGCTAATAATTAATTTATCACATTAATGAGATATCTCGTTTTATGTGATTATTCTCATCTTCTTCTTCCATCACCTTAAACTAACCATAAAACCCATTTTTGCTGTTTTCCTTTTTTAAGCTATTTATACTAGTAGATTAGAAGTGGAAACCCCACAGCATCTTGCTGGAATACATGCAATTGTGTCAAGCCACGGTCGGTCCATAGACGCATCTGCCACCGCGACCGCCAAAGAGAAGAGAAGAGGAAGATGACGTAATCACATACCAGACCAAACCGGCCAGACAAAACAACGAGTCCGCGATTCACACGGCACAGCGCACCGCACCCACGCGCAAGTCGCCCACCCGATAATTAGCCATTGCCTATGACATAGTGGGCCCGCATCTACGTGGCGGGTGGTGGGTACTTGGTAGACAACGCTGCGAGTAGGAAATGTACAGGGTGCTTTACTTGGCCGGGTTGGGTTGGGTGGCACCGTGCGGTGGGGTGCCGGGCCGGCAAGGGACATGCATTAAACTACGCCACCTCCGCTGACGCGTGGGCCCAGGGCCACGGGTAACGGCCCCCGTGGCAGATGCGTTAGCTTTGACGGCCTTGGCTGCGCGGGGCCCATCATCCCGCTTTGTGGCAGTCACGGAGCTGACGCCGTCTGTCCCGGTCCAGCTTCAGGTACGTGCGACGGGTAGGACATGAAAATTCATGAGCTGATGCTGTTATGGAATAGGTCGTCCTACATCCCGTAGCTGTATTCGAGAATTACTAGCTGTAAATCCAACACCCATATCCGAGAATTACTGTACTAAATTCAACTAGCACAGCTAGTAATTCTCGAATTAATCCATAGTATTATATGGAAACAAACCCTGATATAAATTAAGATGGAGATATAATTAAACAGTTGAAAATTAAACCACCACACAAAAAATATCTAGAAATTTTAAGAAGGTACACCTATTATGACCATTATATTTCCAACACATTTTATGGGTGTGGCCCCGATCAAATTGGTATAATCTAGAGAAATTATGGTGGAGTTTATGAATTTCGAACGAGCCTTAGTAACCCGACAGGTCGCGTACTCCTATTTAGGCCCATTCTTATTAGTAAACTAAACGCTGATCGAGAGACACTCCAATCCCTCTCAAGCCAGATCAAACGCATTTGGCAACACATACCCCACGCATGTAGACTAACTCAACCTATTGTTCTCACCTCATCTTTCCTAGGGCTTGTTGCTTTTGATCCAGAAAAGCCGAACAAGGTGATTCACATGCGATGATGTCCTGCCGTCGCCTGAGCACGCCGCGGCGCGGGCGCAAGGAAGGTCCTAGCTCCTAGTCCCCTTGTGTCGCTATGGTCGCCGTCGATCATGGCCGCCTCTATCAGCGGCTACCGCTGCCGTAATCCACGACGGGGGGACCGGTGTTGGCCTCCTTGTCTATCAAGGCCTCCGCCGACCAAGCTACTTGTCGTTCTAGGAGATTCATTGATTTGTCAGATCGGCCTGACTCAGGTTCTAAGAGAGGGTTCGAAGAATTGGAGGTATTTGATTGAGCATGAGCAGTAGCAACAAGAACGGGCGGCGGGGTGCACGTGGTGGCAGTGTCCCCTTCAGATTGGCTTCGATGGCTGTGGTGGTTGCAATATCTAGGAAAATGATTGATTTACATTTATGTTACCTCTAATATTATCTTCCGTTTCGGTTCGGCGTCAGTCGCTGGCGGTGACGTGCACAGTGCATAAATCAATCAACATAATAATTGAGCGCTGATTTTGGAGATTTTGTTTTCCTAGTTTGAGGAAAACAAGTACTACATGCAACTTTCAAGCCGTTCCGTAGAAACAACGGTTATGCAGATTTTCGTCAACCACATATGGAGTTTTAGCAATATGATTTTTATTGATGGTATTATTTTTATCTTTAGGCTGGTGTTGTAAGTAATTTTCTTATTTTTAATCAAGCTATAATTTGTAACTTATACTCGTTGGATCTATAACCTATGCAATAACTAGCTGTAGGACCAAAACAAATCCCATTATCTAAAAACATATACCACGTACTTGGACGCAAACTCATGTGTGAGTTACCACTTCCGCAACACGAACATCCAACCCTTCATTCCACACGACGACCGCTCCACCTTCCACGCGGCGGTCGACAGATATATACGACGCGCTCTACCTGCCAAAAGATGCAGCTTGCTAGGCCCCGCCGGCCGACCGACCGGAGCATGCAGCACGCACGTACGTATACGTACGCGAGAGCCAGCCATAACCGTGCACTAAAAGCGGCAAGTACGTACGACGAGCTAGCCGGCCGGCGAGACGACGACGACGTCTCGTGCGGATCTATCGGATCCGGGTCTCGATTGCATTTGCGCGGGACCCACCGCCCGTTTATGGTTTTACCGGCCCGACCCGACCCGTGAGACTTTAATGACTACAGTTATTGTGGGCTCATCAATGGCGATCCACAGCGGAGATCTTTCCGGCAGGTTGCGAATGGTGGGAAGTTTAAGAATCTAAGAACCAGCCGGTAAAAGATCAACGAGTGAGAACCTAAAAAAGCTAAAAGTTAATAGGTAAGAATCTGAAGAAGCTGAAAATTCTATAACTATATATTTTTAAAATTTAGATAAGAATTTAGACTGTTTAAAAAAATATCTGCTAGCTAAAAATTCTAAAAAAAGCATAGCTAGTAGAAACTCTATATCGAAGGTGACGTGGAAATCCATCTGTAGCCGTACGTTTCGATCAGCTCAGATAGCTGCTCCGTTTCTACCGGGCGTTTCGGAGACGGGGAAAAAAAATTAAGGCTCCAGCTTGGTATATTACGTCACGCATGCAATGGCATGCACAAACGACAAGTTAAGCAGTAGTAAGTGTTGGTAGTTTAGCTAGCTGATCCATGAAATGTGCATGTGCTGCAACGTTCACTCGGTTATTGGATGGACGATCGACAGGCAACCAGGATATCTGGGAAAAGAAGAATTGCTTGCATGGAATGCGTATATGGTGGTCTGGAGTGGCGTTTGCATGCACGCCACACCTAACTATAGAGCATGCCGTTGCTCGTGATGTGCAAGTGGTTCAGAGAAATGATGTGTATTAGTACTAGCTCACAATGGTCGTCATGAAATTCTCAAATTCATCAAGTTCAAGCGCAACCTATCTAACCCAAAGACATAGGGCCAACACATTACTTATGTTGGTCGTGGGCTCGTGACTATAGCATAATAACAGCTACTTTATTAACCAGAAACAATTTTCCCCTTTTTTTTTCTATAGCCAGCTGAGCTGAACCGTCGTCATCAATCTCTCAGGAACATGAGATTCCTTCTAGAACGCCATCGTTATTTTATTTTTTTATTTTTGGTACTTTATAACATATAGAGCCTTAATTTATACTCACTCTGTCTTAAAATATAGAAACCTAACTCTGGATGTGTCTAAAATAAAAAAAAATTAATACTAGACGTAATATCTAATCTAGTACTAAGTTTTTTTTATTTTAAAATAAAGATAGTATTTCGCACCAGGCACTCAAATTCAGCCTACGCCGTAGTACAGTAACGGCTAACGGGCGTTACCGTTGCATCCAGTCGTCACGCCTTTCCTGCCTGCCTCCTCCCCACCCTTCACTGCGAAGCCCCCGAAAACTCGCGCGGACAAGCGTAAAAAATGCGAAAAAAATAAAATAAAGAAAAGGATTAAAGGCAGCGGCACCAGCAACATACCCACCCACCCGCACCCACGCTGCCTCCCCCTCGCGGTCTCGCCTCGCGCCAGCGAGTAGAAAAGGGCGGAGAAAATAATAATAATAAAAACACACACAGCAGCAACACGCCCCTCCCGCCGCGCAAGCCCCACCCAACGAAGGCGAAGCCCAAGCTCCCACCACCACGTCCTCGTCCTCCTCCTCACGCCACCGCCGCCGACTCCTCCATCCCCTCCGGCCGGCCGCCTCCCGCTCTACTTGCACCGGGCGGGCAGCGGGGTCCTTCTCTTCCTCCAAGGCTGGGCTGCGGCGGTGCGCTCCACCGGTGAGTGAGTGAGATCTCCGTCTGAATTCCGCGGCTTCTCGCGTTCCGGCGGCTGCTCCGGTGGTGGCACGGGGCCGGATCTGCGGGGAGGGGCATGGGGTGACCAGATCCGGACGCGGCTCGCTTTCCTCCCGCTGAATTCTCTGCTGCGTGCTCTTCGACCCGCGCGTCAGGATGGCCAGTTCCGGCGCTGCTGCCGGCGGCACAGGTTGGTCTCTCCACGCGCTCCTCTTCGCTGCTCCTGGCTCCCTCTCGCTGTGCGTTTTTTTTTTTTGCCTCGGCTGGCTTGCTTTTGCCTGAATTGGGCTTGTGTCTCCTTAGCTGGTGAGTTGAGTGCTTAGTAAGCTACTAGTACCAGGAGACGTGGACTTGGGGCAGTTGACTTGTTCGTCGTAGAATTGCTTGGAATTCGAGGCGACTCGGCATTGTTCTACTAGAGAAGCGCCTTTTATCTTCCATTTCTTGTCGATTTTTGTCTTTTAAGGTCGGAGATTTGTTTTTTGTTCGTGCTGATTCGTGCGAGAACTCGTAATTTGACTAGTCTGGATAATACTCTAGCAACTCTCATTTTGATGGACGTGAATACGGATCTGTGAAATGGGGAAACTCATGTGCAATTGTGGATCTGAAAACCTGTCTTGTCTGTGTAGTGACAGCGTCTATCTTCTTGAAATTTTTATGGTTAGCTTGGCAATTGGTTCTACCACAAGGATGCAAACGAGAAAATGTTGGATCTATGTGTGTGCTTCTCGCTTAGATTTACAATTATTTAGCAATTACAGCGTAGTTAACTCATGATCAACGGTTAATTAGACCTTGTTGGTTGCCGCTATAATAAAGGGGAAATTTCCTTTATTTGTATGCCTCGTTCCTTTTTTTTTCCCTAAATAAAGGTAAAATTTCTTTGTGTAGGGAGTTCTTGCGATGCGTTTACAGGGAGCTATGGCACGCTTTGTGCTGGACCGTTGGTCACAGTGCCTCGCCAAGGCGAATTGGTCTACTACTTCCCCCAGGGTCATATGGAACAGGTGAATCTCCCTATAACAAATTAGTACTACTTGCTCTTCGCCATGCCCCGTAACTAAGAAGTTTGCTGCTTAGAACAGTAAATACTTGTGCCATAAGAATGTCACTTGCTCCTTGTGCTGGCACATGGTAGTATGTTTTCTTTTCTTAATTGTTTCTTTGCCTGTCTTTCCTTTGAACTGATAATTTCATGCTTTTTCTATAGCTTGAGGCATCTACAGAACAACAGCTTGACCAGCACCTGCCTTTGTTTAACCTACCATCTAAGATCCTTTGCAAGGTGGTCAATGTAGAACTTAGGGTAAGCATTTTCCTTTTCTGGTCTGCAGTAGTTTCACTCTATGAAAGTTCCTCTGGACTTTCTAGCAACAGTATTGTTTGCGTATCTTTCATCCTGCAGTTTACTCACCTTTTCCTCTGGTGTGCAGGCAGAAACCGATTCAGATGAGGTTTATGCTCAAATTATGCTGCAACCAGAAGCAGATGTGAGTATGCTTTTCTTATATATTTTCTTCTGAACAATAGTTTTCCTTTTCAGCTCATTTGAGCTTTTTATCAAGCTGCAATGTAGTGATCTTGCTCATGTCATAGTCCTCCTGTTCCTGTCTTTTCTCATACATTCTATTGCCTTGGCATTTTATATGGGTATGCTGTATGCACTTATTCATTTTCCTTTATTTGGTTGTTTAGCCAAATGAACCCACCAGCCCACAGCCTGAGCCACATGAACCTGAAAGGTGCAATGTCCATTCCTTCTGCAAGACTTTGACTGCTTCAGATACAAGCACCCATGGTGGATTTTCAGTCCTTAGGAGGCACGCAGAAGAATGTCTTCCTCCACTGGTTAGGACCAAGATTTTTTTTAACTTGCTTCATATGTAGATAATCATATTGCTATCTGTAACATCTGCTATATGTGGTATGGCCTTATCTTTAGGATATGACTCAGAATCCACCATGGCAAGAGCTTGTGGCTAGAGATCTCCATGGAAATGAGTGGCATTTCCGTCACATCTTTCGAGGTAAGTTATAGGAAGAACATAGTAATACTGAATATATTTCCTTCTTCACTTCCATAATAAAAGGGCTTCCCGAAAAAAAAGTTGGTGGCATATAGTAATGCTTTCCATGGTGATTTTGTTATTATGTCTCATAAAGGTTTTTCCCCCCTTTATTTTAGGACAACCTAGGAGGCATCTACTTACAACTGGCTGGAGTGTTTTTGTTAGCTCCAAAAGATTAGTTGCCGGTGACGCATTCATCTTTCTGAGGTATGCAGGGGAACATTTGGAAGGCTTGAGGCCATTTAATACATGTTGCTGATTTGCATTTGTCTCTTGGGGTCTGCTGAGTTCAGGATGAATCTTCTATTATGACTACTTCTGTTCATACTAAATATGGTGTTTGTCTAACAGAGGTGAGAATGGAGAGCTACGAGTTGGTGTTAGGAGGCTCATGAGGCAACTAAACAACATGCCGTCATCAGTGATATCAAGTCACAGTATGCATCTTGGAGTCCTAGCAACTGCATCACATGCTATATCCACCGGAACTCTCTTTTCTGTTTTCTACAAACCAAGGTTCTTCTAATCTTCTCATTAACGTCTGTTGTTCACCAATGTTTTATGTACCTCTAGTAGTTCATATGTAGAGGTGCCCGTTCAAATTTACACTTCATATTATATTTCTTTGTTGAATTGAGTTTTTATAGAATTATAGGTAATTGTTCCTCACAGAATTGCATTCCATTTCAGGAACGTATGTTCTTGTGACTTTGCTTGTTAGGACTTATTTATTTTCTTGTGCTAAACATATGTTGTACCATTACATGCTAATAAGTGTTTGTTTTTCTTCTAATTTGGGTTTCAGAACAAGTCAGTCTGAGTTTGTTGTGAGTGTTAACAAGTACCTTGAAGCTAAGAACAGCAAGATATCTGTTGGAATGAGGTTTAAGATGAGATTTGAGGGCGATGAGGCTCCTGAAAGAAGGTAATTTTAGATTTATTTTCCATTTACTGGTGTTTCATTGATTCAAAATTGTGTGGGCACATCTCATAAATGTTTCTTCATGTTTTATAGGTTTAGTGGAACAATTATTGGTGTTGGGAGCATGTCAACATCTCCATGGGCAAATTCTGACTGGAGATCTTTGAAGGTACTATTTAAGATTTTCGAATTTGTGGTCAGGGTGCAATTCTTCCTCTGCATCTGTTATCTGAAACGTTTGAGGAAATGTCTCTTGGAAAATGCTTGCAGTTGTGTTGTCATGTTTTCTCTTGTTTCTTCCAAAATCTCAACCTGTGTTTTCATCACTGTTAGGTCCAATGGGATGAGCCTTCTGTGGTTCCTCGTCCAGATAGAGTTTCACCATGGGAACTGGAGCCACTTGCTGCGAGTAATTCACAGCCACCGCCTCAGCCTCCTGCAAGAAATAAGCGGGCTCGGCCTCCTGCTTCAAATTCAATTGCTTCAGAACTCCCTCCGGTCTTCGGTATGTTTTTACTAAGATATTGCTACAGATTGTGCTTCTGCTTCATAATGATATCTAGTACTGTTTTAGCGATAGAAACCTTGCTGTGCACAGTTTGTCTGTTTCTCTTCAATTACTGTTTGTTTTGCACATCTAACCTCTTCTGTGTTCTTTTCTTAGGTTTGTGGAAATCTCCAGCTGAGTCCACACAAGGTTTCTCATTTTCGGGACTACAACGAACACAGGAACTATATCCTTCGAGCCCCAATCCAATCTTCTCAACATCATTAAATGTTGGATTTAATACAAAGAATGAGCCATCTGCTCTAACCAACAAGCATTTTTACTGGCCAATGAGAGAGACAAGAGCCGACTCTTACTCTGCTAGCATCAACAAAGTTCCATCTGAAAAGAAACAAGAACCTAGTTTGGCTGGCTGCAGATTGTTTGGAATTGAGATAAGCTCTGCTGTGGAAGCTACATCTCCAGTGCCTGCTGTTTCTGGTGTTGGTCAAGACCAACCAGCTGCCTCAGTAGATGCTGAGTCTGATCGGCTCTCGCAACCATCACATGCCAACAAATCTGATGCTCCAGCGGCAAGCAGTGAGCCGTCTCATCATGAGACTCAGAGTCGGCAAGTGAGGAGCTGCACCAAGGTAATAATGGTGGTTGTTTTTGCGTGCAATACACAAAACCCTCTTGTGGATAGCGGAGTAATTGATAATTGTTCTTTCTGCAGGTAATCATGCAAGGAATGGCAGTCGGAAGGGCAGTGGACCTGACAAGGCTCCATGGATACGATGATCTTCGCTGCAAGTTAGAAGAGATGTTCGATATCCAAGGAGAGCTCTCTGCCAGCCTAAAGAAATGGAAGGTTGTTTACACAGATGATGAGGATGATATGATGCTCGTCGGGGACGACCCTTGGCAGTATGTACCCTTATACCTGTTCAGTTAATTACTTCATTCTTTGAATTCCTTGAGCCCTAACTCACTTATCACATTTTGATCGGTTGCCACTGCAGTGAATTTTGCAGCATGGTGAAAAGGATATACATCTACACCTATGAGGAAGCCAAGCAACTTACTCCCAAGTCCAAGCTGCCGGTCATTGGTGACGCCATCAAGCCAAACCCAAACAAACAATCGCCCGAGTCTGACATGCCTCACAGTGACCTGGACAACACTGCTCCGGTCAGCGATAAGGATTGCTGAATTGCTAACCTGGCCCAATATTTCCCTTCATTTTTTTTTTCGTCTGGGATGTTGATCATGGGGGCCAATGCCCATGATCCTTGGGACTACTAAGACTTATCCGTTGGTTGGTTTGTGGGCCCCAAGGACACCGTCTGCATCTACCATGGTTCATGCATCATGCATAGCTGCCCTTGGACCAGTGTGGACCCATGCCAGCAAGGATGACTGGGAGGCAGCATTTCCATCACCTGGCATCCCCTGCGTGATTGGCCCATCCGTGTTTAATTCATCTGTGTGGGGTAGTAGGAGCCATGGCATCCTTGTCCAGTGCTCAGTTTTGGGAAATTGGTGACTGGTTAGAACCTGCAGGACGGGGCCGGCCTCGCCATCTCTCACTGCACCAGTAAATAGAGTATCATCAGCATTTCATGTTCCTTTCTTCCTGCACTGCATGGAGTATCATCTGTAGCTAAGCATCAGTATCTCCCCCTGCATCCTGTTCGCAGCTTCGGTGCCGCTCAAGCTGTTTGTTTTAACCCAGCGGCATTCCTTTTTTTTTTTTCCCCGGGTGGTGTTTCACTCTCAGAAGTTGGAGCATTTGCTAAGTTTTTTTTTCTACCTGTGCTTTTCCTCCTCCTGAATGTATTCGTGCTTTTCCTCGTGGAAGCCATCCATCTATGACAATTTTCTGTATTTACCTGCATGTACATAGGAAAGGAATGGACTGGACTGAACTGAACTGATGTGCCTCTTTCTCATCATTGTGATGCTGTTCTTTTCTATGATAGTGGAGTGCTTTTCTGCTGTGGCGTGATGGCCCAATCTGCGTGCGAGGCCTCTGATTTTACCCTTTTGCTTTGTGATGATGTACTCATCTCCTGACCAAAGGCAGGCTTGGCTCTGCCTGTAAATATTGAATTTTCTATGATTCTTCCATCTCTGCGTGCTAATGGCTAGTGACCTTTTTTTGCTTTTGAAATCTCAAACACGCAGCTTGGATTATTCCGTGTGAGATGCAGACTCGTGTGTGTTCAGATCTTGGGGCGTTGTAACTTGTAACACCATGACAAGTCGTGTAGACTGCAGACACACCTTCGAAGGAATGAGAAGAGTTAAAATGGCTAGGTTTTTAAGGAGACCCTGAAGTGCATAGTGCGCGGCAAAACTGTCAGTGGCAAGTAAACGAGGGGCATATGCCTTGAAAGGAAACTTCAGGTGCTCCTTTGGCAATGCTGAAAAACTTTCAGGGTACAGGTTTACTTATCAATGAAAGTTGAAGGGCCAAATTGGTCAATTGCCAAACGAAGAACAGTAAGTGCCTACCAATCCATTTTCCCACCAACGAACGCAGAAGTTAGGATGAGATCTGAATTCTGTATAAACCATCGCCGGAAGTTCTTTCAGAATACAAAATTAAACCCTCTACCCATCTATAACTTGAAATCTTTATATGCTCTTGTTTCTCTTAATGAGCAGCTAAAATAAAGCATTTCACGACATGGTACATCAACGGAAGCCTTAATTCTTTGTTTTACAGGGTCGGCAGGTTGTGCTTTGAGAACCCTCAGCCTCCACTTGAGGCTCAGTGGCTACTCCGACTGATGTATCTGTGTTAATTCGCGGTTCTTCGGCCTGATGCCTTGGATCCTCACTGCATTGTTCCAGCGTCTGATCCTCACGCCGTCTGTTGTCATCACCGTGGCCCTCCTGATACTGTACACCCGAAAAGCTGTCCTCCTCAACAGTCTGTGCTTCTAGATCCACTGGATCATCGCAGGCACTTTTGGGCGTTGGAAGAAGTGATACACGACAAAGAGGGCAAGTGGTGTTTGTAGAGAGCCAGTGGTCGATGCAATCGATATGGAAGGTATGACCACACGGAGGTATTCTCTGAAGCCGCTCATCCGGTTGATAGTCTGCTAAGCAGACAGAGCATCTGTCAAGAATGATTGTGTGTTCAGAACAAAACAAAGCAATTAAGGCAGGGTAAAATGGTAGGCAGAAAACAGAAACAGCTATTGTAGTTTAGCCCACACACAATCTTCACTCAGCTATGCTATGGAAATTTATTCCGACTGAGAAATGTGAAATAAGAAAGTCTCAACTAAAGCCTTTAAGCCGTACTGTAATTGCAAATAATATACTGTCTAATGTGTTAAGGGTGCCATATGCTCAGCAAGCCTAATGTAGTGGTCTGCTGCTGATCCATAGTTTTTCTGAGTAGAAGAGAAAATATTTTTACACACTGACCAAATACATAGTAAGGGTCAACACTTTAAGTATCATCTGTAGAAAATTCGACATTATTCTGAAACAGACCACTCTGAGTGACCTACAGGTTGCTCCATATGCAAAAGGTCCGTAATATGACTTGCATGTGATTTTCTGTATTCAAGTGCTTCTTTTCTGCCCTTTCCTCCAGACCATTAGGAACAAACCTGTATGTGATTTCTAGTAGTTTACCAAATTTGAATTCCCGTATTTGTTAAAAAATCTTAGAAATTGTGCATTATCTTACATTCCTGTAATTCTTGTATGATTCTTTGGTTTTTTTTTTTTTTTTTTGGGGGGGGGGGGGGGGGGGGGGGGGCAGGGGTGACCATAATTTGGAAAGCTTACTAGTATGTGTTCCTTCAGGTTGCATTTAGTGCATATTAGTCCAAGTGAACCTCCTGATCAATTAGCAGTTTTAATGTACATTCAATAGATTGCAATACAAGTGTTTTCTGTCTCACCAATGCACTATTTATGCACATCCATTATGGCATAGTAACATAACTATTGTCAAAACAAAATCCTTGCAATAATTTGGCAAACGATAATATGCATCATTTTTACCCTAAGCTCATGAATATAGAGATTGCTCTACGGCATGTCTTCCAGGGAAAAAAAGAGTGCATCAGAACTTTACTTGAGCCTACTTTTACATACTACTAGGATTTCCACAACTTGTTATGGAAAGCTGGAAGTGATACACCCATTAATTAAGCTTATTAACCTTGTGCCAATTTTGAAGAATTTCCATTTATTTGAGTATTTGTGTTACTTTGCTTTGTCAACATATTCTCCAACTGCGCACATGGCACCCATCAATTATCTAAATAGTGTTAGCAATTAATGAACTGCTAACTTGCTAGGAGCATATATGGTTCAGTGCCTCTGCGGCATTGATATGCAGAGGTCCGATTACATTATCTAAATATTGTATGGACACATATACAGATCAAGCCTCTAATTTAGAACACTGCCATTAATTACAGAATAGTTATTGAGCTATTGATGATGCAAACCAAAAAGAAAGTGTACATCAAAGTGCTATCATGTAATATATGAAAAGTATAAATAACTTCATGAATTTTGGAATAATAAAAGGTCCAACGCATATTAATAACGGTGGTTATCAATTGATGACACATATGGTTCAGCACAACAGTATATGAAGTGCATTAAAGAGATCAGGAGTAGATTACTGACTGTGTTTCCCTGATCAAGAAGCTCTCCTTGAAGATCACAACAGGCAGCATTTCCCGCATCTCCTTCTTTATGCCGCACTCCAACTATGCAGATATTCAAGACAATACTAATCAAACAACAAAATCCCATATACTAATATCCATGGCCGTTACTCAGCAGAAGAGCACGAATGCTAACTTACCCTAGGGTTATCTCCCCTTATCAAGTTATTAGTCCTCATCCGCAAGGACTGCCAGTTTGCTCTGCGCCGCCGCAAGTAGAACAAGTAGAAGAAGAGAAGCAAGACAAATGTGAAGAAAACTGGCACAGAGAAGATGAAGGCTTGGTATAGCTTAAGCTCAGGCGATGCAGCCGAGCAGTAATCCGGCGGGTCTGGGGAGGTACAAGACATCACCTAACCAAAAAAATTTCCTTCCGCAAAGAACTAAGGCAATCAAATTATCGAAACCCTAAGTGGTCCCAAAATATCTAATTTATAAATTATAATACTGAGCTATAATGTTTGTAAACTACACGGGCTTTGCCACCGCACCTTGATTCCCTATGCGTAAAAGATAAAATATATTACAAGAAGTGATTGATGACCATTTGGGATGAGATGGACCTTACATAGCGATGGGGATCGCCCCCAAACAAATGAGCAAACTGCTGTGGGTAGAGTAAGGGAAAGTGCAGCTAGCTGGTTTTCCCTAAATTATGACAGCTGAAATTTAAAGTCAATAGTTAAGAGTTCAAGCAAACGGGGTTCAGGGTCAACTAAGCGAGAATAAGCAGACGTAACCTCTAAGCTAGTACAACACACGAGCCTTGTCTACACGTAATGGTAAACTACACCAAATTTCTCGCGAAGATCATGCGTGTGGCGGGATGTGGGTAAGAGAGATCCAAGCTAGGAGGCGTACAGCGGCAAGAGACTCTCCTCGGCTCAACCCTAACCCCGCATGAACCGCAGCAGCGCGGGCACCAGCTCAAGCTCAAGCTCGCCCCCCGCCGCAGCCAACCATATACGCGACGGTATGTATCAGCACAACGACAGATCGCGATCCGGAGGCCCCGCGCCGGGGCCGGGGAAGGCGCACGGCGGCGAGTTCCGTGGCGGGTGAGGGCAGGCGAGAGTAGAAGGGGATTTGGCGGCGGGGCCTGGGAATGCGAGGCGCCGGCGCGGCGCGGCGCGGCGGCGGCAGATCGGGGCGGGTGGCGGACAGGAGGCGTAAGAGGGAGGTGGAGGAGAGCACTGCTGGGCTCGCGCCGAAGCGTGCAACAAATGATGGAAAGAAGGAAAAAAATCTCTTGCGCGTGCGAGGCTGTGGCTGCCCCGAAGAGCCTTTCCGCATTCCATCCCAAGAAGACGCAAAGAAAGAGAAGATCAGGAGAGAGAGAGACAGTGAGTGCAACTAACTAGGAGTACTCGTAAGTAAGAGCATCTCCAACACTAGCCTCAAAAATAAAGTCCCTACTTTCTAAGTAGAGACTCATTCTATTTTTTGGGGCTCTGTTTTTGACACCCAACTCTAACAGGGGCCCTTAAATCTGAGCCCCTATTTCTTTTTCTCTTATATTTCAATATAATCTATATGTATATTCTTCATATTACATCACTAAAATTCAAACTCAAATATTTATAAACCATAACAATAAACCATATTCAAATTCATAATTTCAAATAAGACAATTTAAATTTAAATCCAAATTTAATTTTTTTTCTAAATATAAAAATCATATAGGCATATAGAAATATATGCACTTGCATATCCAATGAAGGTAAAATATACAAGTGCAAGCTGTACCTTGACAACAGATAAAACGGAGAGGTGGAGGCGGCGGCGACCCAGGCGGAGAGGTTGAGGCGGAGCAGGACGGCGCCGGCGCGGAGCGTGCCGGCAAGACCGGAGGAGCCGACGGGCGTCCCCGCGGTAGGCGCGCCAACGACGGCGGGCGTGGCGGCGGCGACCCAGGCGGCGAGGTCCCGGCGCTCGGCGGAGAGGTCGAGGCGGAGCAGGACGGCGCCGGCGCGGAGTGTGCCGGCGAGACCGGAGGAGCCGACGGGCGTCCCCGCGGTAGGCGTGCCAACGACGGCAGGCGTGGCGGCGGCGACCCAGGCGGCGAGGTCCCGGCGCTCGGTGTCGGAGCCGTCGGCGGCGCACCGTGGCCACAGCGGAAGGGGACGGCCGCGGAGGGGGTGGATCCGGCGGCGCCAGCGGCTCGGATTGAGGCGCAGATGGAGGGCAGAAGGTGGCGGCGCGAGGACGGGTGAGGAAAAATTGTTTCGCGCGAGAGAAAAAAACTTCCAACCGTAGAGTAGGGAGCTCCCTACGTACCCGTAAGAGATGGGGCTGAGGAGGAAGATTTCGGGGCCTCCATAAAGTAGGGACTCGAGTTGGGGCCCTGTTGGACTTTAATTTTTTTTGTCTGACTTCAAAAAATAGAATATGGACCCTGTTTAGAGTCCCTGTTGGAGATTGTCTAAGTATGCTAATTTCATAAGTACACTGCAACGAATCAGATCTATACGATTAGAGGTAGACTGAAAGAGTGGATTAAAAATAAAGCATTAAATATAATGGTTATGTATGATATGGAAAAGAGCGAACGGACACGTGCGGTTCGAGAAGGAGATAGAGGAAGGACGGCTCCGTTTTTAAGCAATAGAGAAAAGTAAATATAAATATTATGAAGTTATATGTTTTAGGTATAAATCTTTCAAAACCTTAGTTGTTTTATTAAAACCAAGTTTTGAGGTAAAAACCCTTGGACAAAATAACCCTTATATCCAGCTACTGCTCTGGTTGTTAATAGATAACGTCTGCTACTGCTCTAGTTTTTAATAGATAACGCTGTTGACTTTTGGACATATATTTGACCATTTATCTTATTAAAAAATTATGTAATTATTATTTATTTTATTGCGCCTTTTTAATCATTAAAGGTTTTTTAAGCATGATTTTATATTTTTTTATATTTACATAAAATTTTTAAATAAGATAAATTATTAAATTGTTCAAAAATCAACTGCGTTATCTATTACAAACCGAAATGAGTATTACTGTAAGTACACTATATTCTCAAACATGTATACACATCTTATGAGGATGTTCCTCTCCTACAAAGAGCGAGGTGAGCCCTCGCCAACGATTTCGGTTACCATAAAATTTTGTGTAATTAAATTTTGGTGCTCTAATTTAAGGATAGCAATGTTACATTTACTTTTAGACATTTGTAAAGTACTCCCTCCAGTTTGCAATAAATAACGTTATTAATTTTTGATATAACTTTTGATCATTTGTCTTATTTAAAAAATTTAAGTAAGCATGATTTATTTTGTTGTAATTTGGTTTATCAGTAAACAAACTTTAAGCATGATTTATATTTTTATATATTTATATAAATTTTTTAAATAAGATAAATCATCAAATGTCATGACAAAAAATCAACATATTACTTATTAAAACCAGAGGTAGCATATACATTATTAGCAATTGCGCAAGATGCACGATCGTGCTCAGTTGAAGCGTAAGCTAAGCGTGGTAGATAGGTAACCTTGGACAAGGACACACCTTGAGTGGAATCACAAGTCAACGATGATTAACACTCGACACCAACGGTCACCTAAAGGGCATCTCATCTAATCTACAACTAACATAAAAAGATATAGTACTCATTTCAAAATGTTTAACTAACCTCATTTCATCGTTTGAGTCACTGTCCAGTTTGTACCATACAATTTTTTTTTCTGAAAACTACAGAAACCACGAGTTTGAATTCCTCCTTTTCCACGAAAGGCAAAATTTATTATAGGACACTCAAAATTCGTGTTATTGGCTGAAGGACACCGTAAAATCGTGTCACTGCTATGGAACACCAAAAAACATGTAATTTGTTAAGGGACATTAGAGTTATTATTTTATAATTTTTGAACAAAAAGTGGAGAGAGAAATTCAAGAAAGACCAGTTTGTCTTTGGTGTGAGCCGTGCCTAACCCGACTAGTTCCGGACCCAGTCACACTTTCTCCCTCTCCTGATCCCCTGTGAAATCCCTAGCCAAGCGGCGGCGATGGCCACAACCGGCGGCGAGCAGCGGTGCGAGCTTCAGGCCTCCAAACTTACTTCTAACCACCTTGTGCCATCACTCAACTGTTGCTTTTTCCTGGATTTTCGCTAACTCCGCCACCGTCGTCGTCGCTGTCAGAATCCTTGAACGACACCTGCCCTGCCGCCGTGACGCTGTGTCGAGGTCCTCCAGCGGCAACTTCTTCTTCCACACGCCGTCGCTCAAGGTGCTCAACAACAGCTACCATGTTGATAGCGCGCTCGTCAAGGCATGCAACTGTTCGCTAGAGTACTCCTCCATGCGTCGTCAAGCAGCAGAGATACGCGAGTCCATGTACCATGCCAATGCGATCGCAGCTACTTTCCATGAGCACCGTAGGCGAGACGACGCCGACCAGTGGAGTCGACAATGACGATGGCGAGAACGCGGCATCGACAGACACCACACCGGTCTGCTTCGTTTGCAACCACCATGCCTCCGGCGAGAAGGAGGATGATGAGCTGAGGCGTAACGCAAACATCACCGTGATCCTCAAGAGCACGCAATTTCGACGCGCCTGCCGATCAACGCTGGCCATTGCGTCCCGGAGAGCATTCTTGACCACGAATAAGCAAAGCTTCGCCACCCTACCTCCTACCCATCCATGGTGATGACAATCTTGCACCTCGCACTGCCGTCTAGCTAGGGATTTCGCAGGGAATTGGGGAGGTGGGGGGGGGGGGAGGGCGAAATAGCTCCAACCAGACCCAGTCGGGTTAGGCACAGCTTGCACCAGGAGCAAATTGGTATTTCTTGAATTTCTCTCTCCACTTTTTGCTTGGAAATTATAAAATAATAACTTCAGTGTCCCCAGCAAATTACATGATTTTTGTGGTGTACCATAACAGTGACACGATTTTATGGTGTCCTCCAACCAATTACCCAAATTTTGGGTGTCCTGTAGCAAATTTTACCTCCACGAAATCCACACGAATTTTTCAAAAATTCAAAATTATCACGAAGTTCTCCTGCATGGGCCAGGCCCACTGCTCGGTATCATCGAGAAGGCCCGTTTAGTAAGGGCCCACCTGTAAGCCTGAACCGCAAATGCAATCCATCGCCGGCTCACCGCCTTCCATGCGGGCCCCTCGAAGAGAGAGAGAGAGGAGGCGGCGCGGCCGCGAGACTGATTGAATCGGCGAAGCTTTTACGGCGGCGGTCATGTCCACGGCGGTCGCCGATCCCGCCGCCGTCCCGGCGGTCACGAGGAAGGAGAGGCGGAGGGAGCGGAAGAAAGAGCGGCGCCGCCGGGCGCGGAGGGAGGCCGCGGAGGTCGCGCGGAAGGCCGCGGAGGCGCTCGCCGCCGACCCCGAGGAGGAGCGCCGCCTTCGCGAGATCGAGGAGGCCGAGGCCGACGCGTCCGAGCGCGCCCACCGAGCGTTCGAAGACGCGGAGCGCCGGTGGCTAGAGGCCGCCGCCGCGCGCGCCGCGGAGAAGGCCGCGGCTGCGGCGGCTGCGGGAGAGGAGTCGACGGCTCCCGAGGATTCCTCCCGCGAGGTGATCTGTAGCTCTTTTTCTCGAACACTAACCCTACTTCCTTAGCTTCCTCCGCCGAGTAAATGTATTTTAGCGGGTTGTTTACTCAATTATTACACTACTTCCTTCGCTTGTTAACCGAATCAATGCGCTTCTACTGCTGTGACCTGTGATGACCTCATACGCCTGATTTTTAATATAAATAATCTGTAGTTCATGGGATAATATGATGTATGTGGGTGTTTTATTGCGAGGAGCAAATGGACTACCAATAACAGCACCCATACAATGTTAGTAGTTGCTAATTCGTTTGGAATACAATATAACTGTTCTGTAGCTTGTAGATTCTATTCGACCATTTTCTATCTGTTTATTCACATCTTTCGGGTACATGTTCATCAAGTACTGTTCTAGCTGAATCAAAGACATAGGTGCTAATTTAATTTGACATTGCGAGTTATTAATTCAACTTGGATAAACATGCTAAGGAGTTAGTGAGATGGTGGTGGAGTGATGCTGTTCATTTCCCACCCAGCCATTGCTCCCACCAAATCGGCTATACTTCCTTGGATCTACATGATTTGCCTATTTATTCAAAATTTCAGCCTTCACACGTTTGTGGGCGCGCCTGCAGTCCATGAGGCCCTAATGCCTTTGTAAAATTCCTATTTGTCTAGTGAGCACACACGTGTGGTGTATGGCCTCCACTTCTCCTTACTAACTTGGATGAACGTGCTGATGTGTGGTTCTAATTATAATGTTATCTTAATCACTGCAGCATAAAGATGACCGTGCAAATGGAACAGGAGAGGATGACGAATGGGAATATGTTGAAGATGGACCAGCAGAGATCGTATGGGAAGGAAATGAAATCACCGTGAAGAAGAAAAAGGTCAAAGTACCAAAGAAAGCCAAGGGAAATCAGCCAATTCAACAGGTCCAACTTCTATAGGGATAAAATTACCTTGATATTTCACCTTGCTCCACGTTCCAAGTTTTTTCATCTGAAAAGGGCATTCTAAATATCTCGCAGGAAGATAGACCTACATCAAATCCACTCCCACCACAGTCTGTAGCTTTTGCTTCACAGAGGATAGAATCTTCCTTGTCAGCTCAAGAAGTACTTGAGAAAGTTGCTCAAGAGACTCCAAATTTTGGAACAGAACAGGCAAGCTCCATGATTCTCTTTTAAGTTGGACAGGGAAAGATGTACTTCTACTGCAGCATTAGAGAGAAAATGCACTTCATTTTCCATTTAGGCCTTCCTTTGCACTATTGTAAGATTACTGCTTCTTTTTGTGTAGGATAAGGCACATTGCCCATTTCACCTCAAGACAGGGGCCTGCCGCTTTGGAGTGCGTTGCAGCAGAGTTCATTTTTATCCTGATAAATCATGCACTCTGCTCATGAGAAACATGTATAATGGTCCAGGCCTTGCTTTGGAGCAAGATGAAGGGCTTGAGGTTTGTTAGAGGACAATCTCTTGCAATTGGTATCCTGACATAATTGTTTGTTTCGTCAAAGCATTTTACATTTTTTCATCATCACCTTAATGGATAGTTCTTTTTATGTGCTAAAAGATCCCCCTGCTACTGGTTTCTGTGATTATATTTTTTTACTATTTTGATTGGAGAAAAACACACACTCAAATTTTAAATTGTATCTCTCTAAATAACCATGATAGAAATAACTGACTGCTTTAATCATTTGCATTCTTTTCTTTGGTGTGCTGAAGATCTCTGTTGCTCTTCATGAGTTTTTTTCTTGACTTGTTGACTACTCTCAGACCTGTGACAGAATGCAAGTTCTTTGATGTAAGTCTCTTCAGAACTCCGTCTCAAGGCAAACGGTGACCAAATCAGTTGGTTTCACTTGATTGAGGACGCCCTGAACTTTGATCTTCTCCTGTATCCTAAATTATCATGCCTGTGTTGGTGCTGAGCCTTTTATGTGTTTGATCTGTTGAAAACATCTTCATATATTTGAAATTCTGAATATGTCTTGGAAATTATTGATGAAACAGCTCCTTGACAATTCAATAGTATTTGGGCATTTTAAACACTGAGCTGTTAAGGAGTTGTTCTTTTATTGGAGGTATTTGATGACCATTAGGGTGGAAGGTGAATCTGTTTTTAACCTTTTTGGACATATATGAATTAGTGGTGGCAAACTAGTTCTTATGGGGATATCTAGGATTAATTTTCATGTTTACCTGTTGCATTTTTCTAGTTTTAATTCACAGTCTTTCCTTCTGCATTTTATATGGTGGATTAATTTTTTTTCTTTAATATTCTCCAGTCTACAGATGAAGAGATTGAACAGAGCTATGAAGAATTTTATGAAGATGTGCACACAGAATTTCTGAAATTTGGAGAACTTGTGAATTTTAAGGTTCTCTTTTCCTTACCTTTTTTGCTGAGACTACTGGATTTTCTCTGTGCCAATGTTTTTGTTTGTCTGATGCATTACTGGTATTTCTTGCTTTCATGGTAATTGCTATATAAGGATCATAATTTTTTTTATTACTATTAGGGTTTTAATGAAAGGGGGTTACTTTGGTGTTATGTTAAGAATCACCTTGTGGTTTTCTTAGCTTCTTGGTGAGAAGATGTATTGCATTAGTAGGCCATCTTTCTGTTGCTCAATATAAGGCATCATTTTGTCCAGGAAGTACCAAAAGACTGGTTCATTGAAATAGTTCGTTCTCACTCCTCTTTGCTATCTACTAGAAGTTTCCCCATGTTCTGCAAACCTGAGCATATGCATCTCACTTATATCATCACTCAAAGGTCCCTTTTCTAGTACTTAATCACATACCAAGGTTCAGAAACCATTTATGGTGAAACATATGACCGAGGCCTGCACTGGCTTCCCACAAACTGAAAAGACAACCAGGTGGTGGTTTAGTAACTCGAATTCAAACGCAATTTTGAACTGATGACAGTTCTCAAGTTGTTTTCATTGTTTCCTAGTGTTAACTTGTAGTTACCACTGGGAATCACAAACCCAGACTTGAATTCGAACTTTCATTTAAATTTAATTAAGCAAAAAGTTTGTTTTTTTTTTTGTAAAACCCAGTCTATGGTCAGTTGAAAGTTGAAAGCTTGCTGCACATTAAAAGTTTTGTCAACAAGTGCAACTTGACCTAAATGTTTAATTCGCAGCTGAAGAGCTCACTAAATTATGGATCTCTTTATTCTTTATTAGTTATTATCCAAATGATTGAAGGATATTTATTCAAATGATGGTGCGCTTTACAAGCAGCTACACACATCCCGCCTTATCTGTGGATGTGTATATGTAGGTGTTGGTTGATCTAATGAGAAATTATATGGACAAACTTTAGTTTCAATGATAATTATTTAATATTTTCAAAGACATAACTTGTACATTTATTTTAGATCTGTCACAATACACGGCACCAATCTAGTTCCTCATAGAAATGTTTCCGAATATTACTTTTAGGTGTGTCGAAATGGATCACTCCATCTCCGAGGAAATGTTTATGTGCATTATAAGTCCTTGGATTCAGCTCTTCTTGCCTACAGCAGCATGAATGGACGGTATTTTGCTGGAAAACAGGTAATTATTTTATTTTATTTCATTCCTCAAAGTACTGTCAGTTTTGTGCACAATTGGTACATTGATGAGCATTGTTGTGAATCCTCTCTATGTCCGGGAGAATCCTACATTATCAGATTGTCCTGTCAAATAGGTTTGTTTCCATATGCTTCTCTTTCTTGGGCTGAAATTGGAATCTTTTGCTCTATAGATAACATGTGAATTTGTTGCTGTGACAAGATGGAAGGTTGCCATATGTGGTGAATACATGAGGTCAAGATTCAAGGTACCTGAAAAGCTGAAACTACAACTCTCTCCTTTACTCAGTTGCTCTTGGTTTTATTTATGATATGTAGGAAGCATGTCCAGTTGTCCACAGCATAGATATTTGCCAGAGGAACACACTCTTGAGATACTAGCTTAGAATGTGATATCATCTATGTGTTTTTCATTTTCTCCTCTCCTGTTTAACAGACATGTTCACGTGGAATTGCTTGTAATTTTATTCATTGCTTTCGCAACCCTGGAGGAGATTATGAGTGGGCTGATTGGGATAATCCTCCTCCTAAATATTGGATTAGGAAGATGGCTGCTCTTTTTGGTCCCTCAGATGATTCTATCTATGTCAAGCCAAGCGATACCCCACATTTTGAACGCTCAGAGAGTTCAAATAGGAGACCCAGAAGTTCTGATCGTAGGTACATCAGTACATGCTACTTATCTGTTAATCATTTACTTTGTGGAGTTTTAATATGAATGTCTAGAACGAGATACGCTAACAGCATATTTTTAATTCAACAGGTACACATCAAGCAGGCCAAGGGATGAAGATGCATATAAACAACACTCGTCCAGATATTATTCACATTCAAAGCAAGAACGCAGCCGCCATGCTGAGCACAGTCGAGATAGAAGAGAATCATCTGCATCAGATAAGCCTCGACATCGAGAGATTAAAGATAAGACCGGCAAACACTCTTCTAACATGGAAAGTGAAAGAGAATCCCATAAGAACATGCATAAAGCAAGACATAGAAGTGACCATGGTGATGGAGGGAAAGGAGACCATGGTAAAGTAAGGCCTAGGAAGGACAGATCTGAACGGCAAGAAAGTTTGGAGCCTGGATCTTCTTATTGGCATATGGACTTCACCAACGCAGACACCACCAAGAGTCCTTCAGGCAGCAAGTCCACTGTCAGGCATCACAGAAAGACCAGGAGGCCGTCCTTAGAAGGTCCCAATCTTGAAAGACACTGTTCCACTTCATGCAAATCAACAGAAGAGCACAACACCAAAAGGAGCTCAAGGCGTCGTTACATAGAAGACGACTCTTACTATGAGAAAGATGATGGAAGAGGACATTCTGTAAAACGCAGGGATCACGGAGATACATCTGATGATAGATGGGTAGCCACGAATAGTGATGTTGATTCAGACCTAGAGAAGGAAGATAGATCAAGCGGTAAAGGCAGCAAGTTGGGAAGGAAGGATAATGCTCCATCAGAAGCAGAAACTGGGTATGAAAGGTCAAGCAGTAGAACAACTAAGAACCGTAGGGAAAGGAAGCGTCAGAGTGGAAACAGTTGGCACAACAACAGTGATGAGGTTACTTCAGATTCAGACGCCATGAGTTCTGATGCATGGAGGAGCCGATCGAGAAGCAGTGACGAGAATCTCTCGACGCACAGGTCAAGAAGAAAGAGGAGTCGCAGTAGTCACGATTCCTGATCCATTGGCATGGTAGCCTCGAAACAATCTCATCATCTGGTCACTAGAGATGCCAACTTTGGCTTGTGGGTTATCGACTACGTTGAATGTTCTAGCTAGCTCAGGTAGTAGCAAAGGCAAATACTACAGTATTTTTGTTCCTTAGCAGATGATGAGAGCTCCATTTTTTCCCTTGTTTCTTTGGAGAGCTTTCTCGATGAGGCAGATACTAGATAGTAGCAAGAAACACTGTATTATCAATTTGAAAGTATGTTTCGAATTAACCATATGGAAATGACACTATGCAAATGCGCGTTTATATATGCATTAGGAGTCTAACAAGCGTGATTCCGCAAAACCTTCGTGTCATTACGAAGCATATATCACGTATCAATCACACAGGTGCCTTTCAGGAGAATGATCACGGCACAGAAAAACAGGTGCCCACCAAAATTTTAGATAAAACTACTGCTGACTGATTCTTATGTAAACACAAAAGCATTCTCCTAGCACAAAAACCAGATGTGACAAAAAGAGGTGGCATGCGGTTCACAAAATACAATCCTGGGATGGGATCGTTATGCATTTGGTCTGCAACTCTGCATTCTCTTCCTGTGTTGTCCTGACGGGGAGAGATCAACAATACTTCCAGCTCCCCCCACATTTAGCCTGCTCCCATTCTAACGCTTTGTTTTGTCAAGAACCTCAATAAATCTCTTTGGAACTCCGTAGTGATCGACAAGGTGCTTTGCAAGGTCATCGATGACTCCGCCTTGAACCAAGACCTCGTGCTGCCCCTTCTTACCTGGAATGAAATGCCAAAAATGTAATGTGCTTATCATTCACAAAGTCCTATAGTCGGTTACTATCAAGCAATAAGGTACAGCGATAGGTTACAAGTTCAGTACCTGGAAGCTCGGCTGTGGTGGTGCTGCAAGCAAATTTCTTTTGTAGCTCAGAGGCTAACGAGTCGGCATCCATTAAAAAGCATTCCAATCCAGATAGCCGGGTCATCTTCTTGTTTCCTTGCCTTCTTTCTGTCATGATCTGAATGGTTTGTATGGCACCCTTGCGAATGACCACCTCGTTCCCTCTTGCTACTCTATGATGAACTTGCATTCGGTTTAAAAACGTTGACCCCAAGTCTCTCTTGTGGATCTCAGTCGGGTATGCTGAACCCTTTTTAATGGCTCCTTTGTACAGAGTATCGCATAATGCAGCATCCAACATTACTTTGGCCTTGTCTGTCGGTTTAACTAAATTTTCCTTTTCAATGTACCTTGTAAGAGAACATTAATTAGATTGTGAGCAGAATACACACTCCACAAACACAGAGCTTCTAGAAACGCATTGACTCCCACAAGAATCAATTACTTTTTCCTGAAAAAATAGTCCTGGAGACAAACCTGAAAACTACATCAGATGCCTCTGATGCACTGTAGTACTTGCTTGTGTCAGCTCCAACAGCCATAAATATGGGGTTAACATGAGAACTTGGCTTATAAATTTCTGCTACTTCCAGTTGCTTTGTGCTGCTACCTTCGGCAACAACATTATCATGCTGTTCAACAGGCTCCTGTACCCTCTTTTCTGGTTTGAAGGCCATGTAATCTGGATGCCCACGGTTGATACCAAGCAGCATGACTTCCTTTTTATACTTGTCCTCTTTTGCTGAGATCTGTGAAAAACATAATGGACATTATATAATGCAGAACAAAGAAAGGTCAAGACTGGACTAACTCAGCAACTAACAAATGGATATGATCCTGAAGAAAGATTCAATATACTACGTAGGTCGAGATTAGGTAGTCCAAGCATCTAATCGACAAATTCAAATTTGCATTTTCTGTTGGTTACATGCGATGAAAATGCAGCACACCATGTAGAAGCTGCCACTAAAATGGCACACAAAGTTAAACTATCACTATTGAAGTCTACTAGCCTTCTGCATACTTGCAGAGATAAATTAAGAATTTGTTTACTGGTAGGAGGGCAATAAAATATATAACAGGAATTCTGTCATATGCAAACAGTAATATGGTAATAGTATTGGTTTTTGGTAAATCATTACAACCTTCTGATATGGTATCACAGGTGAAGACTCGTCATCAGTTCCCTAAATCTTACATGTTTATGAAAGATTGTACAGCAAGAAATCTTACATTTTCTTCAATTGCGAACTATATTAACAAAATTGAGGTTCATGGAGTTATTGAATATAGTAACTGTAGAACGTCTGAACAGGTTTGTGGAAAAAAATGACACAGTCCAAACACATTCAACCTTTGCACAGTTCCTATTATGCAATATAAATCTATGACTCTAGGATACATCATATGCAACATTCTGCTCTAAAGAACTTAGCCGACTGAAGGACATTACATGACATTCAAACAAGTCAAGTAGTTCACAAGTCAAACACAAGAATCCTTATGGACCACCATGTGTTTCTCACATGTTATCAGTTGTCAGACATACAACAATGCAGTGAATCCACCAAATGAACATATTGAAATTATGCACATAAACGGAACTAGAGAAGTTCTGCGCACTAACTTACAAGGCCTGTGGAAGATTTTGACTGCAGCCACTTAGATAGTTTCTTGTGTGATGACTTCTTGATATCCAGAGTAACACCTGGAGGTCTGCAGGGGAGTATGTGATTTGACCTGAAGAAAACACAATGCAGAAGATAAATGACATAATAATAGATTTAAGTGAAAGAAAGCTAGAACATGCAGCTTAGTGAACAATTGAACATCTTGGCTCTTGCTGAACACAACCTGGTTAACAATTGGAACTTTTTTTACTGGTGCTTCCTCTATGTATGGATGAAGCAGCAGTCATAACGAGAGCATAATTTGCCAATATGTCCCAATACTCACAATTAGAGTAAAATGCAATTGTGCTATGATATTTAAAAGACTTGCAAACGATTGCTTTTGAAGAAAAACCGAATCAGTAAAAAGCTATAGAAGAACTCAAATATATAATTATATCATTATAGCTGCAGGGGCACTAGAACATTAAAACTATAAAAGAGAACACAAATGAAAGAATTATTATTGCGCATATGAAAGATGTATAAGGATAGAACACGGATCATATGAGAAGTTGGAATGACTATTTATACCACAATGTACTTCCTGGAATAGGAAGGTCTTTATCTTTCACACTCATGTGCAGCGCTTGCAGAAGGCATTTGTCCAAAAGAGAATCAATTTCTTCAGTAGACAAATTCTGATGTTCCCTTTCCTCAGTTGGTTCCTCAGTAGCTTTATCTTCATGCAATTTCACCTCACTCACACCAGCAGTTAAATCTTCTACAGCCTCAACATGGATGGCAGGATCTGCGGTGTGGCTCTCTGAGACATCAACTGCAGCTTCTTCACCTTCAATGGTACTGTCATGTATGCCTTCTGCAGGATCTTCAGAAGAACCAAAAGGTTGAGACTGTGAAGCATAATTAGGATCTTCAACAACAATGTCATCATAAAATCCTTCATTTGGAACATAGCGACCATCAGCAGAATCCCTGCAATAAAATTTAACAATGTTTTTTTAACTTAGGAAAGGCTAGGCTCAGATATGAATTCAGATCTAGACATTGAACTTGCCATAATGAATCCTTAAAGTAATGTGTAATCCGCAAAGCCTTGCCACGTAGCCCTGCTTTAAAGGCTTCATTACTGCTCATAGTTGTGGCCCCAACCTGTGTTAAGCATGTAATGGCAACGAAAGACTTGCACATAACTAAGACAATTACACAACTTCAAAAATTATTTAGGCCAAACAAAATGTAAACAAAGTTACAAAAAAAAGAGAGAGCAACTTACAGCAATTGGAGCAGGATTACCAGGAACCTTTACTGACCATAGCTGGCCAGCTTGAAAGGAAGGAAGCCCTTCTGGGGGTATGCTAATACCTGGAAACATCAGATCAGCACCCCCAAGTATGAACCGTGAGACTTCACCACCCTTAAGTGTAAAAGCAGGCAACAGATCGGGAACCTTCCATAGTGCATAAACTGCAATACTTTCACCCGTTAAAACTGTGCTCCAAAACAATATTAGATGCAAACCATTATTGATTATTAAGATACGACTAGAAATGTCATAAGGCATTTAACTTTTCAGGTCAACTCACAACTTTATTAAATATAAGCCAAAGGCACGTGAAAATATAACAACTCATAATTTGAAACATTTTTGGTGGTTGTTTGGATCATGTGGATTTGGTATCAGTTTTGAGAAAGCCTAGGCTGCTATTTTTTGTTCATATATTCCTTTGTTTGGATAACATAGAGTAAAATGAGTTTATAACATGGTGTTTGGTCAAGATCATTATTAACAAGCATCAATACTCCATGATGACAGGAGTTACAACTTCATGCCATCACCCAATAACGTTTTTAAGCACAAAGCTATCTACATGCCAATAAAAAAAACATCAGTATTGCTTGATCAAAAAAAAAATCTGTATGTTGCCAGCTAAGGGTGCTTGGTATGTAGTTTGGCTGGTTCAGTGGACACTGCCTCAAGACCAGCAACAAGGAGATTTCCTTTTCTCTCCATTTGGGATAAAAATAAGATGCATGGTGATAAATGGGAATTGGCTCTCGATCACTTATCGTCAACATATGTAGCTAGAAGCAGGAAGAATGGTAAGGGAGATGGATCCAGTGGCAGATCTTTAATTATCCAAAGAGTATTATGAGAGTATCAGGTTTCCAGATAACTAAACTTGTGTTGGTTAGCAGTATCCAAAGTTCCAAACATGATTTACTGAAACCAAGTCTTAAGATACCTGATCTTGTTAAAATCTGAGATCCAAACAACTCCTCAGTTAAGTAGGAATAACTAATAAACACCGCCGGCAAAAAGTTAGAATTGTATGTCCTCTTGTACTCAAAGTCTAAACAACTGGCCCTTGTTCAACAACATTATACATCAACTGAGTGTCTAAATTCCAACCATGGTATGCTAAAACTTCTCTGTACAAGCCATTGATAAAAAATATGTTATAACAGCGAGAATTATCAACGTCCTAGTCACCTTCTGTCTAAGCTAGAATAAAAAGTTAACACTCAACAGTACAAACTCGATGTAGCCAGCAAACAAAGTATACAAATGAAAATAAGTACATTGGTTAGGAGATATCCAAATCACATTTAAGACATCGATGATTGTAGCAGTTAAAATACCCAAAGAATAGGTACTACACTCATTGCTGAAAGCATGGGCATGTTTTAGATTCTCAGTTCTTAATGATTAGTTCTGTGCATACACAACAAAAACATAGCTTCAAAAATAGTACTATAATAAAGGTGATATTAAAAAAGTTGAGATAACCAAAAAAAAGTATTAATCTAGAAATTGCAGACCTGTTGGAAACAGCTCATGGCCTCTTCCATCAACATCGAAAAGCATTGGGAACTCTCCCTCTATGCCATATACAAGAACCCGGTTTGGGTACTTAGCAACTGTTACCTCAACCTATACATACAATGTACCAAAAAACAATGGTAAGAACTAGAAACAAAAGTAGGTTTAACTAAAAAACTTGCAAGTTCTGTCTGTACATACTGGTTAATAAAGGGCATGAAGGGTCCAGTTGTTACACAATAAAAAAAAGTTAAAGTAAAGAAAATTAAAAAGGTGCATGCCCACATAATTTGACAATAATCACATGGGAAGTATGTTAATCTTCCTTACCAAGGATCTAAACATGCAATATAATTTCAAAACCTAATACCATGTTGCAATGTTATACTCTATATAATTAAGCTAACCACCTTGGGAGGAAGGATGGCATCAAGGTCCGCATCAGATGCTTGTGGGAACCTTTCTTTGGCAGTTCTTCTGAGCTTCTTTTTGTCAGCTCCCGACAAACGCTGTAGAGCTTTTACATCAACATGCTTCTTGAACATGGCTTATGAAACTTGAACACGGGATGCATACAGAAGTATTTGTTAGGTCATCCAAATGCAGAAGAGAGCACTATACATGAACAAAAATGCGAAAGTCAAGCAGTCGCGAAGAACAACGAAAATTAGCTTGCTGCAACGGTAGGGTTTAGTTAACATAGGCAAATTCAAGAAGGAAATGCTGACTATTCGCAAAAATATAGAAGAAATGTAGACTGTACATGGCAGTATGGCACAAATACCATACCACATGTACCAATCATTTTACCATGAATATTGGTTCATAACTTCCAAAGTTCGAACCCATCCCATATCCTCCTAGGGCCAGTACAAATTAACCTCTAGTGCGAAAAAAAATTGCTTTCATCCTAATCAGCCCGCAAAACGCCTGCGTCTCATATTGCACATCTAGTTCTTGGGTTGGATGTTAGGACTAGGAGCACCAACAAAACTGCTAAAGCAGCAATCGATTCCAATCCAATCCACCCAGTTTATTTTTCACCCATAATAAATTGTGTGTTCTGACCAAGAAACCACAGCATCACCGCATAAAACCCAGACCAATCCCGCACAAGAAAGAATCGAGAGATATCGAGAGAGCGAAAGAGGAAGACAGAGAAAGAGAGAGGGTCAGGACTCGTTACCGGCCGCGAGTCGGAGGGGATCGGAGCTGGAGGAGGGGGCGGAGGCGGCGAGAGGGAGGGATCGAGAAGGCTCTCGATACCAAAACCACACCAAGCGCCGCGGCGGAGGCGACGTGTAAGATAGCGGCCGGCGGCCGCGGCGGCTGATGGGCCGGGCCGCTCCGGCCCTCACGTAACTGAACGGCCCGTTGGCTTCGGTCCGGCCCACGAGAAGATAGAAAAATATCGGGGAGACCCAAACCCCTCACCGCCTCCACACGCGAGAGGAGACGCGGAGGAGAGGGGAGATGACAGCGGGGTCCAAGGGCGGCGGCGGGGGCGTGGCGGCGGCGCGGGCGGCGGCGGCGGGGCCGAGGACGGTGCTCATCACGGGGGTCAGCAGGGGGCTGGGCCGCGCGCTCGCGCTGGAGCTCGCGCGGCGGGGCCACTCCGTCGTTGGCTGCGGCCGCTCCGCCGACCACGTCCGCTCCCTCGAAGCCGAGATCGCCACCCCGGCCCGCCACTTCCTCACCGTCGCCGACGTGGTAATCTCTCTTCACCCACCCCCTGCTTCCTCCTCCACGCTCTCGCCGTCGTGGTGCTCGCAGTTGTGCCTGGCCACTCGGAGTCTGTGAAGTGCTTCCTGGATAGGGCGTGAACCGTAGACCTAACCATTTTTTGCTTGCGGGCGACATCGGATTATGCTACAGTAATGGCAGTCTTGGCTTAATCATGAACTAGAAACCGATGTGCTCTGCTGATTAAGAATTTTTAGCTTTACTGATCGAAAATTATGCGGCCCCTATGAATTGACTGGACTATGCTAAATTTATTCATGACTTATAGTTTTATGGATCTTGAGTGAATTGAGTTGAAACTATACAGCATTGTACGGATGACAATAGAATAGCTTATCGATGATGCTTTTAATTTTTTTGAGTGAATTGAGTTGAAACTATACAACATGGTATGGATGCCAATAGAATAGCTTATGATGATGCTTTTAATTTTTTTCCTTGTCAGAAAAACGCATAACATAAGTTGCCTATGTTCTATGAGCTTACTATTTTAACACTTTTTTAGTTCTCAAGTAATGTTCCGTGCTTCTGTTGTAGAGGTCTGACAGCAACATGGCCGAGTTGGCAAAGGCTGTTGTGGAAAAGAAGCAAGTTCCTGATATCATAGGTTGGTTATATTTTCTGCTCAAAGGCAAATGCACACCCTAGCTCATCCGGAAGTAGATGATCATAATCTGTTCTCTTTATTGGAGTTGATTGCGGAATCACATATTTGTACACCCTTACCAAATATACATTAAAGGAATCTTTCGAAAAGTCTTACTATTGAGCTTGTGGCAGTAAACAATGCTGGTACAATAAACAAGAATAACAAGACATGGTGTGTTCCAGTAGAAGAATTTGATACAGTGGTTGATACAAATATTAAGGGAACCGCAAATGTACTCCGTCATTTCATACCCCTTATGATAGAGAAGAAACATGGGATTGTAGTCAATTTGTCCTCTGGTTGGGGTAGGTCTGCTGCTGCAGAGGTAGGACACTGTTAACTGTGTTAATGCTGGTTTCTTTCTTTGAATGTAAAATTTCCATGCATACCGAACTACATATTGGTGTTTCAGGTTGCTCCCTATTGTGCTTCAAAGTGGGCAATTGAAGGTTTAACGCGCTCCTTAGCAAAGGAGCTGCCTCCTGGATTGGCAGCAATTGCCCTTAGCCCTGGTGTTGTGAATACTGACATGCTTAATTCATGCTTCGGAAGCTCGGCTGCATTATACCAATCAACTGAGCAATGGTAATTTCTAAACCTGTTTGGTCTATACTTGTTTTCACCCACTCCCTCAAGTCTCAAATATGCTGGAAATGAATAGAACCTGGACAAACAGTAGATGGTTACAATAGATATAGCCATATAGGAGTAGACGTGTGAAGGCTCATATGAGATCCTAGGAACCAGGGAATGTTACATACAGTAGTAATACTTTGGCATGATACACTGGTGCATGAATCTTTCTATTGAATCAACTTCCTGAGAATTCTTTCGTTTACTGCACCATTCAACAATCTTGTCATGTTTGGTTTTATGGTCTGTACTAATCCTCTGTGGCCATTCCAACATTATCTAAACTATGCCTATTCCTCTGACCCTGTCGTTCCAAATACACTAGAAAGTCAAAAGGAGATATTCTTTTGGTACCCTGTTTGGCTGTTTCTATAGAAAAGCCAACAGTTTTCCATACCCTGATGGCAGCTACAGGTGCTAAAATTGCGCTCATTGAAAATATACCACTGGACATCCATTGCAAACCACAATTGGTGAATAGATGCTGTGCACTTGATGTTCTGAATTGCATAACAAGTATACAGGAGGCTGTGCTTAATTGATCCTAGTGAGTAGTGAGATTATCTGGTGCAAGGAAGTGGTGCTGAATGACCTGTAAGGCTCGTGCTTGCAGTGCCAATGTTTCCAGATGATCCTAATTCCTGTACCATACAGATACTGTCCTTCCACAACCACGAATAACTCAGATATACTGATTTAGAGTATTCTTGACTTTCGTCGTCCTCCAGAGAATATGATTGTTGAGGGTTAGCTGTGTTACTTGTACAGTTTGTCCCAAATGTGAGGTATCATACACGGCACAGAGGTATTATTGAGGGTTTGCATGACCAGGGAACCTTGAATAGTATCCATTTGACCACATCTAAAAGCTATCTTACATATGATCTTTTTCTTTAGTGCTACATTGATGCATTTTTTATTGCTTCTGAATGCAACCAACATCAAGTGCCCTAGCCGTGGCCCACTAATATAACTGGCATATGATCCATGACAGCTTGAAATATAGTGTGAAGTTGTTGGCAAAGCTTTGTATGCAATAACTTCTGGATATGCAACTTTTTAGAGGGGCACTATTGTGTTTAGTTGCAGTCGACGATGATCAACAGTATTTGTCAGATTAACCATAGGATCTCCTCTCTTTTTTCAGGGCACCGAAGGCAGCGACGATGATACTAAGCCTCTCACTGGACGACAATGGTTCATCGCTCACTGTATGATGCTGTAGCAAAAATCTTTGCCGAACTAATCTCTAATGGATCGAGTGGTAGTTCTTAACTTTGAACTGTTGTGCGACATTATGTTGTAGTTAGATTGAAGTGACAGTGCACTAAGTAACACTCCGTCGCTGGCTTGCTTAGTACTGCCGGTTCGTTGTTTCACAGTGATCCTGTACCGTATATTGATGTGAAACTTGTGAACGGCACGCGTTATTTCTGCCGGTTTTTGCGAAGATGTTCTTTTCCCCTGCCATTTGTTTGGCGAATCGTGCACTGTAATCTTATCTCAGAGAAAAAGATAGCTGCAATGCCAAGAACAGTTATCTAGGACGATTCTACATCTTTCAAAAAAGAAAAAAAAATCTAGGGAGGATTCTAATTTCTGACAACGTCAGCGATCACAAGATCGGGTCTGAAACAGTGGCAGCTACAGAAGGACGTGTGCTTAATACTGTAGCAGCTCTTAATTCATCTGTGCCCTGAACCATGATCACATTTCAGTTTTGCTTCTACCTAATTAATCACTGTTCCCACAATTACTGCCACAAGTGTAGCTCTGCTCAGGCGCATGGTGATTTCAGTTCTGCATCGTACCATTCCGATCTAACCATGGAATCCCTTAAGTCTTCAAAAAGAAAAACACACACACACACACACGCGGAATCCTTAGCTACTGGTGTAGTATTAAGACCGAAACAACAGTGTGGCTGAATGAAGCTTAAATGTGAAGATCTTGCAGTTGCAGGCCTGCCTGCCTGCCTGCCTGCTTGCTTTGATTTGCTGTTTTAACTCCAAATGCACTGTGTCCAGGCTGCCCATGTTTCCCTCTCTTCTTCCTCCTGTGCAAATCCATCACTTGCTCTGTTCAAACTTGAAAGCATTTACTCTGAATACTGGATACTCCCATCCGATCCGATGCAATGCACTGGTTTCCATTGCTACGCTACAGGATGGCCTCAGAAAGCACAGGTATGTATATGTATCAGCAACAGCAGCAGGCTATCTGTATCATTCTCATTGATGTATATGCATCAGCAACAGCAGCAGGCTCTGTATCATTCTCATTGACTCCTCTTTTTCTCTACACATGGCGCTTGGCATCTTTTTCGCAGGTCAGGAATCACTGAGGTCACACTGGCTGGGTACGGTACTGGATGCCGGTTGTCGATGGGGTAATCTCTCTACATTTGTATTGTGGTCACTCTCGTATCAACTTCCAACAGTTGTGTTGTTTTCTAGCTGTAGCCATAAAAGCATGACATCCTAAAATGTACCGGTCTCACCTAGCGACGGCTGGTCCGGTGCTAGGTTCCTTCCTCGGCGGTGTTGGCACTTGGTGTGGCTGCCCAACCGGTTGAGTTTTTTCTCCTTTTCTTGCCTGATTATAGCCTCACAAGAACATAGTCTTGTTTCTTTTTTCGCTATAATTAACTCTCATATCAACTTTTAATAGTTCTATTATTGCTTTGTAGCTCCAGTCATAAAATCATGATGTCCTAAAATAGGTACGGTCTCGCCTACTGGCAGCCGGCCTGGTGCTAGATCCCTTCCTCGGCTGTGTGTTAGTGTTATTGGCACATGGTGTGGCTGCCTAGCCGGCTAAATTTTTCTTTTTAGTTTCTTCTCGTTTCTTCAGCCCCCCCAGACTATGGTGTTGTTCGTTTCAAGGAAAAAAAATAGGTATGGTCTGATCATATTAAGTTGGTCAAGATATTGCATAAGTTACATAAACATGTCACGAGTAAATTATTAAAAATAAGTTCATGCTACCAATCTACTCCTTTTCTTAAGAAAACATCTCGATACGCGTCCTCCTACAGAAGATGAACTACTACACATATGTTGAACCATGTTGTCAACATGCTTCACAGTGATTATACAACAACTGATGGGCAAAGATCTTACAATCATATAGAATTGCAGATATATGTACTGTTCTCTTCTCTCTCTCTTAACAAGATTACGATTTTATAATTGGAGATCTGGTCAACTCATTCAGTGTGAGGTGCAGAGCAGGTGGACGTCTACGTCCACCCACCCACACACAGAGAGAGAGACAGAGACAGCTTGGAGGGAGAGAAGCTTCTCCAGACAGTTGCATCAGCGTATCAAATCGAGATCAGGATTAAAAACGACATCAGATGCCCACTCAAATCATGCGTCGTTTATACAAATGAGCAAATTGGAAGGAAGGAGAGGGATTATCTCAGGCAGCTCGTTCTCTTTCTCTCAGCAAAATATTCTACCACTTAAAACTCTGAAATAATTAACCCGGTTAGAATCTCTGAAGAACAAATAGTAACAATCTACCTAGAAGATCTTAGCTGCATGGCTGCTGAAAATATAGCTGAGAACCCCATGCGTGCATGCCTGACGAGCTGAGTTACAGCTTAGCTGGGAGATCATATCATCCACCTTAGTTGCACTCGTGTGCTTGAAGCCTTGAGGAGGTTTTAGTTTCGCATAAATCCACGCTATGCCACTGAGTTTTCATCGATCCTTTTTTCATATTTTTTTCCCGATAATGGAAATCAATCCAGCCTCTGGAACATCGATCTCTTCACGTGCACCACAGGGAGAGGAAGCTGCCATTGGACCATCTGTGGAGGAGCTGGCTCAGGCACAGCACCGCGTACGCGAGGAGGATGAACTTGAAGATGAACTGGAAGTAGTGTGACACCTCGAAGCTGGAGGCATTCATCACCTGAAAAAAGGAAACCCGTAAACCGATGAGCACCACCGTATATATATCGTCGTCGACAAGCTGATCACAAGGCTGATGGATGTGAGAAGAAATGGGGTCATGCCATGGCTAGTCCTGCCAAGTGTGATCTCTGCTGCTCCGGTGTGGCTGCCTTCTTGGCCGTGTGATCTGAAGCCAGCTTCTTCTTCCTGCTGCTGCTGCTGCTCAGGGTGTTGCACCGGTCATCGTCGTCGGTGACGGCAGCGGCATCTTTCGGCTTGGCGCCGGAGCATTTTCGGAGACGCTGGACATCATTGATCTTGAGAGGCTTTAGGATGAAATCCTCAGCACCGGCTGTCAAGCATCTGCTTTTACCAAAAGAGGAGGGAGGTGTAGGACATGCATGTTAGTGCTGATGCACACACAATTCCGGCTTTTGGCCTCTGAAAAGCTGTGGGCAAATCTTAGCTTTCAGAAAGCTTAAACCGTGCACAGTGGACATCCAGAGTGCAAAAGCAGCTTTCATCAATATATACAACAGTATCTGCAGCTTTGCACGAGTTGATGGTGGCAAGAAGAAAAGAAAAGGGGGCCAAGAACTTCACCTGCTGATCCTCTGGGGCTCATTCTCCGACGACATGACGACCACCGGGATCGGATTCGGCGAGCCCAACGCCTGAGAATTCAGAGATTTAAGTTTACAATTGAACTGAAGATAAAAGAAAAACAGAAGAGAGAATCTTCAGGCAGGTGAAGTCATTGAAGGTACAAGTTGCATGCTTCACTCACCTTGATGGCTTTGAGGAGGTCATAGCCTGTCATCTCTGGCATGCAGTAGTCAGTTAGCACGATGTCGATGGCTTGCTCCTGCAAGATTGTCCATTTCAGAGACCAGCTCTCATTCATCTCTCAAGTTTCAGACTAAAACGAAAAGAAAAGATTCATTTCCAATCTGATGTGGCACTGCAGATATATCATGCCCCAGATAGAACACTAGTAGTAGCATGGCATTTCACTGTACGGTAACATGAGTTCATCAAGACTCATCCACTGCTGCACTGTTGCTCTGCTAGCAATGAAATGAATTTCTCTCGACGAACAGGGATTCAGTGAAGAACAGAGGAGTTTGACGCTGCGTGTACTACTGACAGTACACGACCGACTCAGTCAGAGGTGAAACAGATTTCTTTCAGAACTGAGATTATACGGAGCAGCGAGGAAAATGGAATGGCTCCGCGTCTGCAAGGAGCCGTGCGCACACATGGCGGCAATGCGGCGTGCTGGTGCTTACTAGGGGAGGTGAGGGAGAGGGGGGGGGATCACGTACGTTGGCGGCCGGCGGCGGCGAGGATGGGCTGAGGTGGTTCCGCCGCTGCCCCTCCAGGCCGAGCAGCTCCATCGCCTTCTTGCCGCTGTCTACGGCGGTCACTGGAGCCAAAACAACGACGCGGGTGATCAGGCCTCAGGCAGCGGCGAGCAAGGAGGGAGGAGGGAGGAGATTGACCATGGAAGGGAGCCGCGCCGCCGCCGCAGTGCGCCCGGAGCAGCAGCTCGACGACCCGCCTGTCCACCGGCGAGTCGTCCACCACCAGCACCCTCACCGCTGCCTCCGCCCCCGCCCCCATCCTCTCTCTCAACCGAACCACGCAGCAGCAGCAATGGCCGCCTCCCTTTCCTCGCCTTTGTATTTGAAAGAGGAAGCGCTTCGCAATGACGAGCTGAGCCTGAGCCGAGCCGCGCGCGACGCGACGAGGAGGAACCGAGGAAGAGAGGAGGAGGAGGAGGGTGGTGGGGCCCGCGCGCGTGCGGTGGGACCCACAGGAGGAGTGGGGAAGTGTGGTGGGGCTGGGAAAATACTTTCCTCTGGATTTGGTTGTCGGGAGGGGGAATCGCCTCTGCTCCACCCCGTCGCTCGATTGCTTTTTTTTCTTATTCTTTTTTTTTTGTCTTTTCCTTTTTTTTTCCTACTCTCTTTTTTAAGGGAGTATTTGCTGTTCTGCGGCAGAAAAGAAAGGGGAAGAAAATAAAGGGAAATTCATTCAAGATATGCATCATCATGCAATCGGTGCTGACATTTTTTTGCTGGCAGCGCCATTGGGTTCCTGAGATGGTTCCGGCTGAGAGGTACACACGTGATGATGAGCATCGTCTTGGCATCGACCTGGTTACGAAAGATTTTGCTCTTGGATATTAATTGCTAGTGCTTACTTATAGAACCAGATAGGTTTTGTAATAGTATGGGATTATAAAAGACATAGGAATAGAGAAATTATAGAATTTAAATGTAGTGGTTCAATGAATCTCTGGATTGATAGTATGAGGTTATGTTTGGATGTTTCAAGTGAGAAAAAAAATAGAGATTCTCATGAGGTTGAACCACATATAAGAAATTCTCTAAAATTCTTATGGATTGAGGTAATCTAGGAATCTTATATGATTTTACGGGGGGTCATTCCTTGGTTCCAAAGGAACAAATAGGAAACGTTTCTATATGATTGAGATCCTTTAAAAAATTTTCCAAATATCCTTAGTCCCAAATAAGGCATAGAATATTATTATAAAAGTGATATTCAACAAAAATATACTCAGTCTTTTCGTGTATCTAATCTGAATATTTAGGAGAATTTGGCCCTCAAAGGCTTCATGTGTTTAATTGAAGATAGTTTGTTTTCAGTTTTTCCAGTTTACAAGTTTTTAATAGAACCTTAATAAAACCTTCCATTAATTTTTAACCTTTTGCCCACACCGCATGATGCATGACAATGCAACCATGTCTCATTAACCTTGTTATGGAGCATTTTGTCTACATACCATCACTGGTTTTGTGGCCAAACCTTGCTAAGCTGTAATGGTTGTATTTTTTAATTTGTGCCAAAACTATTTTAATAAAAATCTAAATTCAAAACTTGGTTCTTTACTGGAGTTTGGAATTTTGTGCCTTTGTGTAATCTCAAATTTTCCCCAAAAATCAGCCCTAGAGCCTCTACAATGATCCCCTAAATTTTCTAAAAATTAAAAACCCTATTCAAATCAATTTTTAAAATTCAAATTCTCCAAAAAAAACAATCAAAACAGTCCCTGAAAAATATCAAACGGCATTGTGCATGCCGGGCCACCTCCTCTTCCTTTCCGGCCTGCTCTCTCTCTCTCCCTCGCTGGCCCACTCGGCCCAGCCGAAGCGCGCGCAGGATTATAAATCCCCGCGGACCCCGCTCGTCAGCCGCACCAGCACTGTCTCTCTCTCGGCCGCCCGATGCTCGCACGTGGACGGACGAGATTGCTTCTACCGCGCGAGCCCATAAGTCAGCCGACAGCACTGTCGTCGTCTTCCTCCCGCCACTCGCTCTCTGTCTCTCTCGTTCTCTCTCTTCTCTCCCGAGCTCTCTCAAAATCTCTCCTCGCCATAACGCCTTGTCCCCTCCTTTTTAAACCCCGGAGCTTCCTTGTCGGCCTCGCCATTCCTGCCTTGCGTCAGCACCGGCGAGAGACCCGCTTCACCATCGTCGCCGCAAGCTCTGGAGTCAAAAAGCTTGACACAGTAGCTTTTCTCTCACCGTCAGACGTCAAATGTCAACGAGCACACGCGGGCATGCCATCCTGTCGCTTCGCCATCATTTCCCCGTTCCATTTCTCGCCTCTGCCACGCATGACGCAAGCCACAGCGAGCCTCGCCATTGCTATGTCCCGTCGGCCGAGCTCGAGCTTATCCCTTCTCCCACCGCCTTTGTTCGCCGTCGGATAGCGCCCATTTCCCCCCATTCCGGTCACCAAGACGAGCACTCGAGCTAGCTCGCCACCATGCCTCTCCCTCCGTCGTGTTCTGACTCAAGCGCCGCCGCCGTTCCAGAATCTCTCTGGACGAACCACCGCCACCGTTGAGATCCCCAAACTACCAGGAAGCTTCTCCTCCCCTCGCCGCCGTCGATTAGCCTCGGAATCAGAAACGCCCAATTCCCTCCTCCGCCGTCCGCCATAGTCACCGACTCGATTTCTCCTCCATTATTCAGGTAAAGCCCAAATAACCCCTTCCCTGGCTTCCTCACGAGACACCGCACTCACACAACCAAAACCCGAGTCAGTCCGCTGCCAAAATGGTCACTAGCGACGACCTTTTCCCTCCGCCGCCGCCGCCGGTTCGGGACGACCGTCGCCGACCATCTTCTGCCGCCCATCAGGCCAATCCGAACCGTTCACAAGTTTCCCCATCTCCTCCGCTCTCCGCCAATGTCGGCTGCTCATCGTGGTTCGCCGCCGCCGACGAGATGGACTCCAGCGATCGTCGGCTGTCGATTCCCCGCCGTGTCAACCCCGTCGGACCCTTGCCATGCGGCGTGCCGCGTCAGCCGGCGTGGGCCACCCCCCTAGACACCTCAGATTCCTCAGCCAGCCGGCCCACCTATCGGCGCTTCTGTACTCCCTCCATGCACTGACAGATCGCCCCACATGTCATCGCCACATCCCCTCTCTCCTGACAAGCCGACCCACCCGTCAGTCCTGCTTTCTCTCTCTCTCTCTGCCACCCCGGTCCCACCTGCCAATCTCTGTCTCCTCTCTCTTCACTGTTGCACCGACCCCACGTGTCAGTCACAGTCCCCTTGTTTCTCTCTCTGACCCAAGGGCCCCACTTGTCAGCCTCTGGATTCCTTTTTCTTTTATTTTCTTTTATTCCTTTTCTTTCCTAAAAATAATTTTAATCCTTTTAATCCCAAGAAATTGACTCAAACTTTGAAAATTCATAACTTTTAAACCGTAACTCCGTTTGAGTCCATTCAACTCTCAAAATTTTTCTAAAAATAAGATCTACACATTGGCACCATTAGTTGAATGAGATAGGTTCTGATTCTTGGTGTTTTGCATGTTTTTTTGACGTGTAGAGACCGTTTCTGAGGAGTCGCCGAAGGACGATTTTGTCGAAGATTCGCAAGACCTCGAGCAAGACAAGCCACCCTTGATCATATTGAACCCATGATTTAAAATTTCTAAAACTTGCATAATTAGAAACACGACTGTTATCGGCCGCGATTCGTAATCGAATCCGTCAAGCCTAACCTAGTTGCTGCATTTGACCCTGCCTTGAATAAATTGTTGCCCTGTCCTTTGCAACCCCGTCATCTTGATATTCGTACTTGAGTACGAATATCGATGACCCCGTTTTACCTAAACTAAAAATACGACGATGGGAAAAACTAGGGTTTTAAATAAAATAATTTTCAATCCTCAACACCTTTGGTTGAGTGTTTGCGAAATAAAACAGTCTTACAAACTTGGTCATGAGTCGTCGCTGCCTGTGTGGCTCCAACTTCACTTGACATTTAAGGACCGCTTCCTTGAGGAATTACACTGAGCATATAACAGTGCGACCACATGGGTGGAATGGGACGCCCCTGGCCGAGTAACTAGTGTTTCCAGGATAGTTTCGGTTGCAAATAAATGTGGGAGCGGTTGGGTGCCAAGAGGGCGATATACCCTCGTCCCTGATTTCAGAAAATGAGTTCCTGGTACTTGGTTGAGAGAACCCATTTATAGGACAACGTGCTATCCTGAGAAAGCTCCGGAAAGGCCTTGTCGCGAACCTCCCACTTGGCCAGTGTGGGAGTAAGCTCGTGTCGTGTGAAAAAAGCGTGCACCCTTTGCAAAGGTCTATGAACTGTTCGAACAGTCGTGCCCACAGTTATAGGCGGATGTGAAGTGATTCCTCTAGCGTAGATTTTATTTTATAAATATCTATGTAATTGTTTTGCGGGTTGGGAACTGTTACCAGAATCGGTCTGTGTGACTGACAGATAGCCTGTGTGGCCTGAAACGGGCTTGTGTGACCCGGGGTGTTGGATAACACTGTAGTTGAGTTTGTCTGAGTTAAATGACAAGTTTTGAAATAAAGAGAATCCACCTAAATGGAGGTACTGAGGATGGTATAATCCGAATTGGAAATTGTGACAAGTCTCAAACTTGTGGAATGGATTGAGACGCGAGTCTCTTCCCGACTAACTTAATTGTGGTGAGTTGTTGCAAAGCAACTCATGGAATGGATTGAAGCGTGAGCTTCTTTCCGATAACTCAAAGAGCACACTTAGACTTTTAAAACCACGAAATCTTTGAAAACCACTTTTGCAAAATAATCCTAATCGTCTTTGCTAAACCTTGCATGCCACCTAATTTCCGTGAGTTGCTGAGTACCTCGTGTACTCACCCTTGCTTACTTTCTCTCAGAAGTCTATGAAGACGAAGACCCTACTCTCAGCCAATTCTATCAGGATCAAGTCGAGTACGAGGAGTTTTAGGGTTTCGGTCTAGATCCCTAAGCCGTGCTTATGGGTATAGGTCTACCTGTGTTTTTCCGCTGCTTACTTTTGTGATATATCGTTGCATGTCTCGGGTTCTGTCCAAGGCTGCAACTTATGTAAGGACTATGTATATTAAATAAAGTAGGTTTGGCTGTGATCCACCGATGTCCTATATGTACCAGCTGATCTCTTGGGACTGGTACAGGTATTATAGGTAATGGCGTTCCTCCTCTATTAACCTGTACGGCTTAACGGGAGAGGAGCGTTACATAAGCCAATATATATTGTCATAGCACGGCATAGTGTTCTACCACGCCACTAAGGCCTGCATGGCCAAAATGTTTGTATATGGAATTAAGTCACATATAAGTTTGCTTGGAAAACTAAAATGGAAAAAGAGGTAAAAAAAATTGTGTTTTCACAATGCCCTCAAAATCTCTATAGCAACTCTATAGGCCCAACTCCACGATGGTATTGGCTCGGAGGGATCAACCGCACCTTTTATCAAGCTTTATAATTAGCACATGATTAATTAACTATTATAAACTCGAAAAATGAAACTATTTATAAAGAAAAGATGTGTAACACATCTCATGAAAAATATTTTATTTGTTTTAGATAATATTATAATATATTTTCTTTCATCCGTAGAAAGCACAGACATTCAGCTATTATATATAAAGTTTTTTTAAAAATTACACCATTCAATAGCTTGAAAAAAGTATCCGTGATAATGTATTAGCTGGAGTCTGAAAAGAATGGAGCCTTAAGGTCTAGCCAACTGGATATGTGCTATATGTAGTTGGCACTTGGCAATAACTTACTAGGCCGTAAAAAGGGGTACAACACCGGGGTGCACGGAGCGCAGAGACGTAGCGCCGCAAGCACGCGGATCGGATCACGGCGGTCCAGCCGCACGATCCGACGGTCGTGATCAGCGGAGCGCGTCGCCCTCGCGAGATTCCCCACTATTTTTGTGCGGGGCGAGATCCCCCGCGGGCCCCACTTATCGTTCCCACGGCGCGGCGCTCGATCGCTGGCCTTGCCTATGCCTCCCTGCTGCAGATGGAATGTGACGCTACGATACTACCATCGGTGGGACCCTGTGCATACTGCTCCGTGCACCAGTACAAGTGTACCTGAAAATTTCCCTTTCATCAAAAGAAAGAAAATTGCCATCTTTATTTCCACGTACTATGTTGTTTTTTTTCTTTCTCTCGAGGTACTATGGTAAATAAAATGATCAAAGCTTGTTGAAAGCAGGCAGAAGAATATCATATTTTGCGAGGAAAAATATCATATTTTTTGCAAGAAAAAAAGGAATAATTTCTTTGGATTAATTATATTTTTCGGAGCAGGCAGAAGATTTATACTCACGATGCAAAGTAGATGAGAGATCTAAGAACCCCTTCTGACATATAAGTCGTCGTCAATAGTTCACCTTGCGTACGAAGTACTATGCATACGCACCCTTTCAGATGCTATTTCATGACTTAATTATTATTTACTTGAGCTAATGAGAGTCCTTCGTGAAGGTGATAATTGAGTACATATCACCAAAACTTGCCACTTTTAATTTGTAGAATTTATTTGTTTTCTTGGCCTCTTTTTTCTTTCTTTGTTTAGTCATTGTCTTATCTACAGTTATATGTGCATACGAGTACGCTATCAATAATAGTTAAGGCCTTCTTAGGATTGAAGGGTTTTTTGAATGAAAAACTCAGGATCTAATTCCCAAGGATTTGAGAACTGTACACGTCGAAGCATAGGAAAACGCCAAAGGAAAAACTCCTGCACCTTGATTTCTAAGGAAAAGTTAGGAAAAAAATAAATTCATTCAAACTTCTTTTTTCTCTTCCCATAAGGCCGAGGTAAAGTTCATAGCACAAGGTAATTACTCTGTCATGTTGTGGCCAATTGTCAACGCTAAGGAGTGAAAATTTTGCTCAAAACTATCCTTCAAAATGGAGGATTCTAAAAACGCAAGAATAGTAAAAATATAGAATTATGATGTCACGCTATATAGAATTCTATAGGATTCTAAAACACGAGAATATAAAGTTGGTGCTTTTGGATGGTTCGTACGAAATAATCACAAGAATTTCAAAGTAACTTGTATGTGATAGAGCGAGAAAGAGAGAGTGTGTGTATTGGACTTCTAAAATGAAAATAAAAACATGAGATTTGAGCCATTGTTTATTTTCCTATGGAATTGGGGGTATATGATGCCAACATATAGGAATTTTGACATCCTATCCCTTTGTTCCAAAGGGCATCATAGGAATTTTTTTAAAAGGATTTGAATCCTCCAAAATTCTCATGAAAATTCTTCAATCCAAAGGAGCCCTAAGATGCTCTAAGACTACTGCTCTCATTCTATAATTCTCATTTTCATTTCATTCCTATGTTCCAAACATGCAATATAACAAAATTCATATGTTTTATAATTATATGTTTTACATGTGCAATCCTATCGTAATCCAATTCTTTTCCCTATTCCTACGTTCTTTCTACTCTTCATTCCATAGAAGCCTTGAGTCCTGAATTTATCCTTGACTGTGCTGGTGAGCGCACGTTCTTATCAGGGTTTACAATTTTGGTTCGAAATTTTGGGAGTTTTGGAAATTTCGGACCCCCAACACGAAAACTATTTCACCCAAAAGTTCATTTTTTTTATGAATTTAGCAAAATTTATTTAAATTCGATCAAATTTTAAATAATTTCTTTCTAAAATATTCCAAATCCCCCCGCCCCCCTACGGATAGATTTTTGCATAAAAAATAGTAAACCCTGGTTCTTACGTGATCGGGAAAAAAAGCCCTACTAATTCTACATGTAAACATAAATAATTATGTATTAGAATATTTGTCCACTGCTTTGGTATTTTATCAGTAGCACATGGGCTCCCTTCAAGCTCTATCCAGGCCTTGTTCAGAGGTCGCATCCCAATATCTTTTCAGCAATATTTTTCTTCCTTTGCGAGATCCTCGTGTGATCATCAACGAATTAAACAAACGAGATGATTGGATGGCAATCTCCCCAAATCCCAACAGCTCGCTATAAAATTCCCCAACTTGTTCTTGCTTCAGACAAGCAATAGGTTTTTATAAAACTCAGGTCCAGAGAAGTTTCTTGCTTCAGACTTGCTTCTTATCTGAAGTCAAATCCATCATTTTAAGTTATTAAACAGCACCTTTTATGTTTATCTCAGTTCTCCATTTTTACAAGCATAGGATTGTACACTTGTATCTTCGATTCTGCCGAATGTTAGACCTATTAATGTTAGACCACTCTCACTTATTTTAAAAAAGATGTCCAAAAAAAAAAAAGAAGCCCAAAACAAAGGGCATGTTTGGTTCTTAGCCATTCCTAACCTTTGGCAATTTTTTGGCGATGGCAGGACTTGGTCTTTGTAAAAAAAAAATTGCAAAAATTGCTAGACTTTTATTTGGTATGTCACCCAAGTTGCATTTTGGTATTCGATCGGGCCAAATAATTTGGCAATGCCAATATTTTAGCTACAGACCAAATAGATAACTATTTTTTTTTGGCATTGCTATTTTTTTAGGGCCTGGTTGAGTTTGGCCACAAACCAAACAAGCCTAAATACGTGTTCTGCATTCAAACTTTCCACATTCTAATTGGTGAAACTCATCCAAATTGAGACATTTAGGTGCCTTTTTTTTTCTTTTGAGATTCATTTGGACGCTAACAATTAACAGCATGTGGTTGGATCATCCACGCATGCGTGCAGCGTGCATCCAAGCTGGACGCATGCTTGCATCTACCGACTTTTCGCCGGATGAACAGCTCCAGATATTGATCGCCTCCACTGCAGCTTTTTTCTTATCGTTTTAGTGAATGGTTACTGTAACGACCCAGGCCGTCAATATCAAAATGGCGTCCGTCCATGTATCATTATTCACTAGAGACGCGCTTTAGTGAATAATAATCCACATCAGAGATAGCAGTAGAATTATAGCTAGAAGATTCCACTGTCATTACAAAACCATGCCACGCAAGACTGAAATCTTACACAGGGTCCTACATGTCTTCATATTCGTAGCACTTGGACATCATACATACTTCAACACCCCAGGTTTATTGAGATAGCTGCAGGACTGCTACCCAGCATACATCTACTCATCCCATCCTCCATAATACATATTATAATCATAGACATCATCCCCTGGATGTTCAGCACACCAAGCAACATAGTACTGGTCCTCCAACCCCTCATTGGCTCCATCAATTTGCCCCGATGGATTGGCCTTTATATAATTAGTTAATAATAAGGGTGAGTACTAGGTACTCGGCAAGCCTCAGTAACAGAATGCAAGGCATGTGTTTTTCACAACCCATCAAATCTTCCTCTCTCAATTATAATTTTTCCTAAAATATGGGTCTTGTGAGAAAAGTCCAAGTTTAATTATCCTTATATAAATATATTAATCACTTGCATAAAGAGAAGGAATCCCATTAGACGCCCCTCGCCCGTGCCCGAGTGCCCGTGTGATGCCCGGGTGCCGTGTGTCCGAGAGCCCGTGTGCCCGTGCTCGGGTGCCGTGTGCCCGAGAGCCCGTGTGCCCGTGCCCGAGTGCCCGTGGCCAATTACACGCTAGCCTGCCCTCTTACCTTCTACAACACTGGACAATACTTAGAATACAGAGTACTTTCTCTTATTTTCGTACATTACACTCCTTCATCCGGCGCTAATATATGTGCATCAATGCACTTCATCGGCATTGTCTTGGGTTTTTCATCGCCCAAGCTATTACTACATTCCCTATACAGAGTGTAACAACTTGATAAGATACTAAACTCTGCTCGCCTTGTGACGAGTGTATGGTAGATATGGTTCTTACAAGACACACTAATACAAGTGAGAATGATTTTAGTCCTTACATTATAACCATATGTAGAGGGTCCCGCCACCGTTCAAATCCCATCCATGGGCACCCTCTACCCTCCTAATATATATGGGAAAATCAGTTGCTCCCTCAACTGATCTCTCCAGTATATATATTACCTTCCATCTCTATGACTTACTTATTTGAAAAATTTATTTGATGCAAGGTGACAGTAATATAAAACAAAATATTGTTTATGCAAAATAATTCAAATTACTATGTTTAAAGGTTAGCTTGCCTGGAATCTCGTAGTTGAGATCGAAACTAGCTGGCGCTCCCAACTGACCCGTCTCCACCTCTAATTCCTTTTCTGCATTCCCACCAAATACCGCAAGGTTTAATTAAATTTTTAATAATATGAAAACAACAATCCACAAATAAAATGTGCCCACCTCTCTGTAGAATTTTTATTATGCCAACTTGCACCTACATAACTAATAATGGCAAGGATTACCTAAATTATATTTGGGTTACAGAGCACTGGGTTAGCTGTGTACGTTATTAGTGTGCATCAAATAAATACCCTCTCTACTGTTTTCCTTCTTTATCCCATCGTACAGACACAAGGCAGCTAGCATTTCCCTTCTTCTTCCTCCATCTATTACAGTTGTGGCTCTCTTTCTTCTCTCCCAAACTCTACTCCAAAAGCTGGTGCCCCACTGCAGCTGGCGACCTTGGTGCTTGGCACCACCAAAGGCCAGCTCTAAGATAAGTGCTACAAATTTTTTCTTTCTAATCTTCTTCTTCCAATGCCTCTATTAATACATTCCCCTTCTTTTCTAGCAAGATTTGCATTGAGGCACTAAGAGACTGCTTCCAAGTGCTTGTTTGCTTTATGTGTGATTTACTAAGGGATGGCTATGGTAGCATGAGAAAAATCACCTGATCTTTGCCTCTAGTATACTCTTGCCTGATCCCCACGAGCTCGCAAGCTAGTGAACTCCCACCTGCAGATTTAGTTCTCTACAATCGGCCGTTCTTCTTGCTGGCTCACCCCCTTCCACCTCTTAGCCAAGCTGATGCTGGTGCTCTACATCACCATTTGGAGGTTGATTGGCTACAAATCTTGGGATGGTTGGGTAGGGGAGATGAAGATGAAGAGGGATTGGTTTCCTTACCGTGCTAACTTGCTAGATGTGGAAGTGAGTATTGTTCTCCCATCTACCACACTTACTCCTGCTATTCCATCTTATATCTATACCAAGAATTGTTAGAATGGTAGCCCATGCCTCTCTCTGTTGATTCACTATTTGTGTGGGTGTGTGTCACGAATTCACTAGGTGAGAAATTTTTACCCACTCCTTGCACTGTGTTCCTATTGACCACACTTGACCCGAGTAAAGATGTGGCTCTCTTGCCTGTGTATAATTTGTTGCTGTTGTTTTTTTAGAACAATTAAATGTATAACTACATCTTTTGATTTAATAAGATTTCGGATTGTTTCAGTTACCGTGGTAATTACCTAAAAAACCCTAAGATTATTGTAAAAAACTGTAAAGTTTCAAATATAAGATTTCAAAAGCTAAGAAAATTACCGCACGAGATAACAACAATAATCGTGACATAATCGTATAATATTGCAGACCCTACAGTCCACTGTGGCTGCCAACGCGAATAAAGTGGGCACGGTCTGCGCAGTGCCAGCGATCTCACCATCCAGCAAACAGTCGTCGTCATCGTCCTCGCCTCCGGGAATAGTGGCCGGCGATGATCATCGAGAGCTCCATGGATGGCAGTATCCATGCAAGGCTGGTAATGAGAGCAGCTTGCTTTCTCGATCTCTCATAAATCCAGTGTCGGAGGGACGCATCAATGGACAGCTCTCGGGGCATAATTAAAAACCCTCTCCTGTTCGTCAATGCAAAGGAGAAAGTGACCAAATCTGCATCATAATATGCGTTAGATATCAACTGGATTCTGTCGATTATATCTCGCATTCGATCTACAGTCTGCAGCTGTCCCTCTCAATTGCAGATTTGCATTGCAGGGATGTCACTTCAGGCTCCTATATATTTTTCTTTCCAGACTGAAATTTCTTCTCTGGTGTGTTTGTGTTTTTCTCTCTCTCGTCAGTGGAATATCGGCATGAGAACACTATATTCAGGTCAGATTTGATTCTCTGAAAATCTGAAAAAATGTAGGGCATGCACAGGTGGGGTGAAGTTGATGTGTGCATTTTCCTTCACTTGGTATTTGTTGCCTGCTTTCTAGCAAGCAACCAATGATTTAAGAGGAAGAAGCTTTTAAAAGATTTTTCGATATGTTGTCGAAAAGGTGCACTAAGGGGGGCATGTCAAGCCTGAAGCAAAGAAAGAATAATTGATATGAAGGGAACTAAAGCTGATCAGTTGAAAAGAAAGAAAAGGGCACTATGAAAAAAACTTGCTTTAGATCTTACCATTTGACCTTAGGAACACTTTAAAGATTTCTGATTGACCCTTGTTTAACAAATGTGCATCCACTCGTCTCAGAGACCTTATCTTTCGGTAAGCGCAAATCATGTGACTAGATTAATTTCCATTATCCAAAAAAGCAAAATTACATGATAGACAATATATACAAGTGAACAGCGCTGTTTCTTCTACCATGCACAAATGGTGTTATTCTTGCATCTACAAAAAAAAGTTGGCTAATAAACCCATATCTGATTATTGAGAGAAAAAAAAAAGGAGAATCCCTCGTCAGTTTGCATTTGGGTCTACTTACACTCGATTTGTCCAATGGAGATCCTCTGCACATCAAGCCACTTCGATCTCTTCGAGTGGTCGATGAATTAGGCACGTTTGAGAATGGACAATGTGACATTAGGATGGATTGCTAATCATCGAGGGAGAAGGGCGATCTCCCATGGGGGAGTCCAACAAATGGTGCCTGAGCGCACAATTAACAATATCGAAGCCATCTAGCAGTGTCTACTCGCTGAAATCATATCATCCTTCAGAGAGGAGGTGATTATGACTGTGTACATCTTATTAGATATAGATGCTGGGTTTTTAATCCATTATCTAGAAAAAGAGAGGAGGTGATTGAAATTGAAATGGAAAAAAATTGAACTGTCCAAACCTCTCTAGGCTCCTTAGAAAAAATAAAAAAAGGAAACAAACTGTGGGTTTTGTTTACTGTTGCATTGGCGGCTCGTTTATGGTCATGGGTTAGTTCATAGCAGTGGTGGTTTATTTATATACATAAGATTTGGTCACAGGCACAGGCAATATAAGGGTGGGGCGCTAGTATATGTAATATTTAAGACTAACTGCAAAGCCAATTACTCTATTAATATTAAAACTTATAAAAGCCTATCTTAAGAAAGGTCCATGTCTTAAAAAAGATCCATAGGACACGGGTTAGCAGCCCAACAAAAAAAATGAAACAACCAGAAAAAGATTGGTTCCTTTAATGTTGCTTGAAAATCGCACTATATCTCTTGGCTTTATAGAAATGAAGTGCCACATTGGATTTGGAGGTGGGATAGAGGCCTACCAACTCAGAAAGGATAACATAGGAAAGGCTCTTGCTCAGATCACGCCAAAGATTCTCCAGTAAAAAGGGCACTTCAAATAAAAACTGAAGACAAGATAGTTCACAATTCGCTGCAGGACAATAATTAGTTAGCTAGGGAATAAATGGTTTTTCTTATTGAATTCTCAGTAATCAAACCCAAGTAATCTTAATTACATCTTCCTTCTGTACTATCTACTTCCTCCGTTTCAAAATACAAGGATTTCTAAATTATTTAGCAGAGATTAAGATTAAAAAAAAGACTTTGGTGTCTATAGAGGTCATAAACCCCAGGTACCTCATAACACGTATATGAGTCATTCGGACAGAGGATAGGCCTAGCCTTATAATCAGGGATATAATAGGACCCGGCAGACTTGACCTTGTATGACAGGAAAAATACAGTCCTAGTCGGGCACGTTGTATTTCTAGAAGGAGACTCCTTGGTCATAGTCCGACTGGAACTCCTACTTTGTAACTCTGTCCCCGAGTATATAAGGGGTGGCAGGGCGCCTCCTGAGGGTAGAAGAAGAAGAAATCTCACTAGAGAAATTTCAAAGGCAATACACCATAACTGGACGTAGGGTATTACCTCATCTCGAGAGTCTGAACCAGTATAAATTGTTTCGTGTTTCTTTGCAATCCATCAAGTTTCGGTCCAACGAGTAGCCCTATATATTTATTGCCGATACAAAACATCGATAGTTGGCGCGCCAGGTAGGGGCTTCGTCGAGATCATCTTCATCAAGCCTGATGGATCTAATCACCGGAGTCGACGGCATCAGCTTCTTCCCCGGGCACACAATCAACTTCGGGGGCTTCGACTTCATCGCTGACAAGTTCGGCAACCTCACCCTGACCGACTCGGACTCGATCCGATTGGCCAGGAAACCAGTCGACTCTACGCCGGTTGGCCCACTCGACGCTGCAGCAACACTCATTGACTTGCTGCGGTTATCTTCTACATGCCTGGGTTTCGGGACAACTCTTTTCTTCGGCGTTCGACTCAGACTCGGCCTCGAGCCGGCCGAGATCGGGCTAAGAAGGGAGGAGATGGTCAATCTCCCATGCAGACTCGGCAACACCACGGATATTTCCAATCTACATCCGACGTGGCAAAACCGATCCCCTAAGGTCCAACTCAGACGCGGTCCGGAGCCGCTCGATATTGCATCTAGGGAGATCGGAGTCGTAATCATACCCATCAACTACTCCGATTCCGACTCCAAGTCGGACAGCAGTTTGGACAATAGTTTGGCAAGCTTTTTCCTGTCTTGCGAAGTCTTCATAGCGTCCAAGGGCTCTACTCCCGCTCAAAAGGCGCACTGACTACGTGAGCAGCAAGAGAAGGAGGCCCGCCGACTACGACAACAACAGGAGGCCGAGCGCGATGCCCGCAACGACGAGCTACGCAGGGCTGGACGAACCGCTCGGCAACAAATCCTCCAAACTCGAGTCGCGCGACCACGACATCTTTGTCACGCCTCAACAGAACGTTGTGACCGCTGTGACTCTACTGGATACACTCCAGTTTGGACCTGATCACCAGGCCACCCCGACTATCGCAAGGATCAAAGCCATAATTACCGCTGCTGCATGTTAGCAACACCAACAGTCAGGCGACACCCTCATACCGACCAATCGGTCGGGTTCTCCAACAGCGGTCTCGTTCGCATCAACGTGACGTCGGGCGGCTGGCTCCAGTCAGCCGCACGCGAAGTCATGCCAGATGTCTCTCGGTAACCCTAACAACAACAATCGGCGGTGTCCCCAGAACGACCACCACAACAACCAAGATCTCCGAAGCCGTTTGCGACACAATCTCCGCCAAGACATCAACGCACGGCACCGCGAACGCGAAGACGACGAACGCCGCCAACTAGAGGACGAGAACAAGCGCTTCGGCCTCTACCACGAGCGGTTTAACCGCCGTAATCGGAGTCGGAGTCCTCACACGGATAAAGGTGTATCGGCCTTCACCTATGAGCTGCAACAAGTCGATTGGCCCTCAGGCTTCAAGCTGACTGGAATTGAAAAATACGACAGGAAGACCAATCCCGAGTCCTGGCTCAGTTTACACTCTGACGATCCGAGCAGCTGGAGGAGATTATAAGACCATGTCTAACTACCTCTCAGTTGCTCTAACCAACTCGACGAGGATATGGCTAACAGGACTTCCTAAGAGATCAATCGGCTCCTCCGGAGAACTCCAAAAACGCTTCATTACCAACTTTCAGGGAACATACGAGAGGCCATCTTTCGAGTACGACCTATATCAGTTGCATCAAAGAAAGAACGAGTCTCTTCGTGACTTCATCAAGAGGTTTTTTGAGAAGAAGAATTCTATCCCGAAGATCAAGGACAAGGTCGTCATCGCCGCCTTCCGCGAGGGAGTCAAAGATGCCCCATTCATTGCCAAGTTCACTTGGAAACCTCCCGCTTCTGTCAACGCTCTATTCGACATGGCAAACAAATACGTCGACTCGGCCGACGCTGTTGCTGAGGCCCTCAATGACAAAAAGGCACCCTGACAGAAGGAGCAGAAGGACATTGATGATGTAACCCCGACTAAGGCTGGGAATCGCAAACGAAAGTCGGACGACTTCATTGTGGCAATTGGTCACAACCGTCTTCGACCTCCTACAACCGAAGATTATCAGAACAACAAGTGACATGCTCGGGGGCTCAAAATCCCAAACGCAAGGATGGCATCCCTACTCCCAAATACTGAATAGCTAAGTAGCTTTCTGATAAATATTTCCTCACTCGGCTTCGTCAATGCCGCATCCTCTTACACCTAATAGGTGTATAAGCTGCACATTTTTCTGTTTTTTCTCTTAATGATTGCAAAAGTACTCGAGTAGCATAAATTCCGATCCATGAAAATTTGTTCCATAAAAGATGAACTCAAGTCACCCAAAACGCATGTCTGGGAAAGAGCCATGAGCCAACTCCCGACACTAGGGGGCTATGAATAGTCGGACAGAGTGCTTAAACGTAAGGGGTCAACTACTCGAGGAAACTAATATCAATAAGAGGAGGAACACATATTTACATATATTGTAAAATACATAAATTTTCTTTGGGTGATTGTTTTCATCATCAGATGCTACTCATCCGATATGTTTATAATGCAGGGTCAGTTCCGGATACGCGTAATAGGAACTTAGGGCTACAAGCCTATCTCCTACGCTCAGGGGCTAGACCAGTCGGCCAAGATACACCTGGAGTACGACGCTTCAAAAATCACTTGGAATGCTCTACGAGAGCCATTATCCGAGTGCTCACACTAGTCGGGACTCGCGTGTGGGCTAAAAACCGACCTCCGGTGCTAGTCGAAGCTCGGGTACCACTCGGTTGGGTGAGGTACGCCCCATAAGGGTCGCCAGCCGAATCCTACGCTAATGCTAGGTTCGGGTACCTTATTTGGTCACAACTCTGCTGGGTGAGGTACACTCCATGAGAGTCGCCAGTCGAATTCTATGCTAATACGAGGTTCGGGTACCTTATTTGGCTAATAACCGATCTCTGGCGCCAGTCGGAGCTCGTGTACCACTTTGCTGGATAAGGTACGCCGCATGAGGGTCACCAGCCGAATCCTACGCTAATGCGAGGTTTGGGTACCTTATTTGGCTAACAACCGACTTCCGGCACTAGTCGGAGCTCGGGTACCACTCCGTTGAGTTGGGTACGCCCTATAAGGGTCGCCAGCCGAATCCTATGTTAATGCGAGATTCGGGTACCTTATCCGGCTAATATAACCGATCTCCGGCGCCAGTCGGGGCTCGTGTGCCACTCAGCTAGGTAGGGTACGCCCCATGAGGATCGCCAGCCGAATCCTATGCTGATGCAAGATTCGAATACCTTATTTGGTTATAACTCTGCTGAGTAAGGTACGCCCCATAGATGGAATACATCTCTACATTTTGAAGAAATGTTTGAGTAGAAAAAGGAAAACTATTCTTCTGCGGTTGGTATGTTTGCATCAAAGTTACTCCTAAATGGAATGACGTTTTTTTCGCCAACATCTGCCTATTGGCTTTATTAACCACATTCAAAATTTAAAACTTAATTTTAGAGTTGATATTAGGATTTTACTGTAGCTATTTTTCAGCCTTGTCTTTCAAACCGTGAATAATGCAGATATATAATTTTAATGTTTGTTTATATTTCTTCAGCTTATCAACAGTATCTCGACTGATCAAAGCCGAAATTCCTGTCCTGGAAGGAGCCCTAAATGAAACAAAAGATAAAGCAGTCAGTCGTCTCCAGTGTCCGTCAGGTGAACTGAATGTCAGGTACTATACACGCATCAATGGAGTTGATGACCAATTCGTCCGGAACCACGCACCAAATCTCGCTTTTTTTTCTCAGTTTCAGGATCTCGCCGATCCATCCATCTCCACCGCATCGATCTGCTGCTGCTGCTGCGTGTGCAGGCGAGGCGCCGGGGACAAATCTGTTGCGCATGCGGCGTCCACGGTCGTCTTCGCTGGAGAGGAGATGCTGCTAGCTGCTCCCTGCAGGCGACGGATCGGATCTCCTCGATGGCCTGTGTCGATGATCTCCCAATTGAAGACAAGACCTTGTCAGATCTAACTTTACTGTTACAAGTACAATGCAAGTAGATGCTGCTTACACAGAGAGTATACATCTTGACGGCTAATCTTAATTGGTGTCCGTATTAACGGCTTCTTGTACCAGGCGTCACCAAGCATCGACTTCAGCGGCAGGAACATTTTTTTTCTTTGATACATCGAAGATATCACACCGCTACCTACATTATATTTATACATTCACGAATAATCAACCGTTTCATAGTGTAGGATATTTTAATTTAAAGAAGTTTAACTTAAAAAAATTAAAACTTATTACAATATAAAACGGAGGGAGTATATCACTTACTTAAAAAGATTAGAGATAGAGATCAATGATAAATCTTTATAAATTTTTTATCGAAAATGCACCCAAGTGTGATATTCGTGGATAGCAAAATATGATAGATAGAGCTATGCACTGCCACACCTTTTTTAAATAGAAACCTATGCGTATTTTATGCCTACGTCCATGTACTCTTAGTGTCCTTTCTATACATGTCTTTTTTTTTCAAAGTTTTTATACAGGTTTTGAGTGAGGGTTGAATCGAATTATCTATATTTTCTCGTGCAGTGGCTCAACAAAAATATCCAGCTTGTGTGGGTAATTATCTTGGGCACAAATTCTAAGCTACAAGTCATGGTCGCGATCTCTAGAGCACTTCTTTTTTTTTATCGTGACATTTTCTCTCTGGCGAAATGCGAGGAGCTACGGATTTGAGCATTGTGGAACAAATGAATCTAGGTTGTTGATTAGCACCAGGATGTTATGAGTTCTCCATGATAATTAGATTTTGCGCACATACATCTTTAGCAGTGGCGAACGCAGAACTAAATTTTAGGAGTGCTAATAGAATGATGCAAACATAATACAAGAGGAGTGGACTAAATATAAGTCAAATTAAAAATCATACATAAATATACGTAAGTATCTCTTTATGAAAAAAAATCAAAAATCTAATTTTATTGTAGTCATTTATCTTTTTTCTATCTTGCAAACATTTTGATCATAAAACTAAAGAGTGTATAGTGGATCTAGCCAAGAGTAGAGGGGCTCAAGCCCACCTTGGCCCCCTGTTGGAATTGCCACTGATCTCTAGTAGATATCGACGCAACAAAAGCAATATAATAGCGTAACCTATCTTCTTCAGATATCATCACAAACTTATGGTAACAAACCAAACACGAAACTACACCTACTTAAAATGGAAGAGAGGCCTCTGCTTACGCAAGGGGTTATTTAGATTTCAGGTTTTATTAACTCTAGTTTACCTTAACCTCAGTGCCGTTCTATGATATTCGGAGGCCTTGTAGGAAAGGCAGGCCGCCGCGTCGCCCCCGACCAGTGACCCAAGCCGCCTAGCCTCCGCCCCACCTCTGTCCCTCCCATCCTTGCCGCCGTTGGAGCCGGCCACCGAAAACTGTGTGGTGGCATGGATGGCGGCGGCAGGGCCATCCCCTTTTCCCCTGAGTGCGTGTTGGAGTGGATATGGTGAAAGGATAAGGGACGACGGCGGTCGTGGCAGTGATCAGAGCTAGGGCAGCCACCACCGGCGATGTTGGCACGACCGCTGTGGCGATAGAAGGCACGATGGATCTGGCATGGTGGCACACAGGCCCGTGGCTGCGTCTCCCCTTGCTAGCGGCCGCTAGCAGGGAGCACAGAGGAGAGGCGGGCTGGGTCCACGCCCGAGGAGGGTGGATCCGGAAGGCCCTCGGCGACGGCTTGCAGTGTAGGCTCATGGCGGCTCTCCGTGGTAGCGAGCATGGCGCCTAGGTGCACAAATGGTAGTGACGTCGTGTAGACATCCGGAGGCGATGGGGACGACCGGATCCGGACTCTCCCTCACCAGATCTGACGATGGTGAGGCTCTCCATGGCAGCAAGTGTGGCGAAAACGGAGGTGGACGCAATGGCTAGCACAGTTGTGGCGCACGGTGGCTGGCGGGGTGCGGGTGGTCGTCGGAGAGGCCGGATGGAGTGGTCGCTTGGTGAGATGGAGTTGGTGCCCGGAGGGCCACTTGGAGAGGACGTCGAAGAGGGTGGCTCGACCGCGCACGGCTGGCCGAAAGACTGCATGGAGGCTTAGGTTGTGAGGACACGGTGAGCAACGGTGCGGACGGTGGCCTGGATGACGGTGAAGGGTCTCTTTTGGCCAGCTAGGCCTCCTCCCTCTCCCTGGAGCTCCTCCCCCTCTTATAGTCGATCTGCTTCTAGACTTCGGTCGTGGGGAGCACCATGGCAAGGTGGGAGGTGTTGGCCTTGCTAGAAGGGTTCTACTTGGCGGAAGGCAAGTGGCCATAGGCATCGACTGCGCTTGGAGATCTTGCGGCAGCAAGGTAACCCGTTTGGTGGAGATGTGGTGTACGAAACTTCTGCGGCGTGACTATGCATTGGTGTGTTGGTGTAGAGTCGGAGCTACCTGGTTGGGTGCAGCAAGCTCAACAATGATAACCCTCAACTTCTTTCATTTGGGCAGCGCTGAGGAGGTGTCGTGTAGGTAGTTTCAGTCGTGCGGCTGTCGTTGAATTGCTCTCCACTTTTTAGGTAAAAACCTAGTTCTGGTTTCGAAAAGGTGTTGTATGCGTTTTAGACGCTGCTTTCCTTCTTGGAGAGGCTTCTCCTATAAGACTCTACCCCATGTTTTGTGCGTCATGGCTAATGACCATCCTTAGGAAATTGGGGCGGCTCGTTTGAGCTTGGCAATAACTTGGGACATGGTCTCAGTAGTTGTGCTGCTCCTTCTATTAGTTCTTTGCTTCTCCGTATGGATTATTGCCAGTTTCTATAATTAGTCATGCAATTGTGGGATTTTTTGGCCTGATTATCCTCATGAGCCAAAGTCAACTCTCTTCTACTGAATGAAAGCAGGAACTCCCTGCTCCCTTTTGAGGTTTGGCTAAAAAAGGATATTCGAAGGCCCTGTGTGATGCTGTCATAGAAACATAGAAGAATTAAAGGACCATATGCATCAGCACATATATCACCATGCGATAGATTTTGATGAGGCGTCCGCACTGGAGCCAGCTGCATGCTTGGCGAATCCATGGCATGCATGCATGCTGCACCGATTCATCCGTCCATATCGTCTTCAGTGTTTCCAGTTATGCGGGAGGATCCAAATCGATTGGCGAGAGATCATGTCTGTCAGTGGGTGATCAGACGCTCTGTGCGCGCCAGACGATCTACGAGAGCAGAGGGCATTAATTATTCTTTGTTTTGGCAGTTAGTTCAAGAGGCTTTCAATGTTCAACTTGCACCTGCTTTAGGCTGAGTTTGAAACTACCGGTTGAGGGAAAAAAAGTTCTCATTTGTTGTAAGCACGTTTTTCGAACTGTTAAACGGTGTATTTTTTTTTAAAATTTTTTATATAAAAGTTGCTTTAAAAATCATATTAATCTATTTTTTAAATTTAAAATAATTAATACTTAATCAATCATATGCTAATAGCTTAGCTTGTTTTACGTGATCTTTCTTCTCTTTCCTCTTCTTTCACCTTCAAACTATGGCTTAAGCTATGCAAGTTTCCTGTATATAGGTAAAAACCAAACCCACCCACCTAAAAAAAATTATTAATTTTGACTTTGAGTTATCACACTTTGACCAACAATATATTTTAAATAATCTAATTATTTTGTATCAAAGTTGTACTCCCTCGGTCATTTATATTTGATGCCCAACGTCAAATATATTTGACTAGAAGAAGTACCATTAGATTTGTAATCAAAAGTATCGGGGCAAATTATAAATTTACCACCGTTTTGAATCATTATTATAAACTTAGCACTAGAAAATTAAAAAATACCACCAAAACTGTTATTCCAATGGCATTGTTGTAAAATATATAAAAACTAGTGGCAAATATGCAGATGCCCAAATATCACATTGGCAGCCATTCCATTTGGTTACACTGATTTTTCACCCAAGGGTCACAAATACCAGTTTATGATGCAGCAATCCAAAAGCTCTCTGCTGGCATTGGAAGAAAAGAGCTAGCTATATCTTGTGCAGTAGAGTGTTGCCTGAAAGTCTTTTCTTTGGGCAGTAGTAAGAAACTGCATAAGCAAAGACCACATGCTGGAATCTTCAGGGACAGCATGATTGCATTGTGACTATCACTGCTGGTTGTTGGAGAGCAGGTGCCACTGTCTCTGTAGAGCCATTTGTTTGCATATGTGGGCAGCATCTGGGGACATCCTAGCTGTAAACAATGAGCTTGGACGCTTCATTTTGCCTCCATATCCATATATTTTCAAGGCCTTGGTGCATGAGCATTATTGCATATATCCTTTTCCTCAGGCATCACACATCAGTATGTTAATACATCCTTCAGTTTTTTTAGCAAAAGTATGCTAGTATGTCCTTGACAGATGGCACCTGGAGCCTGATGAAAGGCTGGAAAGTACTCTTGACAAATCATAGTAATACAGAACAATGTGCTTCTGATGAGAATGTACATAGAACACAGGAGAAAGGCACTTGCCTATTGGTGCAGAGGCTGTTCTGTTTTACCTTCCTACCTGCCTTAGGTTAACAAAAACTGGGAGTGACTAGGAACATTTTTCTTGAAAAGTAGAAGAAATATAAGGTTATGCCAAGTTGATACCTACATCTTTTCTAAATGAGCATAAATATTTCTGATATAACAAAAAAATGATACTTGAGTAAGACAGTCAGCTACATAAAGTTTTGGTCTGATTTCAGTTCACTGTAAATATAAATTCAACCTCTCAACTGTCAAATACGCTTTAGTGCAACTTCATAACACATGCTTATTCTCCAAATTTCGGTGTTCTGAATGTTTGCTCTACATTTACAGAGAGCTTCCTGATTTCCCATCAGACTCAAAATATGCAACTGAGCCAAATACACTACAAGATGAATCCTGTAAAAAGAGGATAAGCTATCCACCCAATCGATGTACAGACGATGATCTCTCCCAACAAATGCCAGTCACAATTCTGTAAATTACATACCGCAAACACTTCCTATACTTCACATAAATGAGTGGTGGCAAAACGCTTCACAATCAGCCTCCCATCGATGTTGAGTGGAACCCGTGAGGATTGAGATTTGGAAACAGCCCATGAATATGCTCTTCTACGAAATCATGCCTCGTGAGAATTCCGACAATGGGAGGCCTCTGCAGTCAACAGGAAAGAAAAAGATATGTACTGTTATTACACAAGAAATGATTTTCAGGAGTAGCCTGGAATTGGATTAGGACCCTTAACAAGACATATAGTACGTGTGTTGGAAAACAACATATGTGAGAATAGTTGTTTGATCCTGGCATTTATTGAAGGAATAATGACCTGTAACAGTATGACTTTAAATGCCATCTAAAAATTAAATTAAATTCCAGCATGCAGATCAGTAGATCACAGATATCCAAGCACAGAAATGAACTATGCAAGATCAAGTGCTTGAATACTTGTAAGCATTTTCTAAATCTTTACTGTTAATTCTCATGTATGTGCATTCCATGTGTGACTAAATTAGTGCGAGAGTACTTACGTCTGGTGTCTTTGGCACAACCAAAAGGTGCCTCAATCCTAGTGCACGGAATAGGATTGCAGCTTTTGCGAGCGACATTGTCTCAACCACTGTATAAGGTGAAGTGTTTGTAACTGGATGGAGGTCCACATACATTTCCATCTCCTCATCAGTGAAGTCCAGGTCCTGAATTTTCAAACCTTTCCCTGACCCTGGCTTGGCAAAGTCAAAGGCACCAAATCTTTGTAGGACAAAGCTGCCACTAGTTTTCACCTGGTCTTTCATGAACATCTTGCTTTTCAACAAAACCAACAGATGAGACCTAGTCACAAGCCCGACTAATTCTGGTGCTTCTGTCAGAGGTGGTTCATCAACCACTGGAAATCCATTGTGGCCTGTGAGCCTTAATGCATGAACAATGTTTCCAACCTTCTCGACACCTGAAAATGTAATTAGTGGGCCAGACACAACATCACCAGCAACCAAGTGCCTCATGTATGGTTCAGCATGAGCCTCCATGTATGGCAAGCCTTTCATTACCACTATCTGATCATACACACCTTTATTAAAGTTATCTGCTATAGTCTTTGATATGAGAAGAACAAGCATGACCAGAGGGAGCATGGCCAGGTCGTTGGTGAGCTCTAAAAGGATCACACAAACTGACACAGTCATTCTCATTGTTCCACCAAGAAAAGATGCTGCACCAAGAAGCGCAAAAAGACCAGGATCAAGGTCGGATATGGACCCAAGAAGTGTCCCCACTATGCGCCCGTACGTTGCTCCAGCGAGAATAACAGGGATGAAGAGACCAGACGGGACGGCAATGCCATAAGTCACAATCCCAAGGCAGTACACAGCAGTGAAAAAGATGAAAAGGGTGGACATGTGGAACTCAGATTCAGTTCCATTGCTGAAGAGGTTGCGGATGGCATCATCATTTGTGTTGAAAAAGAGTGATGCAAGATCATTGTAATGCCCTGGTGGACATTGAAAGTTCTTGAAGTTGCCAGAGCGACCAATGGTGGGACATTGCTCCACAGCATCCACAGGGCATGGAGTGCACGCAGCAAGCCAAGGGAGGCCATAGGAGCACATAGATGTGATAATTGATATTGCTATAGTGAGAAGGATCTTGAATGGAGCACCTCTCCTGCAGGAATATGAGCAATGCAGATGGTATCACATCTTAATAAGCAACACAAGCAGAAAAGACTATGCAAATCCATTTATACCAGTTTACAATTGTTAGTTGTTACTTAGTACTTACTCATTTATGATACTGTAAACACGGAGAAGCTTGTCCAAGAGAAAATTAAAAAGGCCTCCAAAGATGCCACCGATTATTCCAAGGATAATTATTGCTATTAGATCAGGAGTACTGTAGGTTGCAACAGTTGAACTGAGATCGAACATAATTAATCCACCTTGCCCAAAGAGACCACATTTTCCACTACGACAGAACTCAATCAGAGATCTCAACACGACAGCAACAACAGCCGTTGTAAAGAATGCCCTCCACAGCAGAGCACTTCGCCACCTGTAAAACAAGTTATGATAAACTGATTATCATTTATTGACATGTTGGAATAGAAAGTTTTTATGACAAAAATGCAAATTAATTGTTGATAACTATGGAGTTATCAAATTCTTTTTGAGTTTAAATATACTCATACAATTATATAACTACATGTCCAGATAATGATTCTTATCAGAAACCAAAGACACACTTAACATCAATATTAGATATGGGAGATGCATACTGAAGCTGATCGCCACATACTACTATTGTTGCAGGAATGGGAAGCAAGTCAAATAAAGAAAATGCTTGATCCAAAAGAACAAATGATAGCTTCCAAGGAAAGAACTACTACCATGATGCTGCTTCCTCAAGAGCAAATAGGACACCACCAACAGGAGCACGGAAGGCAGCCGCCACTCCAGCTGCAGACCCACATGTAATTAAATCTCGCCTATCCCTGTCATTCTTAAAATATCTTAACCAATTACATGTAAGACGGTACTTGCGGGATCCTCCCTGACCAAGCAAGTTGGCAATACAGGCCCCTGTATGTACCATAGGACCTTCCTTTCCAAGTACAAATCCAGCTGAAACTCCAAGTATTGAACCAAATATCTACGAAGTAGTAGAATAATCAGAAGATGAGACTTACAACCCAGAATCCACAACTGTTACTTGTAGAATGTGTAGTAAATTTATCAATGCAGATCTATATACTAACTGCAAACAGGTTTTCATAATACTTCCAATGATCAAACATACACACAGTCATACCACTATGATCTTTTCAAACAGAAAATCAGCCATATAATTTTCACAAAGGGCATTCACTTGAATCTACCGCGTTTTTATCAGCGCAAAAAAAATTGTAAGAATGAACGAGCTATACAATTTTCTAATCCTTGTTGCAGTTACTAGAATAGAGTATAAAACAGTGCTGTAAATTTTGTATTTTAGTAGTAAAATGCCATTGGATATTTCAACTACAACTAGGCTCCGCTTCTCATTATCTTTTCGGCTACTATCGACTAACCCATATGCACCAAAAAAAAAAAGGTAGAATTCTTTGGTTTTACTAAGAAAGTTCTAGGTAATATGATATGAACAACAGTAAGCAGTGGAGCTTAGCGATCCTGTGATCCTGTTCAACAAGTTAATTCAGAACAGACACGCTATGCATCCGATTCTATGTTAGACCTTACCTTCACAAAGAGAGTACTGGGAGCCAATATTGCATATGCATCAACTCCATTAAGATATGCTTTAACTTCGGGAATACCAGACCCAGCGGCAGCAGGCGCAATGTAAGCACATAATGCTGCCGCTGCAGCTGCTAAGATTAAATTGCAACCTCCATAGACGAAAAATGCAGTAAAATACCTGCACTGGAAGCAAGCCACTATTGATTACTTCAAATAATTCCACAGTTGCAAGCTATGAAATCACTTATCTATTGGTTACTTAAAAATCATTCCAAAGTTGTAATGCAATAAATCTCTGCTAGCAACTTCATATGCTCCACAGTCTCACATAACATAAGCATTTCTACTATATCGACTCACTTGTTACAGGGAACACTGTTGTTGAAACAAAGAACTTAAAAATCTGCCTTTTGTGACCTTAGCAACATTACCAAGCTCATCACAACAAAATTTGTAAAAGCGTAAGGAATAACGTATTCTACAGCTGTGATAAGTTATATATCATTAGCAGGAGCTGAAACAAGGCAAAATTGCAAAAGCAAAAAATTAGTTCTTCCATCAAATGCAAAATGAAACCTCACCTTTCCTTTAGCATAAGATCACCTGTGAGCAACAGTTTGAGTCCGGCAATGTTTTCAACTGCAAGATTGTTGAAGAAGCCAACAAGGCCAGTCAACAGGCCAATAAGAAGCACCAACGTCCACTTCAGAACAATGTACTGAAATATCTGCTTCTTCTTCCTTGATCGCCAATCTTGCTTGAAAAGGTCGTTCTCAACAACTCTGAAACGTAGAACATATGAAGGATGTAACAGATGGACTTGGTGTCCAATGCAAATGTGTGATACTTGCATTTATCTAGGAATACAGGTTCAAGCCTTCTTTGGATCAAATTTTGATTCCTATTCATCTTAATTAAATTTATACCATTTTCCTCCTATAGATATCCCAGATGTTTTTGTATTTATATACATGGTTGCATCTACACATGTCCTTTCTTTCTGTAATTCAACCATCAGTAACATCTCGGAAGAGTCATTTAATGAACTGCTGGATGGCGTACACATGCAATGTCATCTTTGAAGTTCTTGGTTCTATATTACTCCTACATTTTTTCTTCAAAAACAATGTCTAGATCAACCAATTGCAGCAATAGGAAGGGCACACAAAATAAAATCTTTCCACCTCCTTTTGCTATTTCAATATCAGCTCCTAGCAACCTGACAACCTCATTGCCATACATACTTAATAGTCCCATTTAGTAATTACTGTACTAATTACATACCCCGGGCGCCAAAAGAACACCCAAAAAACAAAGGAAGCACTAAAATATTTAAACTATAGGTGAGATCAGCAAGGAACTAAGGGAAACACAAGCATTTGGCTTCTCAACGTTCGAGATTATAGGCGCTAGCATAGTCTTGACCAATCAATGATGATATCAAAACAAGAATCATGTTTTAACACTATTCCCATCACTGACAAGAATAAAATCAAAATTCTAACCCAGCAAGAAGCCAAGATTAGCCCAGGTAAGAACAACAAGCAAAACAGAGATCGAAGTTGTCTCCTAAATGCAACCAAACTACCTAAAAAAACACAAGTAAAAAAGACCAAAGCATTGAAGAGAAAAGAGAGGGTTGGAGGGCGCGCGGGAATGCCTACTCATAGTCGAGGCTCTCGATGGGGCAGACATTGGCGCCGACGATGGCGATCTGGGAGGTGGTGTTCATGGTACGCTTCCGCAGCAGCGGCTCCCGCGCGCTCCCGCGGTCCCCGCCGCCGTCGTTGTAGCGGAGCAGCCCCTCCGACGACGAGCCGTTCCGCCGCCACAGCCCCCCGCTGCCGTCCGTGCTCTCGATGTCGTAGTTGTGGCTGCCCTCCCGCTCCGGCGGCCGGTGCGGCGAGTGGCCGTCCATTCCGCCGCCGCGCGTCCCCTCCCTTGGTCAGAGCTCTTCTCTTCTCCGCCTTCGTTTGCTTTGCCTCTCTGCAATGTACAAGTAGAAAGAATCCAAGAGATCAAAGACCAAGTACCAGAAAATAATTATTGGAGGAAAATTAATCATGTTCTTTTATGGAAAATGTTTTTAAGATTGGGCATTTTTATGTTCAAAAAGTTCGGGGAGCTATTCATATATATTTTTCGAGTATATACTTATACATACACATCATATTTGTATCCACACACCCTTATCATGTCACACGTATTGTCGGCGAAGTAGGACAGGGGGTCCCACATGCCCTGGGGACGCGTGGGTCTTCGGCCACGTGGATCCCCGGGGGGCACCCTTCCACCAGCCCCGGGCTCGTGCCCGGGGCGCTACCGCCTTCGGTCGCTGACGGCCCCGGGCTCGTGCCTGGGGCGCGACCGCCGACGGCCCCGGGCTCGTGCCCGGGGCACTATCGCCATCGGCCCCGGGCACGCCCCCGGGGCATCGTATATATCAGCTCGGCCCCGGGTCCTCTTTGGCCTCGGGCCCGAGCCTTGCCTCCGGGCACAATTCACTGCCTGCCCGGGGCCCACATGTCGGTCCCCGGCAGGCTCTGGACCAACTACTCTGCCACGTGTGGGCGTCTCCCAATGGCCCCCGTGGACACCCGACTGCTGTCAGAAACCTTTTGACTTCTGAGGGAAGAGTGTGCGCTGAAGTCAAGAAGAGTCAGAGACCCTTGACTTGGAGGCGTGCGCCATCACGTCTCCACGTTCCAGCCGTCCTCCGCAGCCGACCTACCCGGCGTGGACGCAGCAGGCGCCAGCAGGCGGACGTGCAAGACAAGACGGCGACAAGACTTTGACAAGACAGATCATACCTAGCTCTCTCACGTGCATCCGGCGTTGTGGACTCCCCTCATCTATAAAGGAGGATCCAAGCCACAGGCACGGCCAAAAAAAAAAAGGAGGAGACCGAACTGGACAGAGCTTTCCCCGTCTTCCGCTCCCAAGCTCATTCTCTAGCCACTGTTCCTCTTCTCCGGCTCCGGCCGTGAGCTAGCTTTACCTTGTAACTACCATATTACATTCATCCACCACAGATAGCATACACACAGGAGTAGGGTATTACGCTTCCGAGCGGCCCGAACCTGTATAAATCCTCGTGTCTCCTCTGAGTGTGCTGTTCATCGTCTTCTTCGCCTATCTTTCCTCTGCACCCAGACGCCGGCTTCGCCTGAGAACTACTCCCCTGGCCGAATCTCAAAGGGGGGTCTCCCGACTTCCCGCCGTCGAGGTTTCATCCTCCGACAGCTGGCGCGCCAGGTAGGGGGAGTTTCCTTTTCAGGTGGGACGCCGGCAGCACCGGCGCGCTCCATGGCGACCGGCCATCATCATCAGCAGGATTCCGACGACGAGTCCGGCGGCTTCACCCCGCCGGACAATGCTAGCCCTCTGGCTAGCTCACCGCGTTCCCCCACGTCTTCCTGGGGGCGCGCGGTGCGCGCTGCACGGGCCGACTTCACCCAGTGGCGGCCCGGCCGAGCGGCCTCGGCACCTCCCTCCGAGGAGGGAGCCGGTAAGTGCCCGGCTGGGTCCGCCACGGCCTCATTCGTGAGGCGCGAACAGGCGCGCCGCTCCACGGCGCGCCACCATCAAGACATCCAGCCGACGACGCCGCAGGAAGCCCTCCTGGCGGCAAAGGCTCTCCTGCGCCACCCCCCGGCTTCCACCGGGGGCAACGGCCGGGAAAGGCGGTGGCTCGGTGAAGTCGCCGACCTCGTAGGTACGGCCCATCGCCTGATCACCGCCGGCAATCATGCAGGAGCCGGCGAGTCCTCGCGTTCCGCCTCGCGCCGGAACAAGAGGAAGCGCAAGAAGGCCAAGGCGGCAGCCGAGAGCTCCGCCTTGGCTGCTGCGGGCAGCCCCCGGGGCGACATCGCCCACGAGGACGACGACGGCGGCGGTAAGCGGCAAAGGGCCGCACGTACGCCGCCGCCGCCGGCAATGGCCCGGGGATGGTGCGCCTTCCACCAGACGGACCGGCACGACCTTACGGAGTGCCGCGCCGTCCAGCGTTTGGCCAAACGCCACGAGGAGCGGCAGTAGGCCGAGCCCGGTCGGAGCGTGGCTCTCGGGCGCGCGTACTTAGCCCCGGTCGGAGCGTGGCTCCCGAGTGCGCACATTAAGCCCCGGTCGAAGCCCTTAGCTCCCGGGCGCGCATCTAGCCTCGGTCGGAGCCTGGCTCCCGAGTGCGCATGTTAAGCCCCGGTCGAAGCCCTTAGCTCCCGGGCGCGCATCTAGCCTCGGTCGGAGCCTGGCTCCCGAGTGCGCATGTTAAGCCCTGGTCGAAGCCCTTGGCTCCCGGGCGCGTATCTAGCCTCGGCCGGAGCCTGGCTCCCAGGAAGCGTCGACCGTACCGGTTCTGGTCTGTTGGTCGGCTTTTGGCTTAGTGAAAATCTCCCCTCCTTTATTTGAAGAAGTCTTCCCTTTTCCTTTGCCCTAGGGTGCGACTGCCCGGACTCCATCGGACGCGATGGCGAGTCCAGGCGGGGCGTCCCGACTCAGCCCGGGGCCTCCGTGTCCCGGTATGATAGTCCGGACCACACCGCCTTGTCGAGCGCGTGTCCAGGCAGGCCACTCCCAGTCGAGGATCTTAGCTCACTCCCTCTCAAGGGACCTGAGCCCGTGCGGTAGGAGCCCCTGGCTCCCGGGCGCATACCTTCCCCCGGTCGGAGCTTAGCTCCCGGGTGCGTACTTAGCCCCGGTCGGAGCATGACTCCCGGGCGCGCGTAAATAGCCCTGGTCGGAGCCCCTGGCTCCCGGGCGCATATCTTCCCCCGGTTGGAGCCCCTGGCTCCCCGGCTCATGTCTAGCCCCGCACGGAGCCCCCGGCTCTCAGGCGCGCATATCTAGCCCCGGTCGAGCCCCTGGCTCCGGAGTGCATATCTCCCTCCGGTCCGGTCACGGAGAGCTCGCTCCCTCTCAAGGGAACTGAGTCCGAGGGAGCTAAGCCCGAGTCCCGACAGAACCAGTAGCGGGCCAAGCGCGCCCGAAGCAGTTCGGACGGTCCGGTTGTAGCGACTCGGACGGTCCGACCCCTGCGCGGACGGTCCGAACCCCGCTCCCTGGCCGGAATGGCCTCAATAAGGCGCGAGTACCTGGACAGCACCGCCTTGGCAAGGGCGGGTCCGGGGAAGTCGTCCGGACACAGTCCATGTCCTCACCCGGGGCCGTGCCCGGGCACGTGTCGACCATACATAACAAATCATATTTCAGTCCGGGGCTCCCTGAGTCCCGGGCACTTTTGAGCCGAGGCATGGATTCCCGAATCCGTGCCCCGGGTCCGACACCGAGGTGCCGAACCAGGGCGGCCTCGCCAAGGCGAGTGCAAGCCTAAGAACGCGACACCCGAAGTAGGGCGCGAAGCCCGGACAGCACCGCCCCGGCGAGAATGCATCCGGAAGGTCGTCTCACATCCCATATTCAAGCCCGGGCCCCCGGAACCCGGCGTGTATCAAACCGTATTTCAGTCCGGGGCCCCCGGGTCCCGGACACGTATCCTCAGCGCTAGCCGGGGCCCCCGGGTCCCGAGCACATGCCGGACTCGGGCTTGCGAGGGAAGCGAGTCCGAGCTCCATCCCCAGGCACAACAAATATCTCCACAAATCCGTCTGTATAAACGCCCTGTAAGTTGGGTAAACCCGGGCCAGCGCTGGAATTCTCCGGAAACTCAGCGCTAGCCTGGGCCCCATGTATATACACTTTACATAAGCAATGTTTTTAATATCCTCCCCGGTCTCGTTCCTTTCGTCGTTTTCCATGTGTTGCGTTCACAGCATGGGATGGACAAGGGAACGAACCAGGCGCTCTCACGGTTCACTATGTGTAGAGTAGACCTTTCCCCGGCCACCCTGGGGGAGATTCGTACCACACCAAGCTGGGCGCCCGGGGAGACCCTGTTTCTTCCTGGTGTACCGGACCGAGGCCGTTCTGTCGCCAGAACCCTTCCTCGGCTCTCGGCTACAGCGCTACATCGACAGACATCAACCACGACAATATGCATCTCGACAACCTCGACTTCCTCGAGGAACGAAGGTGGCGCGCTCCGTTCCGCGTCGCTCGTTACCAGCAAGGCCTCAAGCGCTATCTTTGGCGTCAGGTTCGGGCCCGATCACTTCAGGTTTGGGGTTCGAACCTCCGCCGTATCTTCTTACGGGTCGGAATGAAATCTTTCCCCCGTGGGAAGGCCCCTCCCTGGCGATCGGAACTTCCCAACCGGGCTCGGTAAGCCTGGAAGCATCATCACAAATACTACCTGAAAACACATCCTGTAAGTGCCTCTAAACCTCAGCACTGATCGAGGCCGATGTGCATTCGCTTTCCATAGTAATGCTTTTATTATCGTTTCCGGGCTCGTGCCCTTATCCTTTCTTTTTGTCGCGATCGTGGCGATCTCCCCCCGGGGGCATAATCGGGTCACGCCCATGCGGTGGCTGGGTATTGCGCCTAAGCATCTGTTCCTTACCAGCGAGCTACCGTATCCCATCTGCTAAACCCCGGACATCGTCTAAGCCCCGGCTTGCGGTGCCCCGCTCTGGTTGGCTTCGGGCTCGGTTTTTTCCGCTGCTAGGGGGTAGATTCCTTATGCGCAATCCTTTCCTCCGCTCGGTCGCGACCGCGAAGAGGCCCCTAAGAGGTGGTAGACGCAACGGCTCGCAACATGGAATGGACAAGGGAACGAGCCAAGTGCTCTCACGGTTCATCATGTAGAGCCTGTCGTCGCGGCATCGCTGTGCTCCCTAGGCCAACGGGGCCTGGGGGCACGAAGGACCCCCGAATCCGGAAGACGGAAGGGACCGAGCCTCAACCAATTCCGCAAGTCTCGCGCTCGGGCGCCCGCGGCACTTGGGTGCCAGGCCCCGGGCCCCCGGGGACCTGGGCGCGACGGCGATCCACAGCGGATCGGCCCGATGCTCGGCGCTCCCGAGGGAGAACAACACCCCTGGTCCCGGGATGGTGCTCGCGAAGCCATGCCGCCCTTCGCAATACCCAGATACGTAACCTTATCCAACTTTACATACTACTCAACTTGTATTCTTCCTCTATTTGCATGGTCAGCCTAGGTTCCCGGGGGCGCGGAGGGCCCCGGGACCCGGAAGATGGGCAGGGGCCGAACCTGCGAACTTCGTCGCTCCGCCAAGCTCACGTCCGGACTGCTCGCGCCCCGGGAACCGAGCTCCCGAGGCGTCGACGGTCGCGTTCGCCGCCTCCCGGGGCCCGAACTCCCGGGGCAAGCGGCTGCGCCGGGGCCCGGACAGGGGTCTCACACCCTACGGCTGTTCGCAGTTGCTGGCCCTCGATGTCGGACGGCGCCCGATACTCGACGTCCCCAGACACGGGACCCCAAGTACAAGCGACCTCCGAACAACACAATAAACCAAGGTACGAAAAGTATAAACATGACCATATACATATGCAACATCTCTCTTTTTACAAGACAGGCAAAACCGGAGCGCAAGCGCGAGCGAGGCCCGGAGACGCCGTCGCACGGGGAGAGGTCGCTGGCCTCCTTCGGACCGGACCCCGGACGACGACAGAAGAAGGGCGCCCGGGGGCATGGAGGGCCCCCGGACCCCGAAGGCGCCCGCGCATAGCGTCAGAAGGAAACCGGCGTCTTCCTCAACCTCCTCGTTAGGCATCAGCTCTACGAGATGGTCGCCGCGGTCGAAGAACCCTGCCTCCGGGGCAGCGGGCTCGACCACGGCCTCCCGAGACTTCCTCGCGAACCGCCGCGACGTCCTCGCGATCTGCCGCGAACACCTCGCGAACCACCGCGACTTTCTCGCGAACAACCGCGACTCCCTCGCGCACGCCGAACTCACACCCCCGGGACGCGAGCCCAGCCTCTGGGGCCCGGACGCGTTCTTCCCGGGAGAGTGTTTCCTTCTCCCGCGCCTCCATCTCGGGCCAGGCGCGGGAGAACTCATCGGCGGCGGATTAGGTGGCAGCCTCCAAATGGACGACGTGCCTCATTGCTGCCGCGGCCTCCGACCAGCGGTCACCACGAAGAACTCGGTGGCGACAGTACGGGCGGCAAGCTGCCGCCTCGCCATCACGACCGCTGCCGCCGGCCTTCCTCAACACTTCGTTCCATGATTCCAGCCCGGGTCCCGGGTACGTATCGCATCTAAATCAACAAATCGTCAAGCTACGTCAGTGCATGACGAACCAGGCGGACCCAGCGTCCCCTCCTTTCTTCAAGACGTGGCCCTGTTCCTGGCCGGGCAGACCCCAGCCGAGCAAACAGGGCCAGGGGCCACTGTCGGCGAAGTAGGACAGGGGGTCCCACATGCCCTGGGGACGCGTGGGTCTTCGGCCGTGGATCCCCGGGGGCACCCTTCCACCGGCCCCGGGCTCGTGCCCGGGGCGCTACGCCTTCGGTCGCTGACGGCCCCGGCTCGTGCCTGGGCGCGACCGCCGACGGCCCCGGGCTCGTGCCCGGGGCACTATCGCCATCGGCCCGGGCACGCCCCCGGGCATCGTATATATCAGCTCGGCCCCGGGTCCTCTTTGCCTCGGGCCCGAGCCTTGCCTCCGGGCACAATTCACTGCTGCCCGGGCCCACATGTCGGTCCCCGGCAGGCTCTAGACCAACTACTCTGCCACGTGTGGGCGTCTCCCAATGGCCCCCCGTGGACACCCGACTGCTGTCAGAAACCTTTTGACTTCTGAGGGAAGAGTGTGCGCTGAAGTCAAGAAGAGTCAGAGACCCTTGACTTGGAGGCGTGCGCCATCACGTCTCCACGTTCCAGCCGTCCTCCGCAGCCGACCTACCCGGCGTGGACGCAGCAGGCGCCAGCAGGCGGACGTGCAAGACAAGACGGCGACAAGACTTTGACAAGACAGATCATACCTAGCTCTCTCACGTGCATCCGGCGTTGTGGACTCCCCTCATCTATAAAGGAGGATCCAAGCCACAGGCACGGCCAAAAAAAAAAGGAGGAGACCGAACTGGACAGAGCTTTCCCCGTCTTCCGCTCCCAAGCTCATTCTCTAGCCACTGTTCCTCTTCTCCGGCTCCGGCCGTGAGCTAGCTTTACCTTGTAACTACCATATTACATTCATCCACCACAGATAGCATACACACAGGAGTAGGGTATTACGCTTCCGAGCGGCCCGAACCTGTATAAATCCTCGTGTCTCCTCTGAGTGTGCTGTTCATCGTCTTCTTCGCCTACCTTTCCTCTGCACCCAGACGCCGGCTTCGCCTGAGAACTACTCCCCTGGCCGAATCTCAAAGGGGTCTCCCGACTTCCCCCGTCGAGGTTTCATCCTCCGACACGTATAATGCCATGTTATTATTAAAAAAACTATTCTGCCGTATTGCTTAGACCACTATTTTAGAACTATTTGCTAAATTTATTTTTTAAAATATTTAATTTATCATTATAATTAAATAAATAATTTATAATAATAATCCGTTTAATAATCTAATTCAAATGAGTCCTAAATATGTTTAGCTAGCGCATGTGCTTTGCACGCTACATGTGCTGTGCCCCTACTACCTCCGGGAATTAAATAAAAAAAACAAACAAAGGACCAATTAGTATGAAATTAATAAAACACACTAAGGCTGATTTTGGCATTAACTGTGGCAGATTGTGATAATCTCGTTTAGTGCAACAACTTTTACACATTTTGATTTTTGACAAAATGATTTTTTAATCTAAGTATGTTGCAAACGACGATATTTTTACGGACTGAAAAATATAAAATAATAGAGGATCATAAAAGGTAGATAAAATATGTTTTATCTAACCGTAATTCAACCAATATATCTGAATATAACAATTATAAGTTCAAATTCCTAAAGCAACTTTAAAAAAAGCACAACACATACAGCACAATAACCACAAAAATGAGCCTCGAGGTAATTCTAGGTATACTAGATTTCTAAATAGTTGGGTGGTTAAAGAAGTTTTCCACAAATAATTGAGATGCAATTTGGAACTTTTCAATCTAAAATTTTGCATTTTTAGAACTGAGAATGGTCTATTTGAGACGATTGAATGTGCGTCAAACAGACAGAGAGAGAAGGCATTACGCGATGCGTGCTAGTCAGGATAACATGCGGGGACCGGACGTTCAGAAATGGACGGTCCAGATGTGGCCCTAAAACACGGGCCCACCGGGGGCTCGAAGTATAAAATCATCTCTCGTGGCAGCTGGGTCCACCCCACCGCCTGTGGGTCCCATCAGCCACGTCGCATTTGATTGGGAGGCCGACTGGCGCAGCCAGTGGACGCCTAAACCGCTACGTGTACACATGGATGGAATTTAGGCAGTGGGACCTACCAAACATCAACGTAGACTCTCTCTTTAAGCATCCAGATTCCATAATCACCAAAACTGCTCTTTCATGCTCAATGGATGAATACATTAACGGACACACTTCCTAACTTCTATTGAGATTTCTTGTAATATTATTTTAAATCTATTTTTAACTTTTATAATAGTTAATTCATTCATTTAAATAATTATCAAAAATCATTCATCTATTATGTCGTTCATCACAAAAGGACACACCTGCATTTACAAAATATATTGCATATTGTCTACACTCATTTACACACTATGCTTCTTGTGAAGTGCTCCATAATTTTTTTTCTACTGCGACAGAATTTTCGCGTGTTGTTTCCTTTGTATTAATTCTAGCCACACAAATCGCAGCTTGACACGGAAATGTCCAACATGACCAAATTATCGCAAACATATAGAACAGTTCTATGATTAGATCAACATCTTTACTGAATTTCACATTTACTTCTTTTAAACAAAATCAGGGCGTTTTTGATTTAATTTTTTATCTGTATGTGGGCATGTAAATATTGTCCTAATACTTGTAAGTGCCAAACCACCAATGTGTTTATGCATATAGGCGCATTTTTTTTTCTTGGAAATTTATCTTTTAGAATATTTTGAATTTTCGAAATAAAAGTAAGCCCTCCCACATGGTATTTCAAATGCGAAATTGTTTTCACCTCGGTGTGGCAAGAAAATGCTACAATGCCAGAGTGTAGAAAAAAAGATATTATTTAAAAGTAAGATATACGTGCGAAAAATATGTGTGTTTTATTTTTAAAACAATTTTTAGAACAGTTTAAAAAATACCTTTGAGCACTTTTTGTCAATTCCACATCTAAACATGGATCTTGTTCTAATTAACTACAGCTCTACCATAAGTTTAATACCAATTGACAATACAATCTCAATGCTAGCCAACAGCATGTATGTGTGAGGTCAATGAGAATCTTGTTAACCGTAATAATTAAATTGACATAGATGTCATGGGCCGGAGGCTCATCATGCGAATAACGTGCACGCTCAATCATCCATGGATACAATAATACAAACTTCCAAACCAGGATATGACCCAAATATGTTTGGTCGTTTGATTAATAGTTGTCACATTAGGATAATGTGGAATTCCAAGCTGGGTTGGAAAAAATAATATGAGGACAATAACAGAGTTGCAATGCATCAAGGATGACGTAGGAAGAGGACAAATGAGCCAGTTGGCCATGTAAGTTGATTAATTTGAGACAGGATGGGTTGCCAAGATTTCTTAGGTTATTTTGGTCATAAACAGGCTGCAAAAATTTGTGTATTAATATTTGTTCGTATTGGGTATTTCGAAGTGTCAATTATGTCCGGAGAATTTTCTTCTCCTATATTTCATTTTCACATGGAAACAAATGAACAAATGATAAGGGATGATAAATGGGACCATTGTCATTTTGCCAAATGGGTTGATGGGTATCACTGCATCGTGTGTGCGGTCTGAATGAGATTTTTTTTAACGATCTAATGCCAAATAATGATGTTCAGACCGAATAATCATAAGACATAATGAGAATTATGTTATCAACCAGTAGTTTCACATAGAAAGAGGTAGACGTGTCCCGCTTCACCACATAATCAAGCTGCTCAAAATTGGTATCTTGGTCGTCACAACTCAGTCGCAATGAGTTGATAGACTATGTTACGTTTTAGGCTAGGTGTAATTATTAGAACCATAAATAGAATACTCTCCTTGTCCCACTGAATATGACGCGCACGTAATTTAAGATTCAACTCTTAGAATATTTGTGCAACAATTACTCTAATATAAATTAAATTTTATTTGATGAAAATTATATCATTGAATTGACACTTAGATTTACTTTTCTACGGTTATGATTTTGTTGCTATAAACATTGTACTAGTATATGAAAGGTCCAAAGTCAAAGATTAATTTTAAAGATCGTGCTAAGTTTGACCTGCGTCTTATACGGTGGGGCAGAGGGAGTATGTTTGAAGCTGAACTAATATGCTTTCTGAAAAAGTACTGTTAAGTTTTGTAGTTAATCGTAGCACATTTATTATGTAGCCCTTTGAAATACAAGTTAGTACCTATGAGCCAGTTTGGGTAAGAAAGGTTTGGTATGCGTAGAATCGATCACCACTGCAGCTCCCATTTTATTTCGTCCGTCTGATTGGTGACGAAAGGAAGTAGGGCCCACCGACAGCGAGATGGTCATAGCCAATGGCATGCAGACACGTTGGATCCAGCTTGGGTTCACTATTCCACCCCCCAATAGTCTTGATCCGATCATCCAAATCCAGATGCACCATCGTGCATGGATATTAAGATAGATACTTCCTCCGTTTTTTAATAAATAACTCATTAATCTAAACGTTTTATCATTCGTCTTATTAAAAAATTAATAAAAATATAAAAATATGAGTCACACTTAAAGTTCCTTTAACTGATAAACTAGTTCACAACAAAATAAATTATATTTATTTAAATCTTTTAAATAAAACGAATGATCAAACGTCATGTTAAAAGTCAACGGTGTTATTTATTAAAAACCGAAGGAAGTACTACTCGTTATGCCGTTGACTTTTGAGATATGTTTACCTATTCGTCTTATTTAAAAAAATTATATAAATATGCAAAAATATAAGCCCCGGTTAAAGTAACTTTAATAGAAAAACAAGTCATAACAAAATAAATAATAATCACATATTTTTTAATAAGATGAATTATTAATTGTATATCTAAAAGTCAACGGTATCACTTATTAAAAAAACACCGGTGGGAGTACTACTAAACATGGAGTTGAACACTTAATTTTAATCCTACACGTGTGTGGCTGAAAATCTAAACCATAGTTGAGTTTGAGCAGCAATAATACATCTCCAAGGATAGGCTGGACTGATTTCTACCGTCGAAAAAAGAAAGACGGACAGACCACCATGATTAAAACACAAAAAAAAAAAAAACGCATTTAGAAGCATCAGTTTGCAGCAAAACAAGCAACTGTAATGATAATAGAGTCTGAACATATGGTTTCAGGGAGAACGACATGAAAGCTCGCTCTAGCTAAGCTGGACTGGAGCCTGACTCAGTGAGGAAGAAGCATGCATGCATATCGTTCTGCATGCCGGTATCGAGTTGTATTGCCGGTATTATGATTGATGATCGAGTGCTTACCTAGAAAAACTGAGCCGTGGTTGAACTCATCAGGCCTGCATAACTTCCCAAGATTCAGATCAAAAGAGAGGCTTGCACTCTCTCTCTCTCTCTCTGAAACTCTCTTGCTTTTTGTCTCTATGTCTGGGTGCTTACATATATGCACTTTCAAGCGAGAGGCTGAGAGCAGGAGAAAAAAGAAAGACAGGTACAGCAAGTTGTGGATGGTAGAGAGAAGCGTCTGAAGAAAATACAACAGCTAAGGAAGGGAACAGTAACTCAATAAGACAATCCTAGGCTTCCTGGCAGGAGAAGGGGTGATTGAGTGAGAGAAGCCATCGTCTCTAGAACGTAGCTTCACTCCATTGCATTGGACTTGCCATACTCATTGCCCATCAGTATTCTACTAGTATATCATGAATGAATTCACGATGCAGTTGCTTGACTGATTGATTTGTCTTGCTTAGCTGGATTAGCTATGATTTTTGTGTCCCGGCTTTACAGAGGGGACTCTCCATCCTACACTCACACATCCACGAGTGCGTCCTATTTACACGGTCTATTTACACATCTAATTCTCTACGAAAATCCATGTAGTACTATTTGGATTTGATATATGTACAGCGTGAATCATATGGCTCGAATGATCCAGATGGACAGCGATGATAGTGCCAAGATTATATTAATTCCTTTCCTTCAACTGTATTGATAACCAACTGGTTAATTAGGCGTTAATTCTTCCATTCGAGATTCTAATTATGCATGTGATCCCTTATTTTTTTGAAAAAAAATAGAAGAATTGGCAATGGATACTGGTGGTTGCCACCTACGACCCTCGCGCGCGCTGTTACGAATCACGCGACCTGAGGTAGTTAGATGGATCAAAGAATGAATCTAATTAATTAATTGATGATTTGATGACACCAAGACAATGACGTGTGTAACAGGCACTAATTAACCGGATTAAGCTGGTCAAATGGATAGGCATGTGGTATTTACTAATCCATCGGAGTAGGTTCTAGATTAATCTGGCAGAGGAATCTATATACACGAAGCTCATTTGGAAGGTCTTTGGTTTTTCAGTCAATTTCCAGGCACGTCTATGAGTGTGTAGTGTTGGATGTGTGCGTCTGCTTGCACTCTGAAGAAAGTAAAAGGATTGAGAGTGTATTGCATCCGTGCTAATTCAATCTGCCCTATGTTGTTAATTATCCAGAGACAACAGACAAGAAAATTTGCAAATGAAAGGAATTAAGGAAGCCTTTGAAAGATGAGTTGCGTGCAAAATTTGGCAAAACATAAAGGAGAACGGAAACTTCTCCATCCTGGTTCGAAATGCTTAACCATTGGCAGTCTGACACAACGGAAAATGCATTTGGAAGTGTGATTTATGGCACTTGAGATGTTGAGCGATCAGAGTTCAATTTGTGGCAACAAAAACTCATCTGATCAAACTTGTTCCTTCTCAATCAACGTTGCCATGACCTTGATGTATCATCTATATCCTTCACTTCGACACCAAGATCCACAGCACTGATCCGGGAAGAGTACGATCATACCATCAATCTGAAGCAGCAGCAGCAGCGGCAACAGCGATTTGATCGTTCAGAATTTTTCTACTTTCCATGATCTGGATATGATCTCCACTGCGGGCACAGAGGCAGCACAGCACATCAAGTTTCTTGACTCCATCCCCTCTCATCTACTGGAATTTGCAAGAATAATGCATCCTTTCATGCTGTTGCAGTGAAGATCTCCTCAGGTTGCAAGGTTACATCCCGGTCAGGTGCTTCAGCTTTGTCAGGCGACTCACGGTGTCCTCTAGGCGACGAGGTCGTACTCGTCGCGGGCGGGCGGCACGACGTCGAGCCGCATCATGCTCCTGTACTGCGCGGGCACGGGCGCTCCGGCGCGCACGCACAGCTCCACCACGGCGGGGGCCTTGCCGTAGTACCTCTTGAGCTCGTTGGCGAGCGGCGGCGTGCCGTCGTCGTCGTTGTGGCCGGTGGGGACGTGCCAGACGTAGTTGGGATGGACCAGGTCGTCGACGGTGGCCTCCTGCCACGCGTGCTGGCCGCCCCGCTGCTGGTGCTTGCTGGCCTTGCACATCCGCACCTTGTGCCCCTTGGGCCCCACCTGCACCTCCGGGCAGTAGCCACAGGTGTCCACGCCGTACTTGCGCATCAGCCTCGCCGCGCCGGCGCGCATGTCCAGCCACGACTGCAGCGTCCGCGCGCCCAGCTCGCTCACCGTCATCTCCTCCTCCGTCTCGTCAGGCGCTGCTCGAGAAGGCAGCGATGACGAACACCGCGGCGACGGTGCGGGTGACGGGACTGTGCCGGGGACGTCTTCCTCCTCGTCCGGCTCAAAGTCGACGATCCTGCCCTCGATGGAGTAGACCGGCCGGGCCCGCCGCTTGGTCGGGTAACGGTCGACGTCGACGCCGGCCTGGATGCAGAGCTCGAGGATCGCCGGGAGCCTCGGGACGTCGTACTTCTCCTTGTGCGACACCCTGGGCTTGCCGACACGGTCGAACAGGTGGTAGCAGTAGGGGAAGCCGACGACGTCCCGCACCGTCCCGGGCCGCCACACGTGCAGCGCGTTCCTCGCTGCGCTGCCGGAGCCCTCGCACGTCCGGATCTCGTGCCCGGCGCCGCCGACGTGCACCTCCGGGCAGAACCTGCACCGCCTCACGGGGATGCCGGCGTCGCCCTCGATGAGCCTGGTGAGGCCGCGGAGGAGGCTCTCCCACGCGCCGTGCACCTGGTGCGCGACACCGACGAGGTGCGGCACGAGGAGGCCGTTCTCCGGTGGGTGCTCCAGCACGCGGCACGGGTTCTCCAGGCGGGCGCGGCGCTCCTCCTTGGCCCGCCGGATGAGGACCTTCATCGGCGTCACGTACGGCTTCCGCTCCCACTTCCTCCCGGGCCGCGGCACGTCGGCATATGGGAACTCCTCCCCTTCCGTCTCCTGGCCGCTGCCGCCGCCGTGCAGTAGTCTCGACCATGTGCACGACCATGCTCCGACAAGAGGCAGCGACCTGCGCAGCGCTCCTGCTCCCGCGGATACGGCTCGACGAGGCAGAAGGCCCCACAGCGGCATTTCATCGAACACCGTATGGGCGAGCCCCGTGATAAGGGGAGAAACCGAGACCACAGGGCGTAAGCCTTGCTGAGTGAGCAGGCGACCGCCGAACCGTGCGCCGCAGCGCCACGGCGGCGTCCGTCCCCGGCGTCGTTGTGGCCGCGCTCTAGTTCATCGTCTCCTCGCCTCGTCGCCAACGTGGAGAATCCCAAATTTGGCCTTTTCACTTAGGCTGAGAAAGTAAGTAATAGGCTAGTGAATAGACCGTACTCTATTTTACAAAAAAATAAGTCTACTTAGCCCCTTAAGTATTAGGGTTAGTTTACTTAGCCTCTAAAGTATAAAATCGGGTATTTTATTTTTTAAAGAATGCAAATTAGTTTAAATAACTCTTAGAATAAATATTGGTGATTCTGATATATAAACGATGATGTGATGACAATATTATTTAACGTACTTTATTATCGTATCATTATCCATATCACAGTTTACGTGGCCAAAATCACTTATAAAACCACTCTAAGTGGTTATTTGAATCGGTTAGCATACTTTAAAGAGTAGAATATCTGGTTTTATACTTCAAAGAATTAAAGTAGACTAATCCTAATACTTCGAGGTTTAAATAGACTTATTCCTTTTCCAAATTTGGGACTGCTAGTTCTGTCACCTTGGGCTGCAGCTTGATCGGCCATCATGGCATCAGGCCATTGCCACGTAGGCCTTAACTAGCCCAGCCCAAGTAGAACATGCTTGGGCTACCGTCCTATGGGCTTTCGTTGCAGGCCTGTTCACATTAGGCCGTTTTTCAGTAGGCCGCGGTTAAGCAATTTTGGAGTAGGCCATTACATGTAGGCCCACCTCGTTGAGCTCAAGCTCGAGCTTTCGCACCGGCATCTGCCAGTAGGTGTCTCCGGGGCTATTTGGGTTAAGGCCAATTCTTGTTCTACTAATAATTTAATAGTTTTAAATAGTAGTTGCTTGATATTTGGATTGAGGCTAATTTTTTGATTCAATAGAGTTGAAACAAAACAACCCTACCAAAATTTTGGTAGTGCCAAAAGTGCCAAAACTTGCCCAAGATTTGACACTACCAAACTTTTAGTAGGGTAGCAATCAAAACATGCTCTCCCTCCTCATTCCCATGGACGGGCTTGGCCGTTGCCATTGCCGCCGTTGTGCTTCATGCCACCTAAAGAGAACACGGAGAGAGATAGAAGAAAAGGGAAAAGGATTGAGGGGGGTGGAACCCACGTTTTCTATTTATTTGCTAGTCTGAATGCTTTGTGACAATCAATAAATCATCCATACTGTTAGAGTTTGTGTTGAATATGTGTATAAAGTCGGTTACAATTTAAGATTTGGAGTTGTAATAGGTATAAGATAGAGTTAGAGTCGAACTCTGTCCTAGGCTGTCTCTTAAATAGAGAGACACACCTATTGTAACCGTATAGCGACTTAGTATAGGCGAGAAAGCGACTGACCGCTGACGTACCGGTTAAGGGTCGTTGATACCCTAATACGCTGTAATTATGCTGGATTGAGGAGGAGCGCCTATAATCAGTGCCTCAGAGATGTAGGATACGGCTAAATTCCGTTACTAAATATCGTGCCTCGGTGTCGTCATCAAGTTTGGATCTTCTGTGGCGTTCTTTCGTATTTGGCTACCGATATCGATTTTGGTGCCGGTTTTCTAACAAGTGGTATCAGAGTCTACGGGAGATCCATGGATAGAGGTGCGATGGAGGTGTCCCACATCACGACTACTGTACATAGTGTTTAGGGAGGGACATTAACGCAAGGTGGAGCACGACGGCGATCAACGAAATTTGATTGGTGGATTCGAACATTTCAAACGGTGGCCTGGACCGTTCGATAAGCTGCAATCAACAAGAAGGCACCTGGACATGGTGCTCTGGTTGATGGCAACAGAAGCAATTGTTGATCCAATCGGTGGTGTTGGACACTTCGGGTTCAACAGGGGGTCGGTCAGACGTGACGCTTAGGGTTGATTGAAGCTGGAGGCGATCAACGACTCAATCAGTGGAGTTAAACACTCTGGGCGGGTGGCCCAGGCCTCTTGGTGAGCTACATTCGACAGGGAGATGGCAAGATGTGGCGTCCCTGCCAGTCCAACTTACCCGTAAAGCCACACAGGCATATAGGCAAATATCCAGGAACGCGCCCCTTCTTAGCGCACGTCTGTACGTTCAATGCCGGCGCCATATGCCATGCCATGTGCCTCACACACTGACCCGTACGCGCAGCCGCGAGGGTCGGCTCTGATACCATTTGTAAGGGCCTGCCCTTCAGAACCGCGCAGCCCAGCCCATCCGACAGGCGGGCCCACTTACACATAGCACCCCACTTACACTTTCGTCCTCGCTTCGTGTAAAAGGGTTAAGCTGAAAGTACTATGGTGGAGGGACAAGGCCTTATAAGTTGGTTCAACTCTTGCTCCATTAGTAAGGTGGTACTAATCAATTGCACACAGCACTCATGGGCCACATAGGCCAAATTCTAATTGGGCCAGGATGTCACAGCGGCGGTGCAGGCGGAGGAACTCAATATGCCGTCTATGGCATGAGGAGGCGGCGGTGAACCCGGGCAACAACGAGTGAAATTTTGTTGATGGCGTAAACGGGACTGTTTGGCAGTACATGATATGTCCAAAATCCTAGGGTCGGCATGATGGGGATATATGAAATCTGCGTCACTGAAGAGATAGAAGAGCGAGGGCTATTGTGGTAATTTCTTCAAGTGACTCAAGGCAACGGCGACTTTCTCGAAGTATTGGTGCTCAGTCTAAGGATGCGAAAAGCGTGGATGTTGGATTTGTTAGCTCGGTTCATAAAACGCTAGGAAGAAAGGATTCTTTTTATTGGTCCAGTGAGTTTGAATTTTGTCTATTTGGTGATGACGCATGTTATCTGGCCATGGAGCAGCTAAAATCAATTTCAAGACGGAGGATTAAGATGAACATGTTCTTCGGGGTATTGGGTATGTGCTAGCTAAGGAGAAATCTAATTTCGCTTGGCAAGACGACTGTGATGATAAAAGATAAAGTGGAGCACTGTTGCGGGTGGAGTCCAGAAAAATAAGTTACGGGACAGCAGAGTCTCTTGATGGAGATGAGCCTAGTGCAGACTTGTTGGGCGGCTCGTTGTGAGTGGCGAAAAGAAACCAACTCAAGTCCGAGTACACGGAGGTTCACACATGGAACAAATTCAGGTTGGCGTGGCATATTCGCCAAGATGGAGTTTGTTAGAGTTTATGTCGAATATGTGTATAAAGTTGGTTACAATTCAAGACTTGGAGTTGTAATAGGTATAGGGTAAAGTTAGAGTCAAATTCTTTTCTAGACTCTCTTAAATAAAGAGATACACCTGTTGTAACCGCATGACGACTTAGCATAGACGAGAGAACGACTAGCCGTCGGTGTACTGTCGAGGATCGTTAATACCATGATACACTGTAATTATGTTGGATCAGAGAGAAACACCCATAATCAGTGCCCCGGATATGTAGGCTACTGCTGAACTCCGTTACCAAATATTGTGCCTTGGTGTCGTTATCAAGTTTGGATCTTTGGCGTTCTTCTGTATTTGGCTACCGATGTCGATTTTGATGCCAGTTTTCTAACATATGTCACTCATTTCTAGGCAAGTTAGGGCCTATTTGGATTGGAGCCAATTTTTGCCTTACTAATATTTTATTGGTGCCAAAACCTTAATAAGTGTAGACTTTGCACTAGTATGTGTAAAAATTAATAGCAAACCAAATATCAACATAATACTATTGAAGTTCTCAAAAATTTAATAGGGAAAAATTAACTTCAATTCAAACAAACCCATATACTTTTTCCTTTTAGTAGCCGTTATCTTTATCTACAAAAATCGTGTCTTATATCTGCCTGTCTTGCATGGGCTGTTAATGGACGGCTGGACTGGTAACGGGCTTCGTTGAGCTGATTTGCCCTTTTTGCGAAATTGGCCTGCTGCTTAACGAGCGTCGTAATTGGCTTAATTGGGCTGAAACACGAAACAAAAATGTTTAGAAATGTGAAACGTCTTAAACACGAAGTGAATGGCTTAATTGGGCTGAAACACCAAATAAAAATGTTTAGAAATTGGGCTGAAACACGAAACAAAAATGTTTAGAAATGTGAAACATCTTAAACACGAAGTGAAAATTAATTGGGCTGAAACAGAAAATAAAAATGAAAAAAAATGTTGTATGAAAAAGGGAAGAGTCGTGGTCGGCAGGATTCGAACCTGCGCGGGCAGAGCCCACATGATTTCTAGTCATGCCCGATAACCACTCCGGCACGACCACGTAACAGGCTACTTTTATTGTTGAAATTGGATTACTCGATTATTGACAATCGAAGTAGTACTACCCACCACCAGATTGACCTTTGCAGCAGCAGATCGACATCGGCTGCCTCCGGCGATGGCGCGGGATCCCAAAGGCAAGCCCCGCTACCAACCTCGCTACGCAACCAATGGCCGCACGCCGCGATGCTTTTCTCCGCTACCCTTTGCTTTGCTTCACCGGTTGATTTTTCCTGACTACTACTACTTGCTGTCCCCTTCAGACGCTGCTTCCGTCGAGAACCCCACGGCCCGGTCGTCCTCGTCGTCGGGGCCGGCAGCGGCGAAACTCAAGGTGAAGGTGCTCTTCTTCGCTCGCGCGCGGGACCTGACGGGCGTCGCGGAGGCCCCGCTGGAGGTGCCGGCGGGGAGCACCGCGGGGGACTGCCTCGCCCGGGTGCTGGCCGAATTCCCCAAGCTGGAGGAGATCCGCCGCTCCATGGTGCTCGCGCTCAACGAGGAGTACACGGCCGAGACCGCCGCCGTCGGTGACGGCGACGAGCTCGCCATCATCCCGCCCATCAGCGGCGGCTGAAACTTTTCCCCGATCGAGGAACGGACGGTTCTTTCTTTCTTGCTTTCTTCTCTTTCTTTGTTTCCTGATACAATACGCAAGTTGAGTAAATAAACATCGCCTGTTTTCGTGATGACAATTTCTTGGCACAGCTGTCCTTCAATCATGTTGATGAATCACATTACGATTTAAATTGGATGGAGGAAGAAACGAATAGTACTTGCACAGCGGTGTGCGCTTTTGTCTCTTGCCTAATCGCTAGTGGTGGTAAAGACAAGTGAAATGAAATCACTGTCATGGAACGAAATCGATTCAAACTTCACTAAATGCTTGATCACTAGCCTACTGATCAAAGGTTGAAAATACTAAAAAAAAAAAAAGGAAGGAAGCAACTGTTGCAGATAAATCATTTGATTTTCTTTCGGTTCTTGTGCCTCATGGCACAATAAATCATGTGACTTGAGGACGAGCCAACGGAGGTATGTGGTAAAACAAAAATGGTCCCCTTAAGCAATTAAAAGGACAAATTATGTGAGTTGTTGATAGACCAAATAAATGTGCATATTTAATTAGTGGAGGAATAAATTCTATTTGCTAGTTATTTGTTGCCGATGTCTCACTATGGGAGCAATCCTCCTGCCAAACCAATCTCATTAAAATCACTATATGTGTTGTGTGGTTTAACCGGATGTGTTGTTGTGCTGTCCCTATTTGTTTTGGGTGATAGATCAATTCCTAGTAATTTAATCTTTTATGTGCATTTCATTTCCACATAGTACGTGCTGAGATCACCTACAAAGACCAAATACCCATCTTCATTTGGTGTGATCGGTGGACTATGGAAAGGTGATGAGTTAGACTTTGACAATTCTTCCATAGCGCACCATCCTAGAAGTTCCTATCTCCCTTCTCCACTTCTTATTTACTCAAACCTAATCTTTTTGCACTTCCATGTATGCCTCTTGCCTGAGCATGCCATGTTTAGTGCTGCTTTTGGTGCAATGGACTCTGTCCTCAGCAAGCTCACTAGCTTGCTGACCTTCGAATACAAGTTGCTCAATGAAGTGAAACAAGACATCACTTTCGTGAAATCTGAGCTAGAAAGCATGCATGCTTTCCTGAAGAAGATGTCTGAAGTCGAGGACGAGCTTGATGAGCAAGTGAAGTGCTGGAGGAAGGAGGTCCTGGAACTGTCCTATGACATAGAAGACTGCATCGATGAGTTTGTGGTCCATTTCAAAGATGAGCCCAGATGTGAGCTGCATGGCATCCCAAGCTTCATAAGTCAAATTGCCAAACTGATCGCGTCAATCAGGAATCATCACCAAATTGCCAAAGAGATGCGAGGCATAAGAGCCTGCGTTGGGGAGGCTAGTAGGAGGCATAAGAGATACAAGGTTGATGATACTCTCTCCAAACCTAGCAAGGTGACTGTTGACCCTCGCTTGCCTGCTCTATATAAAGATGCATCTGATCTTGTAGGCATTGATGGGCCAAAAGATGAGCTCATAAGGTGGCTAGTAACAGAGGGCATGACTGGCCCAGAACAGCAGCTGAAGGTGGTTCCCATTGTTGGATCTGGAGGATTGGGCAAGACAACTCTTGCTAATCAGGTGTACCACAATCTTGAGGGGATATTTGAGAGCCGAGCTTTTGTCACTGTTTCTCAAAAGCCTGACATGATGAAGATTTTAAGAGATATACTTTCTGGAATTGGGTACAATGGTCTGGAAGTTGCATGGGATGAGGGTAAACTAATTCATGAAGTCCGAAAATACCTTAGGTTTATCAGGTATGTATATACATTCTAGGTTTATTCAAAACTCAATTTAACACATTAGGTTAAAGCACTCACAATTAAGTTAGCTTGCAATATATGGGAGTTAGCTTGCAATATATGGTTGAACTTTGAAGAGATAATATATGCCAAAAGAGGTTCATTGGATCATATACCTTGATAATAACTTTAAAACTAGTTTTTCATTATCATCTCAGATATCTTATTTGGCTTAAATAAAATTTAGTGTTGCCTTTGGTAATGTCTTGTATGGCAGGTACTTTGTTGTTCTTGATGATGTATGGAGTATTTCTGTGTGGGAAATATTGAGGTGTGCTTTACCTGGGAACAATCTTGGTAGCAGAATAGTAGTTACCACACGTATTACTGACATAGCTAAAGCATGTTGTGCACCGCATCATTGTGATATCTATCATCTTAAACCTCTTGATAGTGTCACCTCTAGAAGGCTATTTTATAAAAGGATATGTGGTTCTGAGGATAGTTTGCCAAGTCATCTAAAGGGGGTAGCTGAGAAGATTCTGAAAAAATGTGGCGGTATGCCATTAGCTATAATTAGTATAGCTTCTTTATTGGCTACTAAAGCACAGACAAAAGAACAGTGGAGGAATGTAAATCTCTCTATGGAATATGAACTAGACAAGCACACTGGTTTTGAAGGAATGAACTGGATATTATCACTTAGTTACAACCGTCTCCCACAACATCTAAAAACTTGCATGCTGTACTTATGTATGTTTCCAGAGGACTACGTTATTTCAAAGGATATATTGGTGCAGCAATGGATAGCTGAAGGATTTGTTTGTCCTGAACATGGACGAAACTTAGAAGAAGTAGGGTATAATTACTTTAACGAGCTCATCAACAGAAGCATGGCCCAGCCAGTAGATATTGAGTACAATGGTGAAGCAATGTCTTGTCGAGTCCATGACATGATTCGTAGTCTCATAATATCGAAGTCTAATCAAGAAAATTTTGTTACCATATTTGCCACATCAGAGGTTGCATCTGTCATGACATCAGGGAAGATTCGTCGGTTGTCTGTTCAGTACATTGATGAAGAATGTGGCATGGTTCCAATGCTGCCAACTCTATCACATGCCCGCTCATTTAGTATTTTTGGGCATTGTAATAAAATGCCTTCTCTCAGAGAGTTCAAAGTTTTGCGAGTGTTGGAGATGGAAGATTGCTGGAAATTGGAGAATCATCATCTTAAGTATATAGGGAGGCTATCTCAGTTGAAATATTTGGGACTAAGAAGAACTCCCATCAGTAAGCTCCCTGAACAGATTGGGGAACTAAAATATTTGGAGACATTAGACTTGAGGTTTAGCCATTTAACAGAATTACCAGTAGCTATTGTTCAACTTCGACGGTTGGTACACCTGTTTTTTGATTCTAACATCAAACTGCCAGATGGAATTGGAGAGATGCAATCTTTGCAACAACTGTCATCTTTTGATGTTTGTCGGAGTTCAATTACCTCGCTACAAGAGCTCGGTAGGCTATCCAATCTAAGGGTACTAGTGATGGCTTGGAGATCCTTCGGTATGATTGGTGATGTCAGAAACTACAACAACAATCTGGTCTCATCTCTTGGTAGGTTGGGAACATGTAGCCTTCAGTCCCTATACATTCAAGGTTACAACAGCTCTCTGCAAGATTTCTCATTGGATTTATGGTGCCCTCCTCCATCTCTCCTGCAAAAGTTTGTTGCCAACAAGTGTCTAAGTGTGATTCCAAACTGGTTAGGCTCACTTATCAACATCTCTTACGTGAAGGTCGATGTTCTTCGAGTGGTACAAAGAGATCTTGATATCCTTGGTGAGCTACCCAATCTGCTCTTCCTCAGGCTAGGCTCAGAAACATCTCCCCAAGAAAATCTCATCATCGGCAACCAGTGTTTCCCATGCCTAAAAGAGTTTAGATTTATGTGTTTGCTCACAGAGGGACTGAAATTTCAGGTGAGAGCTATGCCAAAGCTCGAAAGACTTTGCTTTCAGTTTGTAGCATGGGAAATAATTTCTTCAGCTGGTTGCTTTGATTTTGGTATCCAACACCTTTTGTCCCTCAAGGAAGCCTCGGTCAAGATTGACTGTTTTGCTGCTTGGGCTGGAGAAGGAAATGCTGCAGAGACCGCGATCAGAAATTCAGCAAGATTGCTACCAAACAAACCCACGCTGAACATTGAGAGATTCAGTGCTAATAATGATGATATGGAGGATTTTGGTTTTGTTGTTCTGGGGCGGCGAGTGCAGCAAAGAATGCCAGTCCAAGCAAAGACATGATCTTTGCCATACTGGAATGACATATATATGAGAGGAAAGGTAATATTTTTAGATTCACCTTAGTTTGAAGTATTAAGATGAAGTGCAATTATTCATTTCACAAATATCTCTCTGATTAATAGTATTCTTCTTTGTTTACGATTTATGAACATATGATAACCTATCAGTGTTAAATTTGTACTCCCTCCAATCATAAATATTTGACGTTTAGGAAAAGATTCGGTCAAACTTTTAAAATTCGACAATCAATTTTATATTAGAATAACCGTATTAGAACAATCAGTTTGAAGTATTAAGATGAAGTGCAATTATTCATTTCACAAATATCTCTCTCATTAATCGTATTCTTCTTTGTTTATGATTTGTGAACCTATGATACATATCAGTGTTAAATTTGTATTCCCTCCAGTCATAAATATTTTAACGTTTAGGAGAAGATTTGGTCAAACTTTTAAAATTACGGTAATCAATTTTATATTAGAATAATTTTATAAAATACAATAAGTGCATGATATTATGATACTATTTTTTGAGGCATATATGTGTATATCATTTCTTTTGTTTTTAAATTGAGCATTTGAGAAATTATTGATAATTGAAATTTTAAAAGTTTGACCAAATATTGTTCTAAATGTCAAATATGTTTAACTGGAGGGAGTACTTGTCAGGTGAAACTAGCTGCTAGAGGTGGCACTATCCGAAGGGAGTGTTTGAATATGAGAAAAAAGAAAGAAGAAGAAGATCACACAAAACGGGATGAGCTATTAGCGTATGATTAATTGGGTTTTAATTATTACAAACTTGAAAAATGGATTTATTTGATTTTTTAGAGCAACTTTTCTATAGAATTTTTTTTTTGCAAAAAATATACCGTTTAGCAGTTTGGAAAGCGTGCTCACGAAAAATCAGAGTTTTCTCTCTCTTCCCTCACCTTGGAACGCTGCCTAAGAGAGTGTTTGAAGGTGAGGAAAAAGGAACAAGAAGATCACGTAAAACGAGGTGAACAATTAACGTAGATTAATTGGGTTTTAATTATTATAAACTTGAAAAATGGATTTATTTGATTTTTTAAGCAACTTTTATATAGATTTTTTTTATGCAAAAAACATACCTTTTAGCAGTTTGGAAAACGTGCTTATGGAAAATGAGGAAGTTTTCTCTCCCTTCCCTCACCTTCGAACGCCGGCTAAGTTGTGCTAGTGATTCTAGTTTTTAAGTGATAACAATGATAATGGTATTTGAAGTCTACTCATGAATGAAATGTGTTTTGCACTTGATGCATTTTGAAGTCAACTTACGGATGAAATATGTTTTGTACTTGATGCATTTGCCTAAACCAATATGTTTTGTGCAGCCACGGATCATGGATGTACTCGCCTACTCGGCGTCTGATTGCAAAAGTTGCTGGTTCCACCTCGTCACAAGCACAAGCAAGCAGCATGAGCGGTGGTTAGTCGCCTACTTCACGGATGACTGCAGACTGCAGAGGAATGTACAGGTATATGGCTGCTGCGGTTACCCTGCAGGCAGCAGGGTACAAAGTAATTCCTCCCTTTAACAATATAAATATTTTTAGGTTATTTGACAGAGACTATGGTTGAGAAAAAAGACTTTAGTAGCACTCAATAAATATAGGATGAATGGTGGTAGGAGAGTACTTGGGGCTAAGATGAGAAAAAATTTGAAAAAAAGGTGATTGATTGATTGGACAAATAGTAGTATAGAAATATTTATATTGTTGAATAAAATTTGAATGCTTCAAATGCATCTATTATTGGACGTGGAGGATACATGAATTGATGACAATATTGTGATGTTTGCAATGCCTGTTCCTACAGTCTACAAAGTAATAGGAGTTCATCTGTTTTTTAATATACGCGCTGTTAACTTTTGTAATTCATTTGACTATTATATTCTCTAGAAATATTTTTATAAATAGATAAACATATAAAACACGCTTAAAGTACTTTTGATGGTAGAGCTAGTGGTCTTTTTTTCACTTTAATTAACTAGGTAATTAAATAAATATTGTTGATGAAAGTTTAAGAGAAAAATCAACTGTCCCATATATTAAAAAACGGAAACAAAAACGAAAACGGAGGTAGTAGATGACAATATTAGAATTTTTTTGATTTTTATATTTATTTATTAAAAGATTTGCAAAAATAGATTTTTGTTTGAAAAAATTGCAAAAATAGACTCCCGCCGCCCTCTGGGAGGGCGATTTTTAAAAATCGCCCTCCCAGAGGGCGATTTTATGACGTGGCTGACGGCCGTTGGCCCCCCGCCGACGACCGTCAGCCCCATTTTGCAGGCGGGCCCCGGTCTCCCAAAAACCGCCCTCTCAGAGGGCGGCAAGGGGGCCGCCTGCAAATTGCGCCTGGGCGCCCGCGTCAGCGCCCCGTGCCCGCGCCTCGTCCTCGGCCCCTCGCCCGCTCGCGCCCGCGCCCGCGTCCTCGGCCCCGCGCCCGCGTCCTCGGCCGCGTCAGCACCTCGCGCCCGCGCCCGCGTCAGCGCCCCGTGCGCGGGCGCGTCCTCGGCCACGCGCCCCGTGCCCGCGCCATCGGCCGTGCCCCGCACCCGCGCCCGCGAGTTTTGCAGGCGGCCCCCTTGTCGCCCTCTGAGAGGGCGGTTTTTGGGAGGCCGGGGGCCCGCCCGCAAAATGGCTGACGGCCGTCGGCGGGGGGCCAACGGCCGTCAGCCACGTCATAAAATCGCCCTCTGGGAGGGCGATTTTTAAAAATCGCCCTCCCAGAGGGCGGCGGGAGTCTATTTTTGCAATTTTTTTAAACAAAAATCTATTTTTGCAAATCTTTTAATAAATAAATATAAAAATCAAAAAAATTCGACAAGATTACGATGTTTGCAATGCCCTGTTCTTGTCGGCCCCATGTTACATAGCTCATCAGGCTGAAATCCGGCACGGAAGAATAGGATGCTTCCTTTCTAAAAATAAGAATATCAGGTAGAAAGCAGAGCTCAGAATCCAGAGGTAGGATTGTAGGAACGAGTGCTCTACATTCATGGTGACATTTGACAAACGAGCATCAGATCAGTGCACAGGAGCTAGGAAACACATCAGTGGAACTGTGGAACTTCAGCTGTAAAATGCATGAAATCTTACTTCAGCTTTCACTGGATTGACGGTGGAGAATAATAACGCTCATAAACACGTACAGAGCAACTGACACGTTCAGGACTACACTGACAAACGACTTCAGAACTGAACCTAACAAGGCAAAGGGAAAAAAAAAACGGGCAAAAACAAAAGAAACAAGATGTGGTATGGGGCAGCACAGAAATGAATAGGAACAATCTGCTACGTCAGGCATCAACAACATTGGCGCCCCGACATGAAAAGTATCAGGCCATATACCAATTCAGATGCTCTTACGGTCTTACTAATGTTCCTCATGCAGATCTGCTGCTTACTAGTGTAACACATTATCTTCTTTTTATGGAGGTTTGTTCAGGCTGGTTCATCTTTCTTGAACCATTGACCACGGGAACACGGCACCAGAAGAAGTCTTGAGCATAGGTATACGTCTTGCCACAAAGAAGGCTTCGTTGAGACGAGCTGTACGATCTGCAAACTGAGAGGCTTTCTGCATTGTTCACCACCAATAAACATAAGACATGGTTAGACACTTCGAGGCCCAAAAGAAAAAGAAATAGATCAAAAGATGGAGATATAAATCTTCACAAAGCAATGGTGTTAACACATTGGCATTGATTGCTTGATTGTGAGAGTGTACTGAAAGAAACAAAAATGCAGCACACAGCTGAACAAACACAACTTAGCTGTGAGCCATTTATTTCTTTTAGAAATATAGAATTTCTCCAATATTAACTGTGCCTTTGTCATCTCTTAACATCTGAAAAGGGCGGCATATCATTGACAGGGACCAAAAGCGGTCCTATTAACCTTCGGATATCTCCACAAAAACATGGATGGGTTTATGCATGCATGTGCTTTGTGGGCCGGTGGATAGATGCCATGTATCTCCTTTTAATTTGCATGTGCTCCTTCTATGTGCCTATGCTGATTTTAAGCAAACAGTAATTCCACTCTTTGTCCTGGTTTGGCATAAAACCCCTATGACTAAGCATACTCCTAATTCAATCCCATTTAATTGCATAATGTGTACAAGTTTTTGTTACTCAATTGTCAAATGATGGCTAGTTTGCAGTAGTACTTTTAGTACCATATGGACTCCAAAGGCAACTTGTACTGAAGAGGAAGAAGTCATGCAAGTATGGGTGAACCAAAACCACTTATTGTGGAGTTCAACAAAAAATCTTTTTTTAACTCCAACACTTTAAACCCAAAAGTGGGAAGTTGTTCAAACAGATAAAGGGGATATGTGGTGACAAACCATGTTAAAATAGTTGTCAGGTCATAAACCATGTCCACATAATCAATTAATGGTGATGAACTGATGATGTGAAATCATACCAACATAATCTATCTAGATTCTGAAGTAGAAAAAAAAAAGAAGATCAGGCAGTTTATATAGGACAAAAAAAACTCAGAGAATATGTTGGAGCTGTATTTACAAGAAATACATAGCCCCTTTTGGATTTCATTTATCATGATTTATGTGATTTGATGGCACACATGAAACTGCACTGATGTATTAATTAAAAACATTTCAAATTAATAGCATCAGGTTGTTTGAGACAGAGGTCACAACGTGAATCATTCCATTTCTTATCTACTTAACTAGTGCAAGCATTCATCCATTGGGTTAAAACATGGCTGCTATTAAAATGCAGTAATCTAGTGCAAGCATTCATCCATTGGATTAAAACATGGCTGCTATCAAATTCATTAATCTAGTGCAAGCATTCATTCATAAAAAAGAATAGTAATATAGTATCAAAAGATCTCACCTTATCATCAAATGCAATCTTAATCTGGGGAAGTCCCCGGGCTTTGTGCCTCATCCGGTACATCCTCCTCCCCAGCGCAAGTAGCCCCAGCAATGCGGCGGCAACAGAGAAGGACCAAATTGGCTTCACCTTCCAAGCACAACATTGCAGCAGCCTGAACGGCAGCCTCCACCACACAGCTGCTTGCCTCTCTCCTTCATCGGCACCTGGGGTTCGAGGCAGAGGCAAAGAGCCATCCTTTGCTTCGTCATCCACATCATCACAGCCGGAAGCGGCATTGCCACTATTCCCTTGGACCGGCTCCTCTTCGACAGTCCCCATTGCATCACCTATTGCAGCAGCTTCAGGAAGTGAGCTTTCTGCAGCCTGGGATTGATCCATAGGCAAAGGACCATCCTTCGCCTCACCTTCCAGTTCACCGCAACCAGATGCGGCATTATCACTCTTCACTTGCGCCGGCTCCTCTTGTACAGTCTCAGTTGCATCAGCTATTGCAGAAGCTTCAGGAGGTGAGCTTCCTCCCGCCGCACCAACCCCTCCATCTTCAAGTTGCGCATCAGAATTCTCTGGTGTCTCGAATTGGGATAAATCTACATCCACAATTGCATCAGAATCCAGATTCTCTCCCGTCCCATGATGCGCCTCTTGAGGAAAAAATTCCAACTCGCCGCAACTGTGCGCGGCATCCTTCCCCTGCTCAATCCCCACTTGCGCCGCCTCCTCTCCGCTCAAGGTCCCGCCGCATGGCGCGGCCGCCATGCCAAGAGCCGAGCTTACCCCGGCGGTGTCATCAACCCCACCCAATTGCAACCGCTCGCTCCAATCCCCCTCAGCAAGATCCAATCTCCCTTCCGAAATCGAATCCAACCCATCCACTAACTCTAACCCTTCCCTCTCCCCTTCGTCATCGTCGGAGAGAGGCCCCGACCACGAGCCATCGTTGGAGGGGGTGAGGGCGAAGTGGTCGTGGAGGACGTCGCCGCCGCCGTCTTCGCCGGACACAAGCACCACGAAGTCCTCCTTGTATCCACCGTTGCCGGAAGCGGCGGAGAGCACCTCCCAGTCGCTGATCTCCGAGGAGGCGTCCTCCATGGCCGTGGCGGTGGTGGTGGCGATGGCTCTCTGCCCTCTCCGGTGGACGAGAGGGTTGGCAAGACGGCAGCTTGCAGTCTAAAAAAAGAAGAGGGAGGCGAGTGGGGCCGGGATGCGAGTCAGGGCCCACCTTGCAGTGACCGGAAGGGTGTAGTACGGGGTGACGTGGAGGCCGAGAGGGAAGGGCGAGACGAACACGTGGCCGAGGAGGATAACGAGCAAGGGGAGCGCTGCTAATAAGCGACATATCCACATGCACACAGTTTCACTGATGAGTGGGCCCAAAAGGTTCAATGCAAGAGTGGGCCCAGCTGTCAGTGAGGACGGGGAGACTGAAAGGACACTGCGATGAGCCCAAGGAAAAAAAAAATCTAGTAGGGGTACGTACAGTAAAACGGTAAACTAAGAAAAAAAATCAAGTCCTCTCTGTTGCTAACTCAACCTGAACCAGTCCAATTTTTTGTATAAACGTGAGAGACTTGCATGTTTCCTTAAAAATGGTGCTCCCTTGGTTTTAAAATATAAAAAATTAGTACTAGACTAGTAAAATGCCTATGCATTGTACCGTATTATAAAGCTCTGCTTTGTGTATATTTCTGTCACTATTTAAAAAAGGTTTGTATATGTGGATAAAATAGATTTGTATAGACGGTTCAAACAACCGTATCTAATAAAAGGTACATTAAAATCATCAATTTTTGCAAGCGGTTTCAAGTATACACCAGCCTAGCTGTTGGAGATGCATCTTACATATCTGATCGATTCTTATATTTTGATCGAGCACACAATTAAAGATAAGCAATAGGTCCTCGAAAATAAAAAAACAATAGATGTACAAAGTAACGGTTACTTATGGTTCATAACCTAGCCAGTCCAGTGATGACCAAACCGCCGGTAACCGTCGGGGTACCATATCGGTTACCGGCGGTTTGGTTTAAACAAATTTTATTCGACTTCAAATTTTTTTAAAAAATAAAAAAATCTAAAAAATTCTAGTCTGTAATACTTAAATTATGGATCACTATGGTGAAAAAAGTTTGTGAAAATAACGAAGTTTACTTTATATTTTGGAGCTCCATCGAAATTAAAAAAAATAAGAGATATGTTGGGATATACTTTCTACTTTATTTAAGTGTAACTTAAAAAGGATAGTAAGGGTTATGTAAAAAAATTATGCAATATTACATTGTTTTTCTAGAGATATCCACAAATTTTTTTCTGAATTTTCTACAATTTTTTAGAATTTTAAATATATTTTACAACTTTTTTTATAATTTTTCTTTTTAGCTTCAACGTACCGTGGTTACCGCGGCTTACTGTGCGGTTACCATGCGGTAACTGCGACCTTACTGCGATAACCGCACGGTAACTATGAGATTTAAAAATTTTGAATTCAAATTTTTGGAGATGAAATTCGTGCGGTTTTGGGCGGTTATCATGGTAACCACGTGGTAACCGCCATACCGTGGGGGGGGGGGGGGCGATAACCCCACCCAAACGATATGGTGAACACTGGGCCAGTCACAGTGGTCAAGAGGTAAAAATGTAAACTACCACGTCAGAGCTGGATTTTGGCGGTGGCCTTTTTTTCTTCTCCTATGTATCTTACTGTGTGGCGCGCCGTTGTGAGACTGCGAGGAAGAAAGGGATGGTGTCCCAATTTTCTTAGCAAGGGAATTTACTTATTTTGCAATTGTAAAACTTATTGCAATTCTATTATCAATTTTAAATAGCCAAGTAGGTACTAAACTTAATCCTGAAAATTGAGAAACAGATTAAATCAATTCAATACAAACAAAACTTAATTCGGTCCAAAAGGCCGAGCCAGCCCCAAAGGCCTAGGAGGCGCAAATGGCCCATTGGCCTAGTAGAGCCACAGAAACCCTAAGTTTCTCCTTCCCATCACTCTCTCCTCTTTCCCCCTCACTGTCTCCACCCGTTGCACCGATAGCTGTCGTCGCCTCCTTCCCGGCAAGTTAAAAATGGGGCATGCATCAATCTACTGCAATACTCCCTTCGTCCCACGGTATAAGGTACGGGCAAACTTGGTACGGTCTTCAAAGCTAATCTTTGTCTTTTAATTTCTCATATACTAAAATGTTTATAGCAACACAATCATAACCATTGAAAAGTAAATTCAAATGTCAAATAAAATTTAATTTATATTCATAGCGCTTAATGTATAATCCATAGCACTTAAATGTAACAAACCCTCTATTTCTAAGCTCAAGCTCCCAACACTCTCTGTAGGCTATTGTTGCACATAGTAGTATCAAATGAGAGAAAATAGACGATATACCACTCAATTAGTTGGGCTTTGATAAAATACCACCCTATAGATTGTAATTGTTAAAATGCCACTCATTTTGTTGCCACCTTAATGATTTGCCACTTTGGAAGGTTTAACCAACTTTTACACATGTTAGCTATGTATAAGGACAATTTTGCCCCTGCCACTATGATTTTAGAGAAGGAATCGATCTTTCCCTCTATTCATCTCTCGCTCGTTGCCCAGGAACAGGAGCAAGAGCAGGCCAGCGCCACTGGGCTCGATCCTCCCCTGCCGTGCCTTTGCTCCTCCCTTCACTCCACACCCCCCCGGATCTCTCCCTTTCCCGTCGCTGCGAAGAAGCTAGTCGGCTAGCCCCCGCGCGCTAGGGCTCGGCAATGAGCTAGATAGCTTCCCCAAGCCCATCGGTGGCCAGCCACCTGCCCATCCTCTCCTGCTCCTAGCGGCAATGAGGCCCCCAACGCTCCCCCTTCCTTGTCGTTGGGGAGAATCCAACTGGCCAGTCGCCGCGCGTTAGAGCTCGGCAACGGTGTGGCTCGATTCGATCAGATCGGTGTGAGTAAGTCCCTGCTTGATCCCGATCTGGATCCACCCTAACCTCTGTGTAACTTCTCCCCAGAAATCCCTTTTTGTGGCCGTGCTCTAGTTGGGTAGATCCGACGGGTGGTGGAGGCTCTCATCGGCCCAAGTCGCATGGGGTTGACGTCATGCTAACGTCAGTGATGAACAAATGGAAACCATTCCAATTTTTATAATAGTAGAGATTAAACGGTGTTACATATATTTGAAACATTTTTTAATCTAGTGATAAAGCATTGTTACAGAAGAGATGAAACAACGTCTGATGTGTAGTAGCCTCAGAGTAACACGGCTTGCGATAAACAAGAGATCTCTCTGCTTACGCCCAAACAAGACGGTCTCTAAAAGAAAATCGATCGGCAGCCATACATGTGTCCTATACCATAGGCCAGTTCACACTTGATTTGTAGACACTTCCTTCCTTGGGCGACCGCCTCGTGCGCCACAACCTGCCTATCTCTCTCGGTCTCTCTCTCTCTTCCCTATACTTCTGTTCCGTCTCCAAGCTGCGGGATTTGCCTCCCACTCCCTCACCTCCAAACCCTAACCCCGCACGCGCACCGTCATTGGCGACGTCATTGACCCAGCCTCCGAGGCACCCCACGCGCGCCGCCATCCGCTGCCGCCTCCTGACAGCCCAGACGGCGCTCGCTGCCCTCCCCCCCCGTCCCCTGGTGGCCCGTCACAGGCTATCTGGAAGTGGAGCCGCTCACCACCACTGCCCTCCTCTCTCCCTCCTCCCCTGCCGCTCGGGTCGTCGCGCCCCAAGCGCTACCACGATAGCCACCACCGAGGAGGAGGTGGTTGGGGTGGGAGCGGCTCTGGCCCACCGCCGTACCGGGGTGGCTAGTCTCCAGGGATATGGAGTGGACGAGGAAGAGGGCTCTCCAATCTCCACCCCTGACCTTTCGTGTTCACCGCAAACAAAAGGTAGAGTACAACACCTCGATCCCCTCTCGCCTTCCTTTCCCCCTCACTCTTCTCCGCCGCAGCAATCTCCCCTCGATTCAATCAGATCAGCATGAGTAAGTCCCTGCTCGATCCCGATCTAGGTCTGCCCTAACCTCTGCATAATTTCCCCCCAGAAATCCCTTTCTGTGGCCGTGCTCTGGTTGGGTAGATTCAACGTGTAGCGGGGGCTCTCATCGGCCCAGGTCACGCGAGTCTGACGTCAGTGATGGACAAACATAAACCGTATGAATTTTTATGATAGTAGAGATGTGACACCACCTACCTCCTGTCTAGATTTATAGTATATTTTTATATTTTGAGACGGAGGGAGTAATTAGCTTTTTGTTGGAGGTAAGATTTGTCACTTTATGAGAGTACATTGTGAGAGTGATTAAACCAATCAGCTAAAAAATGGTAAACAGTTAGTAGATCCCAAAAACCATCAAAATTTCAAGGTAAATCTCAACTTTTTACCACTTCCTTACCAAACCAGTATTAGACATTCACATTTGGAGGATCACCCCTTCGTCCACGCCAAGCTGTTATTTCTTTCCAACATAAAAATATACACACATCGATCGTATATTCTAACATCTCGCCTTCAATGGAGAAGAAAAAAATCAACAATTTCAGCCAAAAAATTAATTTTTTGACAGACAATTATCGATGTTTTATATCGGCAATGATTATATAGGGCTACTCGTGAAACCTAAATTTGATGGATTACAAAGGAACACCAAACAATTTATCCTGATTTAGATCCTCGAAGTGAGGTAATACCTATTTCTAGTTGTGGGGTATTGCCTTTGAGGTTTCTCTGGTGAGATTGTGCTCTTTTCTCTGGTAAGATTGTTCTGCCCCAAGGGGCTCCTTATCTTCCCTTATATACTGAGAAGGTAAGGTTACATGATAGGAATCCCAGTCGGACTTGACCAAGAGATTTTCTTCTAGGAATACAACGTACCCGACTAGGATTATACCCCTTTCTTTATCATACAAGTTAATATGCACTGAGTCCTGTTGTATTCCTCATTACAGGATTAAGCCCATCCTCTATCCGAGTGGCCATAAAACTTTCCATGAGGTACCCAGGGCCCATGGCCTCCACAATAGCTCCTGAGACCTTTATAGTTGAGTCATAGCTGGTACCGAGTGCTCATCCTCCTTGGTGAAGATTTCCTGAGTGCCTTGCTCCCAAATATCCGTTGTCCAAGTACCTCTTCTCTAAGTCCTGCTTCGTATCAGCTGGCAATGAGGCTATGAAGGGCTTCATAGAAAAATATGAATAGTGTGCACCGAATAAACGCACCTATTAGGTGTAGACCCTGACTTTGTACTTAATTACGAAACAATTAAGCATACAGTTAAAGATCTTTAACCTTTAAGTATTTTTCGAGTAGTATATTTCTCAGAAATTGGACTTCTTTAGCATCATATCAGCTGGAAGTATTTTTGCTCAAGGCAATTTGGCTAAGCATGTATGCCGAGTACCATTTCATAGATTTTAACCCAATATGTGGTGAGGTGTTCTTGAGAGATAGCTGCATCCCCAATTTTAATGGAGACCAGCTACTGACCCTTATACAGATATATTCTCAATACCTTGCTAAATAATTCAGATATCTGAATACATGTGTCCAGCAATTAGGCTTAACATGAAACATATCTGATTATTTTAATCAGTTCCTGTAAAATAGCATCTGCACTGTGATTTTAACATAGACAGTTGTCGGTCCAATAGAGCATGCTATTTAGGAACTCATATCTTATGGTCCATTACTAAGCAAGCCGGCCCAAGCCTGCTAACCCAGCGCAGGCCTATAAAGCAGTGGGAGAGAGAAAAGATTCCCCTTTTTCCCCCAATTCGCCAAATCGCTTCATCTCCCGCACAGACGCCAAACTTCACACTCTCTGCCCCTAGCTAGGGTTTTCTGTAGCTCGAGCTTCCTCCCAAAAATCCGCAAGAATCTTTTCTTCTGCTTTGATTCCCACCATCCAGAAGCTCTTCCACCTAGTTCCACACCCCAGCAATGCCGAAAGCTCCATTTGACATCCCTAACATGTCAGCTGGATCGTGGCCAAGATCCGATGCGTGCTCAACGAAGCTGGCCCTTCTGGAGAAGAAGAAGTGCCTCCAACCGAAAGAAATCATCAACTGGCGCCCTGCCATCGGTGAGACAACCCCCTTTCCAGGTTCTGACAAGATTGTGGTTTTCGCCTCCTTTTTCAACCACGTATTTATTCTTCCCACCTCCGATTTTTTTCGCGGCCTCCTTGACTATTATAAGATTGAGCTCATCCACCTCAACCCCAATTCAATTCTCCAAATCTCCATCTTCATGACTCTCTGCGAGGCTTTTCTAGGGGTCGAACCCTATTTCAACCTCTTCCGCTTCTTGTTTCATGTCAAGCCACAACCCTCCAAGTCCAAGATACAGGTGATAGGGGGAGCAGGCCTTCAATTCTGCAACGAAATGAAGAAGGCTTACTTGCATATTCCTCTGAAGACCTCACTAAAGGGATGGCATTAGGAGTGGTTCTACTGCTCCAACCTTGAGCCCTTCCTACCAGCCTTCATCGGGAATCCCCCCACATTACTAAAGAGCTAGACTGCTCTGCTGTTGCAAGCGAAGATGGTCCAGGTGCAATTACTGCTAGAGAAAATAAACGATCTGAAGAACACGGGGCTGACTGGGCCTTTGGTGGCCAGAACCTTCCAGAACCGTAGAATTCAACCCTTGAAAGCCAGGATCCACTTCGGCTACGGCTATAAGGGGAAGAAAGATCCCACTCGGGAATGCGTCGACTTCATCAACAAGGATGTCGTCACCGACACCTTGCTTGGCTACTTTGTCAATGGGGTCGTCAAGACTCTAGACGCCGAGAGGGCCCCCAAGCCATACTGCAAGGACAGGCCCCAGCCAAAGGTAATGCCTTGTGTGATATCTGTCTTGATGTTTGTTTGTGATGCGTTGTATGAACATTGTCCAATTGAGTTCCTCGATGGTTGACGTTTACAGGAATTCGCTGAGTTCACTTCTAACCCACCTAACTAGCTGGCCAGTGAGTCTAGAAAGCAACCGACCAACCCCTCGTCAGCCCAACCTAGCCCCAAGAGGGCTGGGAAGTACCCAATGACGGACCAGGCCAAGAAGAACAAGCATGCCAAGTGAAGGCTTTAGGCAGTCCGATGATCAAGGACTACGCAACGCTGCCCTTGACCAACAGCCCCAGGACTACGCCGCCAACTACCTCATCGCCCTAGTCGGTCACACATAGCACGGTGCCGACTGGGCCAAGATCTGTACCATCACCTGCTGCACCGACGAGCCCAACAACCGGCGGTACACCGCCGCCGAGTAGGCCTTCGGGCCCCTCGCCGACTACCTCTACCCCTAGCGCACAGGGGGGAGATTTAATACTTCCAGAAGTATGAAATCCTTAGTATTCCAAAAATCTTAGAGTGATCCTGCAATGTCTTGACTGCTAAATATTTTTTGCAGGAAGCGAAGTGACGCTAATCCCTAGGGGACAGCGCCCTCAACCCTAATAGCCGTTCCTGCCCCGACTGAGGTCGAGATCGTAGCGCCGCAGGCCGAGCCGAGTGCTATCCCAGCCCCCGAGGTTGAGACAACTCACTCGGCCGGGCTACAGGCCTCACCCAGTTGGGACACTGTAGCGGACGTCCCAGTCCCTGAGCTCGCCCAAGATCTGGCACCACTAATTGATCCATGGCCCGGGACTCCTTCTCCTTCATTTTCTTCATCTTCCGATGATGATGACCTCACCAGGCTCGAGGCTCCTCCACCAAATTTCCCCTGGACATTTTATTGGGTTACGCCAAAGAGGGAAGAACAAACTTTCAAACACAACGAGCAAGCCGTCCAGAGGGAGTGAGTCAAACTTATGGAGGCTGCCATCACCGCATCAAGGAGTATCCAGGTATATAATCCATCCGATTGTGTTTGTTGATCCGCAGCTCCTCAGAATTTTTGGCCATCGTTGCTTGTGTTGTATGACTCCAACGTTTCTTGTGCAGCAAGTGGTCAATCGATCCGAGAAAATGGGCAAAGTTCTATCCTTGCTTGCCCCTCAACTCACTCAATTCCACCAGCTCTAGATTGCCAAAGATGATTTGGAGAAGTCTAGCAAGGAGAGGGAGGAGTGGCTGAAGGATTTAGTGAACAAGCTCAGGGATGAGAACTGGGAGTAGATAGGGACCATCAGAGGTATGTTTCTTCCTTGCCTGTGTAACCCCAAACCAATCTTTTTGCACTGCAGATATTCGTCTTTGTTCGGCTGTAGCTCTGGTTACAAACCTGAATAACCAATCCTTGGAGATAGAACGCCTGAAGAAGGAGCCGAAGGAGCTCGAGAAGGCAAAATCCAAAGTAGACACCAAGTACGCAAGTAAGCTTCATATCTGCTCTGGTACTCTGTCCGACTAGGTATCCAGATTTATTGATGCTTCTTCTCTGTGTGAGCAGCCTTCAAAGCAAATTCACAGATCTAATTTGGCGCTTTTGCTAAAGAGATTAAAATAATAAAGGAGTCGCGGAACATTATAGCAGATTCCGCGAAGACTTTATTAGACATTATGCAACGAAGCCTGGCCGTGCTCAGCTCCAGCTCCAGCTCCATCTCCCAAGTGGTGCAGTGCCTTGATGAAGCCCCTGCACTCCTGAAGAAATACTCCTTCGAGCGCGTCGTCGTGGGGATTGCCCAAGTGTTAACGCCAAAATTTGGTAAGGACCTGTATCAGATTCGGTCAAGAGGACGGTTGCGGTCGGATAATGGAAATTGATCCAAGAAGCAGACCGAGTCTGAGAAGGAGCCGTGAAGACCGCGCGTGGCAGTTAATTACTATAGTTATTAGGAAAAGGTTTATCTCTTTTAGGAAACCTGACCTCGTGTCCGGTCAGGTCTCGTTAGCGTTTTCTGTTATAGATAGGAAATCATATATCGTGTCCTATAAGGACTCATGTAACTCGGGGTATATATACGTATGCCCGGGGACCTTGTAAATCATCACAACGATCAATACAAATTCGGCGCATCGCCACCCCTTCGACGGGATCCTGCTTCTCGAGCCGGGCTGCATCGGTTAGGTCCGAACTCCTGCGAGAGGGTAAGTCTCGTCACACCGACTACCAATCGGCTAGGACTTCCTCGGTTAGGTCCGATATTCTAGTTGGTTTATGGTAGTCGGCTTACCACGATATATTTACTTTATCTATGGCTGCATCAGTTCAGTTTGATCTCATAGATTGATTAGGTATATCACATCATGTGTGCACAGACTGTATCGACTCACTGGGAGCGATTTATCATCAGTTCGTGCTGCATCGGTTAGGTCCGACCTACTGAACTGCTAGTGATAAGTCGATCCTGCTGGGCCGATGCGTTGTGTGCAGGCGTTTTATCGGAGCGCATAGCCGGTAAGTTATCTTCATCACGATCGCATTATATCTATCGGCTCATTGAGGCATTGTTATCATTGTCGGTCTGTGCTGCAACGGTTAGGTCCGATCTACTAGACTGACGATAATAGCTTTACTCTTAATAAGCCGATGGTGTTGTGCGATGGTGTTGTCGGAGTGCTTAGCCGATAAGTTACCTGTTAAAGCCGACTACATTTATTCATTGTTTTATCCTGTACTCGCTTTGTTAAGCAATCGGCTAGTTTACCAATTATTTATCATTCACGTTATTGCATATTTTATTATATGTTCTTGCCTGTATTATCGTCGCAATCGGCTAAGGGCTAGCCGATGGGTTTATTCTGTCGATCCAAGCACAAGTACAAGCAGGTTCCCGGGCACGACCCCAGGTAAGGGCCCGGGCATGAGCCCGGGTAAGGACCAGTATATGGGCCCGGATAGCGGATGAAGATCTTGGGAGCAGGGGCCCGGGTGCTGGCATACCTTCACAACAACACCAGTAACACTAGATCATGATCAGCTAGGATCTATTTGATTTATTTATGTATTATACTTGTTTACTTTATCTAGCTTATAGCCGGTTTTCGAATATCCCTTCGATGATCGGCTAGCATGACATTTGTTCATTATTACATTATTGTTCTTGCCGTCATCGGACCTAAGCCGATGTGTAAGTGCTACAGTGTGCATCGGCCATCGGCTGATGAAACGAGTCTAGATCGGCTTCCAGCCGATTGGCTCATTGATCTAACATTTTCCTCCTTGTCAATTACAGGGTCAAATTGACTGGCACGCCTACGAACCTCAAACTTTAGGACCTGCACTGGAGTGAAGCAAATCTCCCAGGCCTTCGCGTGTCACCCAGACGCCGAACCAGGACCCAGCGATTTTCGGCGTCAACACCAAGCACTGGCCATGACGAAGTCTTTTTACCCCTGGGTAGATATTGAGGCCATCGAAGAGGGCTTTGCTGAAGGTACTACCCCAGAGGAGAGGTTGGAGTTGATTAGCCAGGTCAGGCCTACTGCTGAGGCCATCACCGAAGATCTGCCGATATAAACACAAACTTTTATGTAGTCGGTGTTTGACAGAAACAATATGTAAATATTGTAAATGCTTTTGATGTTTGTTGTTGCATCTTGCCGAATTCTTGTTTTATTTTAGCCATCATTAGCTTTACCTGACTGACCGGTTTATGCCGAGTGATTTGAGATTGACTTTAAAAGCATTCACTTCATAGAACTATACTCAGGAAAACTTAGCATAATCGTTATAAAACTTTATGACTTAGATAAAATAAGATCAAACTTTATGAACAGCGGAGAACATGTATCACCATGTAGCCCCCGACTGACTATTCGGTTAAACCAAGCGGCTAGTAAGTCAGAGTGACAAACTTTATTCATATATATAAAAGGAGTACAAAACTCAGGTATAGAAAGGATGTAGCTATTCTATGTTCCATGAGTTGTTGACTAGGACACCGTCTTCTGTCTTTAGTCGGTAGGTGCCTGGACGTGTCACCTTAGCGATAATGAATGGCCCCTCCCATAAGGGAGATAATTTATGCCTGTCTTTAGTGGTTTGGATTTTTTCTTAGAATGAGATCTCCCACCGAAAAGGCGCGGCCACGAATATTTCGACTGTGATAACGACGCAGGGCTTGAAGATACCTTACCGATTGGATAGTTGCGGTGTCCCTTACTTCTTTCAATTGGTCTAGCTCGACCAGTCGGTCTTCGGTTGATTGTACTTCTGAGTGGGCCCAAACTCGCGGGGAGCCAAACTTCAACTCGGTTGGTAACACAGCCTCAGCATCATAGACTAGGAAGAAAGGGGATTGCCCTGTTGCCTGACTAACCGTGGTTCTTAAATACCAAAGAACAGATAGAAGCTCTTACACCCACCACCCTACATATGATTGTAGTCGGTTGAACACCCTAGTCTTGATACCTTGTAAGACTATGCCATTTGCACGCTCGACTTGCCCATTGCTTCGTGGGTGTGCTACAGAAGCGTAACAAATCTTGATGCTGAAGTTATCATAGAAATCTTAAAAAACGCCGTCAGTGAACTGAGTGCCGTTGTCTGTTATGATGCGGTTGGGAACTCCAAATCGGTATATGATATTCATGATGAAGTCTTTTGCCCTTGCCGTTGTGATGGTAGCAACGGGCTTTGCCTCGATCCACTTTGTGAATTTATCCACTGCGACGAACAAGTGTGTAAACCCTCCTAGCGCTTTTTTGAATGGCCGACCATGTAAAGCCCCCAAACTGCGAAAGACCAAGAGATTGGAATTGTTTGTAGTTCTTGAGCTGGAAGATGTGTTTGCCGGGCAAAGAACTGGCATCCCTTGCACATCCGAACTATGTCTTTAGCATCTGTAACTGTAGTCGGCCAAAAAAATCCTTGTCTGTAAGCCGTTTCGACTAACGTCCTTGATGCAGCATGGTTGCCACAGATGCCCGAGTGGATAGATTGCAGAATCTGCTTGCCCTTCTCGGGTGTGACGCAGCGCATGAGGACTCCGGATGCGCTTCGACGATAGAGATCTTCTCTGACTACAAGGAAACATTTGCTTCATCGTTTGATCCGCTCGGTTTCACTGCGATGTTTTGGGAGCTCGTCTTCTAGGGGGAACCTGATGATTGGAGTCTGCCAATCTTGAGAGATGATTAGTACTTCATTTGTTGCCGGGGTAGGTTCAGCCTCCAACTGCTCGAGTACTAGCTTTTTTTTGATTGACGGCTCCAATAAGTGCTCGATAAAAATCCCAGTCGGAACCACTTCTCGCTTGGATCCCATATTGGCTAGCTTGTCTGCGGCTTCATTGTATTGGCGTAGCACATGTGTAATCTCCAGCCCGTTGAACTTGTTTTCCAGCTTCCGTACCTCCTGACAGTATGCTGCCATGTTGCCGTCCAGACACGTCCAATCTTTCATGACCTGGTTCACCACGAGTTAAGAATCCCCGCGTACTACCAGTCAGTGGATGCCGAGTGATATGGCGATGCGGAGCTCGTGGAAGAGTGCCTCGTACTCGGCAACATTGTGGGATGCTAAAAAGTGTATCTGAAGGACATATTTTTGTTTTTCTCTAGCGGGTGACGTCAGGATGATGCCAGCCCTGCTCTGCCGATCCGTAGAGAACCATCGAAGTACATCGTCCAGTATTCTAGCTTGTCTGTTGATGTAGCCGTCTGAACCTCTGTCCACTCGGCTACGAAGTCGACAAGTGCTTGCGACTTGATTGCTGTCCGAGGTTGAAAAGCAATATCAAACGCCATCAACTTGAGCGCCTATTTAGCGATTCTGCCGGTGGCCTCGTGATTGTATAGGACATCCCCGAGTGGATATGATGTGACGATTGTAACTTGATGCGACTGAAAATAGTGTACCAACTTCCGGACAGTTATGAGTAAGCTATATAGCACCTTCTGGACTTGGAGATATCTCACCTTAGATTCGCCTAGGATTTCGATGACAAAGTAAACTGGTCTTTGAACTTTTTGCAGTGTCCTGGCTCCACCCGCTCAATGACCAGCATCGTGCTGGCTACCTGAGTGGTTGCCGCCAAGTATAACATGAGTGGTTTCTGGGGCATTGGTGATGCCAACATAGGTGGTGATATGAGAAATTTCTTGAAGTCTTCGAAGGCTTGTTGGGCTTCTGGCGTCAGTTGAAAATTATCAACTTTCTTCAGTAATTTGAAAAAGGGCATGCCCCGTTCGCCGAGTCACAAAATGAATCGGTTGAGTGCCGCCATGCAGCCGGCTAGTTTCTGTACATCCTTTTGGCTGGTCGGGGGTGCCATGTTCATGATAGCATTGATTTTCTCTGGATTTGCTTCGATGCCCCGTTGTGATACGATGAAGCCGAGTAATTTTCCCCAAGATACTCCGAAGACGTACCTTTTCGGGTTCAACTTCATCTTGAATCTCTAAAGGTTTTGGAAAGTTTCTTCTAAGTTGGCGATGGGGTCCTCCTTGACTTTAGTCTTGATCACCACGTCATCGATATATGCCTCCACGTTGTGCCCGAGTTGATTGTGAAGACACTGCTAGATAGCCCGTTGATACGTTGCGCCAGGGTTTTTCAACCCGAACAGCATAGTGACATAGCAGTATGGCCCGAATGACATGATAAAAGAAGTCTTCTGGCAGTCCTCCTTCTTTAGGCTAATTTGATGGTATCCTGAGTAACAGTCGAGAAAACTGAGTAACTCGCATCCGCGGTTTAATCGACCACCTGATCTATCCTGGGTAGACCTAATGGATCCTTGGGACAAGCTTTGTTTAAGTCGGTGTAGTTGACGCATATGTGCCATTTACCGTTCTTCTTTCGGACCAGGACTGGGTTTGCCAGCCAATTCGGGTGATAGACTTCCTTGATGAACCCAGCTACAAGGAGTTTGGTTATCTCTTCCTGAATAGCATCTTTGCGGTTTTGTGCGAAGCACCATAGTCGTTGTTTGACTGGTTTGACATCCAACTTGACGTTGAGGGAATGCTCGATCACCTCCCTTGGTATACCAGGCATGTCGGAAGTCTTCCAAGCAAAAATATCCATATTCGCCTAGAGGAAGGTGATGAGCGCGTCTTCCTATTTGGGGTCGAGTCAGGTCCCGACAAGCGCAGTCTTAGTGGGGTCGGAAGGGTCCGAGGGGGTTTTCTTTGTTTCAGAATCCGCTAAAATTGCCGACTTGGCTGATTTCTTTGCCGAAACTTGATTGCCCTCGCTTGTAGTTGTTGCAACCAGTCGAATGTTGCTTCGTTCGACTGCCACTTCGTGATACTGGGCCAACTCCCAACTCTCCTTGTCGCAAGTGAATGTTTGTTTGACATCGCTGCGTAAGAAAAGTACTCCTGATGGTCCTGGCATCTTGAGCACCATGTATGTATAATGGGGCACTGCCATGAATTTGGCTAGTGCAGGCCGTCTGAGTATGGCGTGGTACACAGTCTCAAAGTTGGCAACCTCAAAGCAGATGTTCTCGGTGCGTAAGTTCTCCCGTGTGCCAAAAGTAACTGGCAGAGTGATCTATCTGAGTGGAGTAGAAGAGAGGCCGGGGATTACCCCGTGGAAGGGAGCTGAACTCGTACGTAGCTCGGATCGAGGGATTTTCATCTCGTCGAGCGTCTTGGCAAACAAGATGTTGAGAGCGCTTCCTCCATTGATTAGAACCTTCTTCAATTTGACGCTTCTGATGATCAAATCTAGGACAAGTGGATAACGTCTTGAATGAGTTACTCGGTCTGGGTTATCCGCGCAGTCAAAAGTGATTGCAGTCTCAGACCAACGCAGGTATTGAGGGGTGTCTGAGGAGACCGAGTTGACCCCTCGGGCCGTTAGCTTCTATTTTCGCTTGGACTCGTATGCAGATGGCCCTCCAAAGATGTGGTTAAGCTTAGCCTAGGGATCTTGATAGTCGCTGGCTGCACCCGTGTCTGGCTTGTCCTTGTCCTTGTTGTCACCAGATGTTGATATTTGCTTGGAAGCAAATTTCTTGAGCATGAAGCAGTTTTCATCCGTCCTCGGGGGTCACGGTCAGCTGCGCTCAACAGCCGCCACAATGTTGTCTGACTTGCGCTTGCAATTGCCGGACTTAGTTGGGGCCGCATCGTCAATGTCCTTCCGCTCCTTCTGCCAGGGCTCCTTCTTGTCATCCAGGGCCTCAGCAACAGTGTCAGCCGAGTCGGCGTATTTATTTGCCATATCAAATAGAGTTTTGACAGAACTTGGAGGCTTCCGAGTGAACTTAGCGATGAATAGGGTGTCCTTGACTCCCTTGTGGAAGGCGGCGATGACAACCTTATCCTTGATCTTGGGTATTGAGTTCCTCTTCTCGGAGAACCGGTTGATGAAGTCGCGGAGGGACTCGTTCTTCCTCTAGTGGCACTGATATAAATCATACTCAAAAGATGGCCTATCGTAGGTTCCTTGGAAATTTGCGACGAAATGTTCAAAGAGTTCTCCCCAGGAGCCAATAGACCGCCTAGGAAGCCCTGTCAACTATGTCCTCGCCGAGTCAACCAAGGCGACTGGGAGGTAGTTGGCCATGGCCTTATGATCGCCTCCGACCGCACGGATTGCCAAGGTGTAGACTATGAGCCAGGACTTCGGGTTGGTCTTCCCATCGTAGTTCTCTATTCTAGTCGGTTTGAAGCCAGACGGCCAGTCAACTTGCTGTAGCTCGTAGGTGAACGCAGGTACTCCTTCATCCAGGTGAGGGCTCCGACTCCGACTACGGCGATGAAATCGCTCGTGGTGGAGGCCGAAGCGCTCATGCTCATCTTCTAGTCGGCGGCGCTCGTCCTCCTCACGTTCTCGGCGTCGAGCGTTGATGTCATGGCAGAGATCCCACCATAGTCGTCCTCGGACATCCTGGTTGTCACGGCGGTCGTCATGATGGTTCCGCCGTCGATCGTTGTTCTAATTGCCAAGTGACGTATGATGAGACTCCGAGCGATGTGGACTAGAGCCAGCTGCATGGCGCCGTGCTGAGGTAAATGAGACTGCAACGTCTGAAGCCATCTGGTTTGACGGTATGAGAGTATCTCCAGATTATTGTCACTGCTGGCATGCCGCAGCGGTGATCATTACCTTGATCCTTGCAATAGTTAGAGTGGCCTGGTGGTCGGGTCCGAACTGCAAGGTGTCCAGTAGGGTGGCAGTGGCTACGACGTTTTGCTGTGGGGTCACGAAGACGTCGTGGTTGCCAACTCGGGTTTAGAGAATCTCTTGTTGAGCAGTTCGTCCAACCTTGCACAGGTTGTCGTTTCGAGTATCGTGCTTGGCTTGTAGGCGTCGTACTTCTTTCTCCTGTTGCTCGCGCAATCGACGAGCCTCCTCCTCTTGCTAGTCGCGTAGTCGGCGTGCATCTTGAGTGGGAGTTGAGCTCTTGGACGCCATGAAGACTCCGCGTGGTGGAGAAAAGCTTGCCGAGCTACTGTCCGACTGTAAGTCGAAGTCGGAGTAGTTTATGGGGGTGATTACAACTCCAACTTTCCTGAATCGATCTCGAGCGGCTCTGGGCCGTATCCGAGTCGAACTCCAGGGATTGGATCTGCCGCATCGGAGTGAGATTGAAATTGTCTGCGGCATTGCTGAGTCCGAACGGGAGACTGACGATCTCTTCCTCCCTTAGCCCAACCTCGGCCGGCTCGAGGTCGAGTCCGAGTCGAACACCGAAAGAAAGAGTTATCCCTAGACTCACGCATCTTGGGGATTGCCACAGCATGTTGCCGAAGATAGCTGCAGCGTTGAGTAGGCCGACTAGCGCTAAGTTAGCTTGGTTTCTGACCGACCGGATTGAATCCAAGTCGATCAGAGTGAGGTTGCCAAATTTGTCAGCGACGAAGTCGAGGCTCCCGAAGCTGATTGTCTGCCCGGGGAAGAACTTGACGCCGTCGACTCCGGTGGTTGGATCCATCAGGCTCGTTGAAGATGATCTCGCCGAAGCCCCTACCTCACGCGCTAACTGTCGATATTTTATATCGGCAATGATTATATGGGGCTACTCGTGAGACCTAAACTTGATGGATTACAAAGGAACACGAAACAATTTATCTTGGTTCAGGCTCTTGAAGTGAAGTAATACCTACTTCTAGTTGTGGTATATTGCCTTTGAGGTTTCTCTGGTGAGATTATGCTCTTTTCTCTGGTGAGATCGTTCTGCCCCAAGGAGCTCCTTACCCTCCCTTATATACTGAGGAGATAAGGTTACATGATAGGAATCCCAGTCGGACTTGACCAAGAGATTTTTTTCTAGGAATACAACGTACCCGACTAGGACTATACCCTTTTCTTTATCATACAAGTTAATATGCACTGAGTCCTGTTGTATTCTTAATTACAGAATTAGGCTTATCCTCTATCCGAGTGGCCACAAACCTTCCCATAAGGTACCCGGGGCCCATGGCCTCCACAATAATGGAGAAGCCAAATTATCATATACCATCTCCGTTCTAAAATATAAGGATTTCTAGTTTTTTAGCAAATATTAAGGCTGGATCAAAAGATTCCTTTTTAGTTACTTCAATTGTTAATTTTTGAATTTTAAATTGCTTAGATTCCTTTTCTAAGCTTCTGATTGGCTTTGGAATCATTGAAATGATATAAATCATGGGAATCAATGCATAAATTCTTACATTGTGATACAAAATTTAAATACTAAAAATTCTTATATTTTAGAACGACGGTATTACATAGATAGTGCAATAAGCCGTCCATCTTTACTCTGAATAGAAATACAGGGACCATGTATGTAGTAAACCAACCAAATATAGCAACCATTTTCAGTAAAATGAAAAATCCTTCCTCTCCTGAATAAAGAAGCGGCCATTTCTATACCGAGCTCTAGAAAAAAAAGCCCTTGCTCGCTTTTGTAGAGTTTTCTTTGCGTTTGCACTAGCCAAGCAGAAGGGCCGTGTCAACTATCTGAAACCGATCCTGAAGGACAATGCCGAAACTGATCAAGAAAATCATGGCATCTGCACCGAGCCAAGTGTTCCAATAGGAAGGATCGTCGTCATCGTTTTTATCGCCATCGCTGCCTCTCCTGTCTGCAAAATTGGCCACGAAGAACCGTCACTCTGTGAGAATTATGGAGTACAAGATAAGCATCAGCACAAGAGAGCAGTCAAAAGGAACTGAGGTTAGTGGTACAGTTCTTCAGAGGCTGTTTTTTTAAGGAGTGATCAACTATACATAGATCAAGTTCATGGGCCTTCTGTGGAGTGATCAACTATACATAGATCAAGTGACTGATCATTTCAGCATAATTTGACATTTGATCAACTATACATACCTTGGCTTGCTCTTACTGATCGATGGACCACATGCCAGATTGTTCCTTGTGCTAGATGGCAGACTACTAGTCTGTAATGGTATTACCCTTACAAGATGAGTGCAGCAAACTTATTCAGCTGCATAAATGTAAATAGCATTCAAACAAAAGTCAAAAGACCAGGCATGTTCAACTAGATATAAATATAATGTCAGTACAACTAAGTACTACATCCGTTCTAGGAAGACTTTATTTTTAATTAGGGATATTTATCCCATAGTCTCTAGAGCAAACATTATATTGGAGTTAGCTAAAGTAAAGGACAAATACTTTAGAATTTGATAAAATAGGAAATAAATACATTGGGAATTGCTAAAGTGAGGAACAATTGCATTGGGGTTTACTAAAATAGAGAACATTATAATCTTTTTAATTTTATATTAATATGTATAAGATAGATTAAAAATGAGATCTTTCTAGAAAGGAGGGAATAGAAAGCTAGCAGCCATGAACCATCCCCACGCATATGGAGATTGGAGACAAACTGAACAACGGTCATCTAGATCTAAATAGAAAAGGGCTGATCCTCAACTGACAATGACATAGTGAATGTGAGGTTAGCACCAGGGAATTATCTTAAACTAAGAAATGGAACATTTCTCTTTTGCTTATTGTATCTTGCACCGTACTTTGACCGGACATTTCTTCCTCCAGCAGGATGGCTTCCATTTGTTGACTTCTGCATAATTTCAGTCTGCTGTCCACGTTATAAGGTAGCGGCGAGAACAGTAGAAACTGGCAAAACACTAAACATTGGAAGTTATGTGCTTCATTCCCAGAAATTTGGAAGTGATGTACTAATCATATAAACTATCATGCGTACCATTTTTACCTTGACCACAACATTCTTCCCATTTGAAATCTTTGGTGCCTTCGCAGTTTTGTACGGAAGAATGGCAACAGGGCTACTTCTGCACAAAAGAACAATACAGTTTAGGAACATATATTTTTACAATACATAAAGGATTCAAGCATTTTATAACAGGATAGAGATATAGACCTTGTGTTGGAAAAATAAGCACATGTAGATTTAATTTATTTTATAAATAAATTATAACATCAATCGCTTAAGCTAGTAAAATCATCTCACACAATCTAGACATGTATGCAATGAAAAAAATACATGAATAGATTGAATACGTAAAACATGAAGAATACGTACCAACAATTTTGTTCAAAAGGAGAGCTCGGAACAATAGCATGCACCGCACGTATAACGCGTGGTATAGGATGGTGACGACGACACGCAACGTGCCAACGTAGAGGAAGACGAGCCATAGCAGACAAACAATGAGCAGTCACGCGGAGCGCTTTCCAAAAATCTTATTCGCCCTCTCTCAGTGCAGGACTACACGAGAACGACGGTTCGTAGACCTGCTCTCCTGATTACCGGTGCATGCCAACGAGCAAGACAGAGTAGACGACATATGAGCGGTGTAGTATAGAGGAGAGGCAAAATCCTAGATTGCTTTCGAGTGTGTTGCGTGGAGGTGGCGGTTCGGTATATATAAGACGTGTTGCGCGGAGCGCTTTCCAAAAACTCCTGATCACCGGTGCATGCCGACGAGCAAGACAGAGTAGACGACGTACGAGCGGCATAGTACAAAGGAGAGGCAAAACCCTATATTGCTTTCGTGTGTGTTGTGTGGAACCGACCTGCTCTTCTGATTGCCGACGTGCGTATTCGGACTCAAGCGCATGTCACGTGTGCATGCCCGAGCCCAGCGAGGCAAGCGCGCGTGTGTTTCTTTAGTTTTCTCTATCACATATTGCTCAAGTGACTAGAAGAGCATTTACCCTTTTAAGGAAGTCTCCCTCTCCTAGAATAAGTAGGATGGTACTAAATTTCACATGCATACCTCTCATGAGGTGGGTTTTTGAGATTTTTCTAAGAATTATTTTTCAATTGGGCTCTAGGCCTACTAACAATTTTAACACCCTGCACTTGAGGGCGCTGACATGCGCGCATATCTTCTGTTCAGCTTATTTTCATCCCATCTTGATGGTATGCTAAGCTGTTTCCTGACCATCAGATCAAACAAGTACAAGAGTTTCAACAACATTCCTCCAAGACTTCCACTGTATATGTTGAACACAAAAAAGAATTAAATACCTTTTATTCTGCGGTCTGTTGTTTACAGAGCTAACACCTGAAGATCTTTTCAATGTGACCTTGCAAATACGATTAAGCTATTGCAAATGTTTAAATTGATTTCCAGTAGTTTTGTTTGAAATTTTTGCACTGTAAATATTAAACTTATAAATACATTAGCTTCTTTACACTTAGAAAAAGTGAATGTTATGATCCATTGATAGAAGCAAATGACCGAAGTTGTATTTGCTAATGGAGCATTGTAACAGTTTGGACAGGCAATTCCAAATCCTAAATGTGGTAAAAGAAATCCTAAAATATACATGTGTGCATAGTCCAAATTAAGATTTAATTTGGAGGGAAAACCTACCTGAGCAGTATGGAAGGTATTTGCACTTTGAGATGAATTGGGCATCACCGAGTGTTTAGGACGACTAGCAGCAAACTTCTCAGTACTACTACTATTGCTGATAGCAACATGAGATCCTTTGTTGACAAAAATTGCAAGAGGAAGGGTAGGTGCACTATGTGGTTCTCTAAGAGATCTATGAGAAGCTTGTGGAGCTGATCTAGAAGATGTGCAAACCCTATCAGCATTCTGACACAACGCAGATCTAGAAGAGGTCGCAACTCTATCACCATTTTGATATGTAGAAGATTTATAAGAGGTAATAGATGTAGGATCAAAAGACAAGAATTAAGTCTATCAGAGAGGGATGAATGATAGGAACACCAAAAACCAAAATTTTTTACGGAATAAAAGAAACTCTCAAATCTAGATGAAATGCACCAGTCAGACCGTCCCTGTTGCGCCGGTCTGACCACCGTATGTCCGCTGGTAGAACCGCCGTATGTCCACCGCGCTCTTATCGAACAAACCGTTTAAATTCAGAAGGATACATACCGAAGATGCTCTTCAAAGTAGATTAACTTTATTGCATTAAGATGTGTTTATAAAGTGCATACAAAGCACTCTCCTATCTCAAAACTAAACCCTAACTTTTCTCTCTTCCAAAAGTTATATCTCTAAAGCCTCCATCCCTCATCTATTTATATTTAAAACATCCTACACAAAGTAGGAGTAGAACTCCTATTCTCACTAGGACTCAAACCCTTAATTACCAAATCTATTTATAATTTCCAAATTAAATTCTCCTTTCCATAGCCAACCCAGACTCCCTCACATTCAGTAATTACTGTAGCAGTCCGAATACTGTAGCAATCTGGTTTGGTACTGTGGCGGTCCGGTTAGGCACTGTAGCAATCCGGTTCGCACACCCGTTCCTATTTCGTTCTCCGATTTTGCTCCAACGCTTGCATATTTAATTTGCAAAGCCCGTTGTGAAGACCTTCCACACGGCATCCATCCACCGTATGCCATCTTGTGTCCAATCTAATCACCCGCATCCTTGATCATTCTGGACCTCGGCTCCTCCCTAAGTGTAGTCACGATCCTACCGTTGACTAATATTGACTCCAAGACAAACTGACTTTAGTCCATCCTTGTCACATGACATCCCGACCGTGCTAGACCTCGGCTCCTCTCTAAGCGTAGTCCCGGTCCTCACTATTGACCAAGGTTAGACCTCAAGTCACCTGCACACAAATAGACAAAACAACCATTTCTGGGCACAGATATCACAACCTGACCCACATTAGTTACAAATACTCACACCAACATCCACATATATTTTAAGACCAAATTTTTGTAGGATCGAACACAATAATTAAGCCTACCAGAGGGAGGGTGTATGGTAGAATTACCAAAAACCAAACTTTACGCGGAATAAAAGATTATCTCTAAACCAATGAAGCTAATTTTACTTTAATCAAGATCTCCAACCTTTCTGAAAGACGCCGGTCCGACCTTGTCCTTCCCGCAGGTCTGACCACGGATTATCTCCCGGGACTAAAAACGATCTCGACGAAATTCCCGAACGACAATGTAAATCTTAAAGAATTATTCTCTTTATTGCATCAAAATGTGTTTACAAAGTGCATACAAAGCACTCCTTTCTTTCTCAAGGCTAAACCCTAGTTTTTCTCTCTTCTATCAGTTGTCTCTAGAGCCTTCATCCCTCATCTATTTATACCTAAAATATCCTACACAAAGTAGGAGTAGAACTCCTATTCCCACTAGGACTCAAACCCTTAATTACCAAATCTATTTACAATTTCCAAATTAAATTCTCCCTTCCATAGTCAACTCAGACTCCCTCACATGCAGTAATTACTATAGCAGTCCGACTCCGACACTGTATTAGCCCGATTTGGCACTATAGCAGTCCGGTTCGACACCGTAGAAACCTGTCAGACACTGTAGCAATCCGATTCGTGCACTGTAGCACTGGATCCGATTTTGCTCCGACGCTTGCATATCTAATTTGCAAAACCTGTTGTGAAGATCTCCCACACAGTATTCATCCACCGTGTGCCATTTTGTGTCCAATCTCGTCACCCAGCATCCTTGATCATTCTGAACCTCAACTTCTCCCTGAGTTTTGTCTTGATCCTGCCGTTAACCGATATTGATCCCAAGACAAACTGACTTTAGTCCAACCTTGTTATATGGTATCCCGACCGTGCTAGACCTTGGCTCCTACCTGAGCGTAGTGCCGGTCCTCATCATTGACCAAGATTAAACCTCAAGTCACCTGCACACAAATAGATAAAACAACCGTTTCTGGGCACAGATATCACAACCTGACCCACATTAGTCACACACTCACGCCAACATCCACATATATTTTCAATCCAAAGTTCATTTAAATAAGTCATTTATAAAGCCAATTATTCATCACAAAATATTAATCATGACAATGATTCTCCAATCTCTCCCTTGATGAACACATTGGCAACATCTCCAAAATGCAAATTGATGTTTTTGAAACATAAAAAAAACCAAGAAGTGTCAAAAACTCTTTCCCTTTTTAAAAGCACAAAATCGACTTTTTAAACAGAGAGCACAAAATTGACTTTTTAAAGAATCGATCAATCAACTTGTCAAAACTTTCAAATTCTCCCATTTTCTAAAATAACTCCCCCTTTCTTCAAGCATGCATTTTGTATATTTCTCCCTCTTTGACAATGATTTCATCAAGAATTTCAAAAGAGAGAATATAAACCATAAAAGCACAAATGCAATGAATATGAAATATTTATCAAATAATATTAATCAACACTATACAACCCTCCAAAAAAGTACAGGCCCAACCACTCTCAACCTAGAGCTATCAAAATTCCATCATTTATTATTATTAATGAGTAGTGTGGAATTAATCACAAAAAAGATTGCTATGCCGCCCATTAACCCAAGCACGGCTATTCGAACAATTTTACTCTCACAACCCCACAACACGTTTCCGTGCGCCTCAATACCACCATGGTACCTCGGAAAGGAGTTGTGACAGGACCATCCATGTAACTCGCACAATAAGAGCCACCCGTTGAGCCACCTGTCTCTGGTAGGGTTGATCAGATTTCTAGACAGAGAGACGGCCCAACGCCCAAAATATGGACTTATTGACGACCGCCATACGTGAACTTATTGATGACTGCCACAACACACCGTGGGGCCTCCAGTTGAACGAATCACACTTCAGTTTCCGCCATTATTCATTCTAGCTTATGGTTTGTATGAGTATTGCTTCGCAATAAGTAATTCGCGAACCGGTCCTTAAGTGTCATGAGCACCACTAGCACCAACAGCAGTCCATGTGCTCACAACCCACCATTTAGTCAAGTTTTGGTTGGCCAATTTAATTAACCACACACGACCTTGGTCGTGAACTAGATCATCATTTCATGTTAATCTGACATCATGAGTAATAGTTATGTGATAGCCCATAAGTTTCACTCTAGTTTCTAAGCATGGCTAAGCAGGGTCCTAGAGTTATTCTAGCTAACCAATATTTAAAGCTAGCTAGTCACATTATCCCATAGGTACAAATAACAAGGAAACAAAACAATAAGGCCATAATCAAGGAACAAGGTTTCCCTCCCGATGACATTGTAAAATAAATGCACATTTGAGCAAAACATAGCTTTAAACCATAGGTACAACATGCTCAAAGGTGTTTAGGATCTATGTGACTTGGCTCTACGAAGGCTTCGAAACTCTCCGCGTAGAACCCTGACTCTTCCAGAACGTTGGCGAGTAAAGGCAATAAACAAAAACAAAGAAAACAGTACATAATCACACATCAATAGTACAATATTATATTTTTAATGGGTAGATCTTTATTTTTAAAGAATTATGCAAGTTGAATCACCCCAAACGGAGTTAGGATGAATTAGTTATGAATTTCTAAAGTGTACAGCATATTTCATGTGTTAAAGAATTTATTAAAAGATTTATGACGTCAGCCCTAGGGAAAGAGAGGGTGAGCCGGTGGTTGACATGCGGGTCCCACCGGATGGAGAGAGGAAGGAGGCCGGCCCACCATGGACCCGGTGCACCGAGGGCTTGGACAGGTTTGGACGGTTTGGATTGAACTAGGGGTTAGATCGGGCGGCTAGGATTTGATTAAGGTGATCCGACGGCTGAGATTGAACCCGATCGGATCGATCTCGTGGGAGGCTGACTCAGCGGCCGTGTCAGACATATAGGCCGAGGTGGCGCTGACGTGGCCGAAGATGGTGGCCCACCATGTGGGCCAGCCGGCGGCGGCGGCGGCGGCGGCACGGGAACCGATGGTCACCGGCGAACAGCGGCGTGGTGGAGCAAGGCGAAGGCACAGGGAAGTAGAGGACGACTCAGCGATCCTTATCGACGCAAAGACGACGACGAGCGGCGATGGGAAACGGCTAGCGGCGAGCTCCAAGCTGCGAGGTCTTTCGGGACGTCGGCGATGACGGCACTCCAACGGTCCTTAGCGGCGGCGAAGGGGTGGCCGGGGGGTCTCCTTTCTTCTGCGGTCCCGAAGGTGACGACGGCGAGCACCGGTGACGGCTAGAATGGCGGGGAGCAATGACTGATCTACGGTGGCACGGCGGCGAAGCTCCAAACTTGCGGCGACGGCGAAAGACGGTGCAACGAGGGCGGCTAGGATTAGGGTTCAGCGGCGAGGTCTCGGGCTACCTATTTATAGCCCAAGGAGGAGAAATCCGCCCCGGATACGGCGGGATTGCGGTGGTGCAACCCTAGACAAGAGATGACGCTTAATCGAGCTCGAGAACGCATCCAACCCATGGGGATTCAGCCTGATTCTTGAGGGGTTCGGTGGAAGAGGATAAGGGAGAGATTTCCCCTCAACCAATTTAGGAAAACCGCGTGCGAATAGATGGGATTTTGGAGGATTTCACGGCGGCCGAGTCAGAGTGGAACAGGACCTCCGACCCGAGGTCGGAGACGATGCTGATAGGCCCCACCTATCAACGGGAGCGAGGGCGTGGACAGGCCATCATGCTGGGCCGCAGGCGCACGCGGGGAGAGAGCAAGCTTAGTGGGCCGTGGGGAAGGGAGGGAGGAGTTGGGCTGGATTCAGCCCAATGGCTAGAAAAGGGTTTTCTAAGGATTTTTCATTTAAAACAATTGCTGAAATGCTCTTTCATTTATTAAAAATACTTCATTTGCTCAATTAATTCTCGAAAATTCCAGGAGCTAAAGGATTAAGCAAAGTATTTTATAAAATTTTATCTGGGCCTACTTTCTATTGTAAATTTTCACTGATTTTTATTATTTCACTCCTTGGGCTTTTAAATGTATTTTCTCATAATTTAATTCTTTAGGGAATTTTAGGGTGTGACAAATACTGACTTTTTTCCCATGACAAGGACTCAGTAGCAAATCTACCAAATGATACTAAGCCATGATCAAGTACCATTTGTTGAACTGAAGCATCCTGAGCACCAACCAAATCAATCAGGATTACGTAAACTTGATGGATGATTTTTCTTATAACAGCACACAACAATAATAAATTTAAGACATGATCCACTATCTGGCCTTGTAAAAACAAGAAACCACAAAATATGACCTAACCATGAAATGCTCACATCTGAAATATAAGACAATAACGTATTTGGGAGCTACGCAACATTGGTTTTTCATTTGATAATTTCAAGTGAGCAATTGGAAGTGAGCATAGCATACTGCCTCTGTGTGATGGTCGTTGTAAGGCACATCCGAGTATGACCACCCACTAAATCTCTGTCCAACATCTGTAGCCATTTCTTCCGTTCTTGTTTACCTTAAACAAACTGATTTCAGTTCTTGTTTGTCACCTGGCCAGCCTCAGCAGAACAAGAATGCACTGATAGATTACGTAATGCTGACTCTCCAATATATCTGCAGAGTTAGATAAACCAAAAACATGAGCACAAAGTCAAGATTTGTGATTGTGGACAAGCAAACAAAAACCTGCAAGCCACACGAAAAACATTGAAAAATGTAGTGGAATCAAACATTATACTATATGTCCACATGAAACCGATCCAAGGAACCAACCGATTTCATAGGACCAAACGGTGGAGGATTTCAGCACCTAAACTCTGCCATTTTGCTTGTCAACCAAAATCGCTTCGAGCTCACGACCCCATTTTTTCCCCCGCAACACACATAATTACAGAAACCAAATACAAGTGGAGATCTTTTGCACAGAAGCTGAACATCACCCTAATTTAGAACCAGCAAAGAATGTTCAAATCAATTCCATCAAACCCTCGCATAGCAACGAGGAAGAACACAACCAAACACAGTAGTAACAAACAAAGAAACGATGATCTCTCGCAAGCAAACAGGACTACAGGAGGCGCACCTCGCGACGAGAATTCACGGCACGAACCATGAAATCCCGACTCCCTAGTCCCTACACAAACAAGAATCCCATAAGCATGCCCAATGTAGCAGGAAGCAATCTAAGCACTTAGCCAGCAGCTAGAGCCAAGAACTGAAGAACACCGCGCACACAGGTTCACCCACCCGGCTGCGGTACCTTCTCCCGCACCAAACAAAATCAAAACCGAAACGCACTTCGGTACTAGCAGGGACAAACTCATGAAAGCCCAAACAAAGCCAGCCGGCATCCGTGAATCGCAAGAGCCGATTGACGCCAACGCCGAAGGGCCTCACCGACCTGCTCGAGGACGAAAGTGGAGCACGCCCACACGGGATGAATCTGATCGGAGCGGCGACGTTGGCGAATCGCGAGCTCTAACGGCTGGGAGGGGGAAGCAGTGAATGCGAGCGCGAGCTGCGAGGCACACACAGAGAGAGAAATAAAAAAAGAAAAAGAAATAAATTTGGGTGTGAAATTAAAACGAAGCGGTGGAGGAAACATTCGAATTAAAGGTGGCTAAGGTATCCTCCCATTTGACGCATATTCTCCTGGCTTCTGGGCTTCTTCTTGGCCTCTCCGTTTTCGAATTTAAAATTCGTTTTGATTTGCTTTCGAGGACTTGCTTCGGTTTGTGTCAGGTGTGTGGTGTGGGCAAGCCGCGAGCGTGCCGTCGTGGTTGGTTTTCGAGTTGCCCTGTCATGTAAAACAAGAGAAAATTTAAAAAACTCCCGCTTAAATTTGAGATCTTTCTATAAGACGATTTGTTTCAAATATTCCTTTGAGAGTTTGGATTTGACCATTGAGGCCCCCTTTAGAACAAGGGAAAATTTAAAAAAACTCTTCCTTGAATTTGAGATCTTCCTATAAGACAATTTATTTCAAATATTCCTCTCCTAATTCATTGTGGCTTGAGATCCACTATTGTCATCGCTCGCGCATTCTCGTGGCTGCAGACCCTCCTAGGGTATCTTCATTCATGGCGCCCAGTACGCGTATTGGGTAATGGTGGTCACGAGTCTCCACTCTTGGACATCGGGGTTGTCGGAAGATAAGTTGTTGTGCCTCTCTTATAGGGTTCAGGCGTGGCTGGTTTCTTGGGTGGATTTAAGATTGGAAAAACGAGCTTGGTGTAACACCGGGTCGCAAATTTGAGGCCATAGGTGCAGTGGGACATACACAACTTAACTATGTCTTGCGTTTCCATTGATCCAAACTTGGCTTGTATAGCAAGCTTTGAGACCACAACGGCCAAAAGATGTGCCAGACTGCAAGGTCATGAAGCATGTGTGGAAAGGAACCACAAGAGCACGTGAGCAGCGACAGTGGAAGAATCTCGAATCAAGTTGAATTAGAAGGGGGGTATTTGCAACAAATTATCTTATAGGGTGATCGCAAACTTAGGGCAACATTTGAGGTGGTTTTTATATTTTTTTCCTTAAAACATGGATTTGTGGAGGAATTTTGTAGGATTTAAATCCTATCCTATTTGACCCTTTTAAACAAAGGATTAGAGCTTTCCAAACAACTATGAAATTCCTAAGGGCCTGTTTGGGATGAAGGATTTTCAAAGGAAAATCAAAGGAATTGAAAACCATAGTATTTCTTTTCCTATAAGGGTGTTTGGAATTGAAGAATGAACCCTAGAATTACTTTGGAAACAATTCCTATGTTTTTCTATTCTATTAGTATTCTAGTACAAAACAAAGAAAAAGAAAATGAGGTCCAAACTAAGGGAAATTTCCCTCGGAAGAATGAGCAACAATAAGGTGAGCTTAAACCATAAAGTAAAATTTATTGTCTTGTTAGTTTAACTAAAATTCCTATGTTCCAAACACCCATGTTGTTTCCTCAGTTTTCCTAGTTTCCTCTGTTTTCAATCTTCTGTTTTGCACGTGCATTCCTATGTTTTGTTTTTCTATGTTTTTATTCTCGTGTTTTGTTTTCCTCTGCTCCTAATAGGGCCTAAGGATTGACTCATTGTATGTAGATTTTGAAGAAAAGTTAGTAAGAGGTTCAACCACTTAAAAAAAATTCCTTTGAGTCTATATATTTCATCCAATTCCTGTGTTTTTTCACGGTCTATTCAAACAATCATTCCTGTATTTTTCTATGTTTTACCATTCTTTGATTTACACTTATATTTTTATTAAAATTCTATGTTTTTTTATTCCTACGCTTTCTCAATCCTGCGTTTCAATGGAGCCCTAAACCTTTACATGATGGCCTATTTGAACCCATGAACATCGGTTTGGATTTAAAAAGAGAGGGTGTGTATTCTCAAGGCCAGAACATCCGTTTATTGTAGTTTTTCCTAAATTCACCTGTAGTTTATTAGGTGATCGGCGAAAACTGTTTATGCTTATTTGAATCGTATCCGGTCGATCCGCTCAGGGCCGTCTCCAGGATTTAGGGGCCCAGTGCGAAATGCAAAATGGGGCCCTAAAATACTAAGAACATATATGTTTAATACAATTAAGGCACACTTTCATATAATTATATAAATTCAATATATGTCCTTTCATACAATATATGGAAATATATTAAATATTCAATGCTAAAAAGTAAAAATTGTACTACCTACTGACCTCATGTTCTACTAAAAAGCATCATCCATATAGTATTTCTTGAGATAAAAATTGTGTCGGATATGACACAGAACATATGAATTACTGGCCTTGGGCTAATCTATTTTGGGGGCCCTTCGTTTTTTGGGGGCCCGGAGCGGTTGGCCACCCTGCTCCTGGCCATCGACGGCCCTGGATCTGCTGTAGGAAGGCAATTGAAAACCTTAGTATATCCGACCTTAAATATGGACTTTTGTTCTGCCATTCGGGAAAAAGTTGATAATATTCGCATAGACCTCAAATCCGTCCTCGTATCCTCTTCGGTAAGGATATAGTAAAAGGTTTATAGATGACACTGATATGAAAATGGATGCAAGTACCGGAGTGTGGTATATAAAAGGCTAACATTACAAATTGTCTTATTTTTAGAGAATAATTTGACGGGGAGGCTTTTTTAATTTTTATAGATTATCTGACTATCCTCATGACTTGGGCCTTGGCCCAAGCCTATCTAATTAGCATGTGCTTCTAGTTTTATCAGGCTCGGATTATAGCTCTTATGTTGACAACTTCTATTTTTTGTTACTGATGTTATTATGCTGCATTTATATTCGAGTTCCAAATGTGTATGAGCAACCTTTTTCTACTACTTTCCGTACCACCTTTGGAATCCAAAGTAATCCTCAGTACAATATCCATCCTCAATTTAAATCTAACAAAAAAAAGGCAATAATTCAATCCAAGACCATCCAACCTATTTTCATCCCTACTTTGGGCGGGGCCTTAGTGTACTTTGCTTGTAGCTAAACTAATCTTAAACATGTGCCGTGTTGCTGTCCAACTTAAACTAATGTTAACCCTATTTCATTGTTAAACAAGTACAACACTACTTATATGCCTGAACAGGACCTAAGGATATGAGGGGAAAAAGCAACGTAAAGTGGCACAAACTATAAAATGACACATTTTCAAACATTATTTGGGTCTTCTCTCTTAGGGGATTGAAACCTACATGACACCGGAGCCATCGAAATGTCCTCCTGTTTGCACAAATTTGACCTAACATTGTTCATATATATATACATATATATATTGACATCAGCAAGGGCTCAAAATTAATCAACACGGAAGAAAATATTTCACATTGAATCGATGATAGAATCCAAAATACAAATTACAAATTAGAACAGTAGCTCATGACCCAACCTTTACAGGTTCATAATGATTCAATTACAGATTCTTATTTGCCTTGATTGAACAACTAAACAATTTCTTGTGAATTTCCTATGCTCTAAGCAGACCTTACATCTCTCCTCATTTTGAAATAGTGTAACGCCCTAGCGTTAGGCGTAAAAACTACTTAACTAAAAACCCTATTCGCGAAAATTGGTTTTTAATTGTTGTCATGCATGTGTTTGTGTGCCGTGATCTCAATCCGTCAATCCCTAAGCTTAGTTCTACCCTGTGGTCCACTTCCCTCTCCAATTCAATCCAAATTCAAACTCGACCATCCATTGATTCCCTCTAAATATACAAAAAACAAACCCCCCCTCTATTCCTTTAAATTAGCCAAAATCCTCCTATTGGACAATGGGCCTCCTTCTCTGCGGCCCGTTACTGTGCCGCTTGGCCACCCCTCGCCACCCCGCGCGTGACACGTGCACCGAGCAAGAGGAGGGATCCTCTCTCTCGCTCAGCCCTCGCTATGGCTCTCCCTCTCGCCCGCCACTCGACATCGCCAAGTTGAACCGCGCCGAACGAGCCTCGGATGCCGCCGACCAACAGTCCCGCCCCTGCGTCGCGACCACCGTGTCTCCGCTCGCTGCCAAACCGCCCATCCTCTTTATGCCGTCACCATCTCGCATCACGGTGGCCTGCCGCTAGCGGCCAAACCTTGGACGCCCTCACCTGCGAGCTCGCATGCCATTCCAGTCCCAAAAGCCCTAGCTTTTCCTCTTCCCCACCCCGCTTTTGTGTCTTGGAGCCACTCGCCCCCTCGCTTTTCTCTGCCCGAGATGAGCGCGCCCGCTCCGCCCCGCGTCGCGACCCACGGCAGAGCGCGGACTACTGACGCCACCCTGCCAGCTCGACGACCCCGCGAAGACCAAGCCGGACCGCCGCTCGCACGAGAAATTCCCCCAAAGTCCCTGGCCGCAACCAACCTTGCATCGCCTATAAATCTCGCCACCGTCTCGGGCCTTCCCTCCCAAAAATTTCTCCCTCACTGAAGCCCGCCGAACCTAGGGACGCCGCCGCCACTGTCAGTCTCCCCTCTTCTCCGCCGTTCGCGCCGAGGCACAAACGATCACGTTCGTGCCGCCGGCGCTCGTCACTGCACCCCTCCTGTCACGGTAGCCCATCTCTTCTCAGTCATCCCCTCTATCCATCTCCTAGCCATCGTGAACACCCGCTAGCCTCCCCTTGGGAGTTAGGCACGCCGTAGACACTTCATCCACGGGCGCTGCCCTGCCGTCGTACTGTGCGCCGTCGCCCTCCAAGTAGAGGCGAACGCTGTTGGTCTCCGCTACGAGGATGGATTCCAGAGCCCCTAGGGAGCCGCCAACCACAAGGAATCAAGCCCTAGGGCTCCACCAAAGAAACGCCCAAAACACCACCGCCATCGTACTCCACCGCAATTCTTCGCCGTCGACCTCCGTTCGGTGGATCCGACCCGTTGGTTGCACTCCTCGTGTCCCTGTCACTCGGTCAGAGCCCTGCCGCTCCCCGTACTCCAGAGAATCGCCCTTGCGAACCGCAACGATGCTGGCCGTTGATATTGTTCCTGTTCATCTTCTTCCTCGCGTTGTCCGATGTGGTTGCCAACCCGGAGCCACGTCTCATCCACCTCGCTCCTGCGTCAGCATTTTTCCCCGCCATGCGTGCCCCTGTTTCTTCGCCGTCGCTCGATACACGCGATCCACGGGAGCCGTGTGACTGCATGTAGGACCGCCGCACTCCGAAGCATCGTGGACCACTAACTACGCCCCGCCTACCGACTCCCATACACCACTCCTCCGTAAAACCGTTTCCCCGTGTATCGTGGGGCTGACAGTGGACCCCGCCCGTCGGCTGGTGCCCGTCTGCCAGGCGCCGTCCGTGTCCCCCTCCGGTCAGGCTGTGGGACCGCGTGGCCAGTCCGTCTTGTCTCTCCACCAATTGGGCCGACTTGGCCCAACCCCGTGCGCCCACCACCCCGATCTCCCTAATTCCTGGGCTCCGCTGTCAGTGGCCAAGGGGGAATTGAGATAGAGAAATCCTTTTTTCTAAATCTTTTCCAATAATCCAGAAATTACAGAAACCTTCCAAAATCCATATCTTTTCAACCGTTCACCCGATTGACTCCGTTCTACTTCCAGAATTCTTCTAAAAATGAGATCTTTTCGATGGCACACTTAGAAGTCACTAATAAGACTATTATAATAGCCTTTTTTTGAGTCTTTCCGTTTCGCGTGTAGCGTCGGAGTCGGAGGAGTCTCAGGACGCGGATCTCGAAGACGAAGCTGCAGGCCTTGAGCAAGGCAAGTCACTTTCGATTATCTTGAGTCCATAATTGAGGAACTAAGTACTTTAATTGCCAAAATCGCATTTATTAGATTACACTGTGATGATTTCTCGGCCACGGTTGCGAGTCGTCCAACGGGCTGCCAACCCATTTGCTGCATTGCCTCCTTGATTGATTATGATCTTCTTAATATCCTTGTCACCTCCCTTGCTAGATCCCGGTACCTGTGCCGACGGGCATGGGACCGGTGATCGCCTATCAAATTTAAAATAACTATGATGGATAAAAACTTGGGTTTACAAAACCTTGAAAAACCGACATCTGGGTCGGTGCCTTAAAAACTGCGGTGCGGGGATCGTGCCAGAAGGGCAAGTCTCCCGCATTGTAGCTAAGAACCGATTCCTTTGTAATTTCATCCGAATATACAATAGTACAACCACATGGGTGATATGGGACAGCTCCTAGCTAAGTAAAGAGTCACCTAGGGACGCCTTGTATGCCATTGGACTGTGGATTGTGCGGAAGGACGTCGGGGATGCCTCCTGGGTTCCAGGTACAGCATGGTCAAGGACCTACCCTGTGATTGGTCGTGGACCCCTCCAGTTGGAATGGGGTAACCTGGTGTTAACTCCAGAAATGCCTTGTCGCAAAAACCCTTAGTCACTAATCGTATCCGTTCGTTCGCGAGCTGGGTGATAGGGTAAGTCGCGTCGTGTGGGTAAAATGTACCCCCTCTGCAGAAGTTTAAACTATTTAAACTGTCGTGCCCACGGTCATAGGCGGATGTGAGGTGATTCTTTAGCGTAGTTTTATTTGACTACTGCTTATGAAATGATGTTGTGGATAGGAATCTGTTTTCGAAAATGTTGTGAAGCTGTCGAGGACAGTAGGGCTCTGGGCCCGATGTTGATAAATTAGCTAGTGGAGCTGGATCCCGGAAGCCAACTCTTGGGAGTTACGCGGAATAAAAAATTGATACGATTTACTCCAATCCGAGCGAGACTTTACCTCACCCAGATTGTTGAGAAGCACACACTTAGACTATTCCGAAAGAAAATTCAAACAAAATGGATTATAAAACAACCAGCCATTCTTTGAAGCTTGCATTAATCACTTAAGTTCCCATAGCTTGTTGAGTACGCTAGTACTTACCCTTGCTCTCTATATATCTATCCCTCCAGTGTTAGAAGACGATGAATCCAACCGACGAGGAGTTCTTTCAGGAGTAGGCTGGCTTCGATAAGTTTTAGGGTTTTGGCTTAGTTCCCGAGTCGTGCTTGTAACTTTGGACTAGTTTTCGTTTCCGCTCTTTTGCTAATGTATCGTTATGAACTCGGGGTATATCCATAGTTTCAACCTAGATGTAAGACTATACCTATTAACAAAGACAAGTTGTGCCATGCCGGTTCCATCGCTTGCTATACCAACACTATATTTTTGGGACTGATACAGGTATGCAGTTTTATTCTATGGCTCAAATTCATCCTTCTCATAAGATTAGTTTGAGGTGCTTTGATCTAAAGTTTAGATAGGGATACTAGCAAGAATTAGATGAGGTGGCCATTTGATATCAGTTTAATCAAATATAGTAGCATCTACATTGGTTTTGCATGTTAACAAAGGAGCAACAAAGAGTGTCTACGTTAGGCCCTATTCTTTTTATATTATTTACTGGATTATTAAAATAAATTATTTATTCCATGCTTCGATAACTAAGTTTTTTTTATTGTATTACATAGACTACTTGTTTTAAACTATTTATCAAATTTATTTCTCATAATATTTAACTTATTTCTATAACTAAGTAGATAATCTATAGCACAATCCGTTAATAATATAAACCAAAGAGGGCCTGCATAAAGCTTCGCTCCGATTAAAATCGTACTCAGTCTGGCCGGTAATAATTGACGCCACCTAGCGTCGGCGGTTGCTGCCCGTCGTCAAATATCACCAACCAGAGCGAATGTATTAGTAGCTTTACTTTTTTAATTAAATATAAAAAAATACCCAGCCAATATTAGTAGCTTAGTGCTTTCATCAAATAAGCATTACCATTAACCATATTACCCATCAAAGTAATTAACGGCCAAGAAAATTAAACGTATAGAATACTAGCTGGTTGATTAATCAGCCGTCTAAATAAGCTTAGTTTAATTAATTAGCATCCGTCCCAGAGGGAACCGTGGGCCCAGCTCTGGGAGCCGTCGGCCGCATCACTGCCATCTGGGCCCCACTCGGGTGGGTCCAGCAGCATGGCCTCCGCCATCTCGGCCCACAGCCTCGGCGACTCCAGCTCGTCGAACTCGCCGTCGCCGCCGCAGCCGCCCAGCTCTTGCCGCCCCGGCGCGGCTGCGGCGACCAGCGCCGGCTCGCGCCGCACACGCTCAGCCGCCTCCGCCGCGGCGGCGCGGATGTCGACGGGGTCGGTGGTAGCCGGCTGGGGCAGCCAGCCCACGGAGCCCGGGAAGTTGAGCTGCGCGTCCCGCCCGCGCAGCCGTAGCGCCGCCACGTCGTGCGCCACCGCTGCCATCTCCGCCGAGTCGAAGCTCCCCAGCCAGATGCGGACCTTGGTCCCCGGCTGCCGGATCTCCGACACCCACTTGCCCCACTTCCGCCGCCTCACTCCCCTGTACTGCGGGCCGCTGCTGCTGCCCGCCGCCATGGCCGGAGCTGCTTGCTGCTGCTGCTCCATGATTGAGCTAGCTGCATAGATATCTGTGCCCTAATTAGCTGTCAATTCCTACTCATGTGAATGCATGGTGCAATGCAAATTATGCAATGCAGATTTGGAGATGGTCTTGGTGTGCTTATATAGGCAATGGGTGGCGAGAGACTGTAGTTAAGAGTTGCTGTGCATGGAAGTGACAGCTGATGATCATTTGCTAATCATTATGGAGAAGATGATGATGATGATGATAAAAACAGCCGCAGATACGTACATATGCATTGCTAATTAACTATGACTGATCTCTGTGATCATTTGGCAATATAATGGCAAAATGCTGTAGAAGTAATGACTAGCTGAGACGATCTGACATTACATTGCTAATATAATTAAGAAGTGATTGATGATCACTCGTCACACGTGGTGACGTAAGAGGTTTATGATTGAGTCCATGGAAGCAGCAAGCTAAGGAAAAAAGAGTTTGATTGCTAACAAGAAGCAGTGGAGGAGACAGTGATGCATCATGAAGCAGCTCGGGGTAGCGCTGTGTGCGTGAAGAGACAATATATCTATGGAAGATCTTAATTAGCTAGCTCTAATAAGGGCTCGTTTGAGAGAGCCTATGGACGATGGATGAACCTGAATTTATGATAATTATTTGAGAATAAAAATAAATAAACTAAATATTAGGAGATTAGTATGCTAATTTTAGAAAGGAGCTTTTTCTAAGAAATGTTGATAAAGAAAGTTTTAAAAAAAACATACTCCATTTAAGAGCTTAAAAAACGTATATGGGATAATTCGATGACCATGATGAAAGCGGTGGTGGATGGTTCTTTTCTAGGACGAGTCGTAATAAGTATCACTGCATGTGCTACTGTTGAAGCACCCATTTTCCCGTGTTTGATCGAGCATAACTTAATTTACATTTTAAAAAATAAATCAATTGATGCGTACAACTTAACTAAAATAAATTGTGAGATCTAGTACGTATTAGTTCTTGTAACTAATATTTTAGGGTAACAAGAGCTATATTCGTCGGATGGAGTAGGGGAACATTGCATATGTGGGTCCTGATATTACAGGATGACACGAGTCCACTTGAAGCCCGTACACGGGAGGACCATCAGAGGTCCCTTGCCTAACCATCACCTGCCGTACAAATGTTCCATAGATTTTAGTTTTAGAATTGGACATCAAACAACCTATTCTCAGAAAAAGAAAGGAAAGATATTTTCTCCTCTTGCTTTAATATGTGTTCTTTTTGGGACTGACTGTGTGAGTCGGCTGAGATTTCGTAAACTCTCAGTCGATTGTCATTAGCCATCCTATTAACACCTCTTAAGGGCGCATTTTTTTTATCTACACAATGTTCATCTTCTTTCTCGATGAATCAGCTTGGTTTCTCTTTTCACAGCCAATGAACCCCTCCATACTGCCTTGCCTCCGCCATCTCAGGAGGCTCGAGATGCCAGATCCGCCACCGCTCCCCAACATCTTCTGACCACTCTGTTCGCCTGCCCCTGCTACCGACTCCGCTCAATAGCTAACCACCGCCACTGCTTAAGTCGCCGCTTCCATGGTTATTCCTCTAAGCCTCTGGAACACCTCTTCTTCCTTCTCCCCCAACCTAGCTTTTTCACGCCCCTCCTTCAACCCTAAATCCTAGTGCAGCATCTTCGTCTTGTTACTCCGTCGTCGAAGAAGGCTCCAAGTTTTCCACCAAGAGTATGAACTTCCTCATTAATTGCTAGAGTAAGCAAGACAATGGGAGAACAGGACTGAATTTGTCCAGAGGTTGAAGACAATATTTCACCCATTGGATTTCAATCCAATGGTTGGCATCAGGTAACTAAGATTTAAAAAGATCTCAGTCGCCCAATGAATAGCGAAGTTGGTTCTTTTTTACTTTCTGCACAGCAGCCTCGAGCGACCAAGGTTCTTTTCTTTCCTTTTTGTGATTGTTCTTCCTTTTCTTTGGAGATATGTAGTACATATATTCGATCCACACCATGACACCAACTATGGTCGAAATTAAGATCAAAATTTTCTTGCGAGATCGAATTCCTTTTGGATTTTTCCCGCATTTCTTCGAAGTCAAATAATGTGGCTGAAGTCAGTACGTTAAAACTATATATGTCAGGTGGATATGACTAGAATGTAGTTGAGCAGTGCAGCAATCATATGAGTAGAATGTAGTTCAGCTTCTAGCTTGTGGTTCAGAGCGATCTGTACATGTTTGCCGACAATGAGATGTGATGCGTGCACTGTGCTCAGCGGGAAAACGGCGGACGTGGTTGCTTCTTGTAACAGAGATAAAAAATCAGCAGCAGGGCGTCAAGTAGTGTCACTTTCTTGATGCAAATTGTAACTCCCATCTCCACATGAAGAAAGAAAGAAAAAAAATATGGTCAATGTCGTCTCAGAAAACGAACGAATGTCGCGTTGTGGATCGATCTGATCAGGATCATGATCGGTTGATGATTAGCCTGAATGCATGCATGGACTTCACAAACAATCGTGGACTACAATTTTCTTTTCCCGATAATAGAAATCAATCCAAACTCTACATCAAAATGTGCTTACGCAGCCAATTCGTGAAACTCCATAACAAAGGTATATATATGGACCTATTTGACAGGACTCTAACTTTTAAATGTAACTCTTGGAGCCGAGTCTGGAGTGAAATTATGGAGCAGCCCGAACCTCGCTCCATTCCTCTAATTCATTTTTTAAAATTATTTCAGCATTCTCCGGTCTCTTTTTAGGTGAAGCTAAACAGTTTGGTTAGACTCTAGAAAAAAGTGGATCTTAGAGTTGTACACTTCTAAAAAACTATTTTTGCAAGCTGGAGGAGTTTATTTTATAGGCGGACTATAAAAATTTCTGTCTGTAATAATGTCGAGGAACTCGTGTGGTCTAAACCCGTTGTGAAATTCAATTTTTACAGGTGGTCTCTAAAGAGCACCACCTGGAAAAAAAACATCGATTGCAAGATATATGTGTATGTAGCAGCAGCAAAACTTGCAGTCCTTTTCCATCGACAACCTCTCCCCTACCTCTTCTCTCTCCTTGTCCCTTCTTCTTTGTCGCTTCAACCCCGAGCATCGGCTCCCCCTTCTCAAGCTTCCTCCTGATCCGCTTCCTCCTCCCAAGCCCCTCGCCGCCGGCAACATTCGGCTTCCTTGCCTCCTTCCTCACCACCCTCTCTAGCTCCCTCTCCCTCCCCCAACCTCCTATCGTCGCTCTTCGAGGCCAGCCGCCCTTACGTCGTTTGTGCCGTAGTCTGATAGGCCGCCGACCTACGCTCCTTTGAGCTACTTGCGGATCGACAGCGGGGTGGATCCAGTGACCCAGGACCAACGGAGAATCCTTATCCTAGGAGGAGAATCATTTTTTATATTTTATTTTCCCCCAAAAATCCTTATTCCAGGCAGTCGGCTTAATCTTCCCGCGTGTGAAGATTTTTTTTTTTCACAGGCGGTCGTCGTAAACCTGGCCGCCTGTGAAAAAGGGTTTTCGCAGGCGGTCGGTCGCCCGCATGTAAAAACACTCTATTTTCACTGGTATTTAGTCACAGGCTACAGGGTCTACCATCTATAAAAACCTGTTTTGACCGCATGTAATTATCCCTTTTCGTAGTAGTGGCAGTTATGCCAAATAGACCCTATGTGTGCAGGAGCTGACACAGGATAACCTTTGACCTTTCTACCTATATATAGTTTTGGAGCACGTAAATCAAGATCGCCCAACCTGTGTCGGCTGGAGCTTACAGCTAGCTAAGTAGCTAGTGATTGCATGGCCTCTGGATTTATGTGGTCAGCAGCAGCACACAGCAGTGCAAGAAGGCCACTGCATTTGCCTTGCCGGACAGGCAAGACGGTACCCAAGAATTTGGGACCTCGGTGCTAAACGCAAATCGATGTCTTATATTAAAAAATCTTAATAAAAAAGTAAGATTTTATTTGAGACTACGTATATCTACCAAAATTGCATAATACATCAGGATAGACCCACCTTTTTTCACTTAATGGTAGGTATTTTTGCAATTTGTTGCTAGGGGACTCCAACGCCGCTTCTCTTTGCTCAGTTCATGTCGCGTCCAGTGACCCTCTATCCACACTAGGAGAGGAACTGATCAATCTAACGCACGCCTCTCTCTTGCTATATACTACTACTAAATGAGTAGAGATTGTGCACGACTAACACTGGCTAGAGCTGTACTGAGAAAGTTCTTCACCGATGGACCACGCTGGTTGTGCTATTAATGAGATCAGAGGGAAAATTGTATCCTGATGCACTGATTTAGTTTTCTTTACTAAGCAGATAAATGGAATCTTTAGTGTCTGCAACCGCATTCACATTGTTGTTATGAAATATAACTTTTAGAGATGGCTATGATTATCATCAAACACTTGATCGAGCCGAAAAAAACAAACCCGTTCCAGCTGAATCAGTGAAGGTGGAAGAAGAGAACTTGAGAAAAATAAAATGAGTAGGTCCTAAAACATATAAGAATTTCCTAAAAATACATAAATGAACGCATTGGCATTAATTGAAACAAGTCTGGGTCCCCTGATTTTTGGGGGTCTGTACGATCATCATGCACTCGCTAAGATGCGGGCATGTTAACATCTTAATCATCTGGAGTATTAATTTAACCTAGCTCTCGCTATATAAGTACTAGTACTAGTACTAGCTTAGCTTAGCCAGCATGCACGCACTCTTGTGCCTAGCTAGCGAGTTAGCCACAGTACGTAGTACAGTAGCTAGGCAGGGCGAGATCAGGCAAGTTAACCACCAAATGCATGCATCGATCAAACATGCACATGTACACTGCACAGCTCGCCTCGCCCGTTCGCAGGCGACATGCCGGTGAATTTAAGAGGAAGAATCGAAGGAGATTAATGCATGCATGAGATGAGAAGCTGCCAATCTGCAGGGTGCATGCAGACATGGATCTAGTGGGAGAAAAGGCCATGGTGGATGGAGAAGGTAGGCTATAGCTAGGCGGCGCCCTTGAGCTGTCATCCTTTCTGCGGTTGCGGCCCAGCCAATTAATCATTTGCGCTAGCTAGCTGCAGCGACGACGACGGCGACGGCGACGGCCGGTGTACGGGCGGCCACCGAAGCTGGACGCGATATATATCTATCTATCGATCGCTTTGCATGCATGCATATGCGGGCCCGTCCGTAAGGTCGCGATCGATCGATCGCTAGATAGATAGACATAGCTAACAGCTAGGATAGGATCTGAAGCAGGAGGTCGCGATGAGCCGTGGGCGAATCGTCGGGGGGGATGATCTGCCGTACGTACTGGATTGACTGATGAGCTCCCTCTCCATCCATGGAGGACCTCATCATGCTGTTGTGCCGACACCTGAAGGACGGCGGCAGCCACAGTACAGTCAGTACTTAGTACAACGTGGTGATAGACCAATTAATTATTACTACTGATTCCTCCAGTATTACGAGAAAGCTGCATGCATAGATGTTGGCATGTTGCTGGCTACTCTCTCCATCTTAAAATATAGTTATATCTAGATTATTTTAGAAAGATGTTAATAGAAATGAAAAGATTATATTGTTTTTATTAAGGAAAAAAGACTTGAGAAGTAGTGTGGTTAGTACGTGTGGAGTGGTTAGTGGGATTATAATAGGCACAATAGTATAAAAAGAACTAAAAATAGCTATATTTTTAAATAAAGTTGTAGTTATAGAAATAACGATATTTTGGAATGAAAGTAGTGCTTGCTCTGTCATCCAACATGTTAATTAGTCCTGATTGGTGGGGTTTTTTTGCGAGGGATTTGTGGAAATTTTGTATTATATATAAACCAATCCATTTTCTAGAAAAAATGAACTCAATAATGTGACAATCCTTTTATGTTTCTTTCTAGAGAACATATGCAGCAGTTTGGTCTAATCATCTCGTTTCATTTCCCAACCGACCCCCACCTCCAATAACGTGTTGTATTAGTAGCCAATTCACCTCTCCATCCTAATCACTCTGCTCCTTCATTGTACTCCATAGTTTCCTCACGCCCTTCTGTTGAGGGCTTGAGACTAAGATGACGCCATAGTTGTCTCACGCCATCACCACCACTCTCCCCGTTGCCGTGCCAATCCAATCCAAATATAAGTCGTTTTATACTCATGCACACAAATTAAGGAAACAACTCAAATAAATAACTTAGTTGTCTTTTCAATTATATTGCACTCAAAAAGACAAACCACTTATTTATGAGAAGAATCGCATTTATTTAGGAAGAGCAAACAAGGAATAATAGTTGTAGAAATGTGAAATTCCAAAACAACTTTACATTTAGAAAAAATAGCTGAGAAAAAGATTAAACGACTTATATTCAAAACTAGGGTAAGTAAATACAAAATTATTAGAGCTCAATAGCTGCTTTACTGTCACTATCTGTAGGATCGAACACAAGAACTAAGCCTATCAGAGTAAGCCTATCAGAGAGGGGAATGGTATGAACACTAAAAACCAAAATCTTTTACGGAATAAAAGAAACCCTCAAACCTGGATGGAGTGCACCAGTTAAACCTGTCTCTGTTGCGCCGGTCTAACCTCCGCCTCGCCACCGCGCTCTTGTCGGAAGAACTGTTGGAATTCAGAAGGATACACAACAAAGATACTCCTCAAAGTAGATCAACTTTATTGCATCAAGATATGTTTACAAAGTACACACAAAGCACTCCTCTCTCTCAAAACTAAACCCTAGCTTTTCTCTCTTCTAAAAGTTATGCTCTAGAGTCTCAACCCCTCATCTATTTATACCTAAAACCTTCTACATAAAGTAGGAGTAGGACTTCTAGTCCCACCAGGACTCAAACCCTCAATTACCAAATCTATTTACAATTTACCAAATCAAATTCTTCTTTTTATAGCCAACTTGGACTCAAACCCTCCATTAGCAAATCTATTTACAATTTATCAAATCAAATTCTCCTTTCCATAGCCAACTTGGACTCAATCCTAGTCCAAGTACGACCCCACTCCGGACTCAACTCCTAGTCATATTAGGACTCCGCTCCTCATCCGAGTAGGATTCGATTCCTCTTTCCATACGCACACAATTTCTTCTGTATGCCATATGGAATCTTTAATTCCACGTGTATTGATCTTTAGCCTTCAATATCCCGCGTGATCTCCCAATCATCCGGACATCAACTTCTCCTAAGTTGACTCCCGATCCATCACCGGCAATACTCTCGAGGCCTCAAGACTCACCTACACATGCAAAAATAAAGAAACCATATTCGAGCACAAGTTTTTCCCAATTTGACTCACGTTAGTCACACACACTCACACTAATATTCATAGTTATTTTCAAACCAATCTCTTATTAAATAAATCATTTGCAAAGCCAATTGTTCATCACAAAATATTAATCATGATAATAATTCCACAATCTCCCCTTTGATGAACACATTGGCAACATCTTCAAAATGCAAATTAATGTTTTTGAAAAATAAAAACCAAGAAGTATCAAAACTCTTCCCCTTTTTAAAAGAAAGAATTTATCCACTATATTGCAATAAAACATAAAATCAACTTTTTTTAAGAATCGATCAACTTGTCAAAACTTTCAAATTCTCCCTTTTTTAAATAGCTCCCCCTTTATTTAAGCATGTATTTTATATATTTCTCCCCCTTTGACAACGATTTCATCAAGAATTTCAAAAGAGAAATATAAACATGAAACACAAATAACAATAAATATGAAATATTATCAATTTTCCTTCTTCTGAAATTTTCTTTTCTAGAAGCTTTGAAATGTACCTAAAGCAACTCAGGGATAAGTGTTGCAAGACAAGAGAGATAAATTGACCAACTAGCAAACAAGTATGAGTTATAGTCCAAAGATCAATCAACACATAGACAAGTTGAACTAAACATTCTTTCTCAAATTATCTTGTCCTTTACAAAAGAATTTTCATCAAGTTTTTATTTCTAAGCTTCTGCTCAATTTGCCTTTTAATAGCACAAAAGAAAATCTCTCAATTATTTCGAGTACGTCCTTGTCGTGAATACTATTTCCAAGGATTCGGCGCCCATTATTTTCCTCACATCGGATACGTCCTTGTCGTGAATACTGTTTGCAAGGATTCGGTATCCATTTTTTTCTCCCATATAAGCTTTTTTTTACTTGAGGAATCTCTAGAGCATTTGAAAAATGAAAATTTCAGCAAGCATATATATGAGCATAAGTCATTCAAACAAGCACTAGTGTCAATATTGCATATTTACTTAATTCAAGTAAAAGAATTATGTGTCATGCATTATATTCTTCAAAAGTAATAGCAAAGGCTCATATAAAGACTAGAATGCATACAAGCTAAACTAGCGACCAAAAGACCTCACTCATATTGCTAGCAAGCACAAAAATATACTAGAGGTATAAAATAAAGCTCCACTTTTCTTTTTTATTTTTAAATTGAGAGTAATACAATAAATTAAACATGAATGTATCGAAAAATATAAACTCCCCCTCAAAACAACCTTCAAACCTTCCTGATGAAAAAACAAAACAAATCGAGAAGATATCAAAGGTTTTGAAAAAGACAACCAATTGCCAACGATATCACCAAGGTTCTCATTAATTGACAGATATCTCCACTTGTATTATTATCAAAAACTACTATTTCCATAACTAGCAAGGAAAAAGCTAATGAAGAAGTAGATATTATATTGCTAATTTATAAGTAGATCAATCTTACCTTAAAAGTAATGATATCTCGATCATTTAATGCATATGGGAAGTACGCCGCCAAAAGATCTATGCGCAAGAAGATATCGAGACCTTTGTGTTGGGATTAGAAATAAGAAATTTAGGAATCCAACACGGAGACACACGACCAATCAAACCAGTAGGCAAAGCACATGGATATGCATAGATAGAATTAGTACCAGACTTACCTTGGGACTTTACCGAAAACTTTTTCGACCAATGCTGAAAAGTTGGTCTAACCACCGTCAGCCGTCGGTCTGATTGCTGACGCGATTGCGGTCTAACTGCCCATGGCCACCGGTTGGACCTCCCTGGGGTTTGTGGTCTGACCGGGCCACTTGAAGGAAAGCTCAACCTTTGCCACTTCAATCTTGCAAGTTCACGTTCTCTATCTTTTTTCGGTTTTCTTGCAAGTCTAAAGCAAAACTGAACCAAATGCCCATTCTTATCACAATAAGAGCAATTGTACTTCACATGTGTTTTTACTTAAGAAGAAGAAGAAGAAGCAATTGCACAAGTTGTAGAAAGGTTTGACAAAATTCCAGCGGATTTGAAAATCATCTTCTTTGGTTCGGGTTTTGTCAAAATCTCGCTACTTTTAGAAAAATCATGAATACTCGGTGGATAATTAGTAAAATAAGCATGTGCATCAAAACCTATTCCTCTATTATGTGTGCTCACTTTAGAAGTATCCAAAATCATATTGAGTTTCTTTTTACCATTGAAAAACATTTGCGAAGAACTTTTCAAATAAGTAACCTCATTTGTCAAAGAAACACAATTTTCACAAGATTTTGCAATCCCTTTTTTTTTGCGACAATTTGAGCAAGAAAGTACTTCGTGAGTTTTCATGTCGTTTTACAAAAACTCAACACGACCAAGAGCATCTTTTAATTTCATCTCATTTAAAAAATACTTTGAGCAAGCTTTAAAATTTAAAACATGCATGTGTTGTTTAATCCTTTTAGCACATAAAAAATTGAATAAGGAATTAGCACCAAAAGCAACTTTATACTTTTTCAAAAGATTCTTTGTTAATAATAACTCATCAACAATACAAGAATGCAAAGTAAAACTAAGAGCAAAAGATAACTCAAGCTTTTTAGTGTTCTCAATTTCAGCTTTCAATCTTAGAGAAGTGTTAGTATTGACATTTCTTAAAGCAGTAATTTCAAAATATAACACTTCACAAGATTTGCAATCATCATCATCAGGAATTAGGGGTTTTAATCTTGCAATTTCAGAATTTAGAACATTAATAATATGATCACGTTTTCTAAGCTTTTTAGTACATTTATCAAGTTTATCAGCGAGATCAAAAGGAACATGTTGTAATTGATCATAAGTAAAATTTACCTTGTCATCGTCGTTGTCAGATTCATTTTCATCGGAGTTTAACACACTACGAGCAATGAGAGCTAAACTTGTAAAATACTTACCTTTGCCTTTGCTTTCGCTGTCACTTTCATATTCTTCGTCGCTCAACTCAACTTGCTTGAAGGCCTCTAGCAATTGACGTACTAGTTTGCGTTTGCTGTTTTTTTTTTCTGTTCAAAAGTTGAGCGCTTATTGTCCTTCTTATTCTTCTCCTCCTCGTCTTCCTTGTTGGATTTCCCGAGCTTATGACACTTGGAACGAATATGGTTTAACTCTCCACATTGAAAGCACCAGACTGGACCTCCTTTTTTTTCTATTCTTAATATTATTCAAAACTCGAAAAAACTTATTAATAAGCAAAGCCAAGTCCTCCTCAGAGACTTACTCGAGTTGTTCATTGGACGTGGCTTTCAAAGCAGTAAGAGAAAATGATAAAGAAGCATCCATAAAAGAAGCCGAAGAAGATACCAAAGTAGTGGATTTAGAATCAATTTTACGAGAAAGAATGTTCATCTCATGTGTCTTTAATTTAGTGTAAAGAGAATTCAAGGTTAAAGTATTCATATTAATAGATTCTTAAATTAATGTAACCTTCATCTCCTAGACAGACATATCAAGACCATTCAAAAGATGTCTAGTAATTTCGGACTGTATATAAGTAGTATCAAAAGAATCAACCATAGAACGAAGATTGCTAAGAATTTTATTGAAACGTGCAAAATAATCATCCAAAACTTCACCAGGTTTCATCTCAAATTTCATATAATCATTTTTAAACATATCTTTGCGTATTTCCTTGATGTTAGAAAAATCATGATGAAAATCACATAGGGCCTTCTACATCTCGTACGCAGTTTCAAAATGAGAAATCCGATCAAAATCTGAGCGAGAAACACCACTTATAATTATATTTCTAGCTTTACAATTGTTTTCAAATTCAACTTTGTTTACTGTAGTTATAGCCTCAGGAATATCATAAGGATTAGAAACTTTTTGCTAAATATCATAACACTGAGACATAATAAATGATTGCATCTTTTATTTCCAAAATTGAAAATCAACTCCATAAAAAATATGCGGTTTGGTTGAAAATCGATCAGCCATGGCTAAATCTTAAAATCGGTGAAGATTAAAAAGAGAAAATAAGACTCTGATACCACTTGTAGGATCGAACACAAGAACCAAGCCTACTAAAGGGGGGAATGGTACGAATATTAAAAACCAAAATCTTTTGCGAAATAAAAGAAACCCTCAAACCTGGATGGAGTGCACCGGTCAGACTTGTCTTTGTTGCGCCGGTCTAACCTCCTCCTCGCCACCGCGCTCTTGTCGGATGAACCGTCGGAATTTAGAAGGATACACACTGAAGATGCTCTTTAAAGTAGATCAATTTTATTGCATCAAGATATATTTACAAAGTGTACACAAAGCACTCTTCTCTTTCAAAACTAAACCCTAGGTTTTCTCTCTTCCAAAAGTTATGCTCTAGGATCTCAACCCCTCATCTATTTATACTTAAAACCTTCTACACAAAGTAAGAGTAGGACTTCTAATCTCACCAGGACTCAAACCCTCAATTACCAAATCTATTTACAATTTACCAAATCAAATTCTTCTTTTCATAGCCAACTTAGACTCAAACTCTCCATTACCAAATCTATTTACAATTTATCAAATCAAATTCTCCTTTCCATAGTCAACTTGGACTCAACTCCTAGTCCAAGTACGACTCCACTCCTAGTCGAATTAGGACTCAACTCCTAGTGCTATTAGGACTTCACTCCTAATCCGAGTAGGATTCGACTCCTCTTTCTATACGCACACAATTCCTCTTGTATGCCATATGGAATCTTTAATTCCACGTGTATTGATCTCTAGCCTTTAGTATCTCGTGTGATTTCCCGATCATCCGGACATCAACTTCTCCCAAGTTGACTCCCGATCCATCACCGGCAATACTCCATGGGCCTCAAGACTCACCTACACATGCAAAAACAAAGAAACCATATCCGAGCACAAGTTCTTCCTAACTTGACTCACGTTAGTCACACACACTCACACCAATATTTATAGTTATTTTCAAACCAATCTCTTATTAAATAAATTATTTACAAAGTCAATTGTTCATCACAAAATATTAATCATGACAATGATTCCACATCAACCCTCTCTCACGCTTGCCTAACTTATCTTGATGTTGGAGTGGTTATCTGCCTAAACTGCTCGCTGGAGGTTGATTTCAGGCAAGTAACCACTCCAACATCTAAAATGAGTTAGGCCAGTTTGGGCCTTGTATGTTTATGCCGACATCAGGGTGCTGGCCTGCTTGGCCTGATGGACCAGAAGGTCTTAAGTTCGGCCCGTGAGCCGGCGCGTGTATGTGACAACCTGACTCCATTTTTCAGGTGATGGGCAGCATGCCTTCCCACTATTTTTCATTTTGGAAAAAGAATTTAAAATTGGCCACTACTGGTGAACGTCCTCATTGGTACGTTGCGTCCTTGCCATGTCAATACGAAGGTCTAGACGCCATGGCTATATTTTTTTCTATGTAAAAACAACGATTTCGCTATTTTTTTCTATATAGAAACAACGATTTCGCAAACTCATGCAAAACGTCAATCTTGTTTTTTTTTCATGTTCTAGAAATAGTACTATAAAATAAATCTATTGTTTTATTTCCTCTCCATAATGCATTTATTTACACAGGTCGACGGAATCTTATTTTCAGGACAGGTGGTCAAATCTCATCCGGGTTTACGGATGAAAGCGCGCGCGCGGCGTCGACGTGTCGGTCAGGTCCAGCGTGGCAGCGTCCGTACGTGCGCGCACGTCGGGGTCCACGAGTCAGTCGTCGTGCGCGCCACTACCCTCCCACCGACCGGTGGGCCCGGTCCGAGTCAGCAGCAACGGCCGGCCCAGCGCGAAGTGCGCGCGCCAAAAGAGACTCGCGCATGGCGAGCCCGCCGCCTTCGTCTCTTCTCCTCCCGTTGCTCGCCTGCAACGGCCACGCCTCGCACGCCCGCGCCGCCATTAACTCCGCGCCCACGCGCAACCACCCGACGCGTTCCGGCGGTTGCTGCAACCTCCGCCGCGAGCCATTCCTGACCTGCCCGCCGGAACCGCCGCCTCCATCCCGCCATGCCCCTGTTCTTCTTCCTCCTGCAGCAGGAGGACCCCTGCTAGATAGCCTCTTCTTCTTCCTCCTCTCGCGCGTTCTTTGATCCCTCTCCGCTCGTGCATGCGCTTTCTTTGAGTTCTTGGTGCCGATTGGTCGTTGCTGCGGCGGAGCTCCGGCGCCGGCGGCGGGTCGTCGCTGATGGGCAGCCTTTGCTCCAAGGAGAGCGTTGTAGAGGAGCTCACGCCGCCGCCGCATCCGGCGGCGGCGGCGGTGGCCCCCGTGGGGAGGCTGCAGAAGGCGCCGAGCCAGTCGTTGAAGCAGCTCATCACGCTCACCGCCAAGGAGGACGCGGCGGTCGTCGCGCCGGTCGTGCACGCGGTCATCACCAGGGCGGAGTCCAACGCCAAGGCCAAGGCCAAGGCGGCGCAGAATGGGCACGCCGCCGCGCCAGCGCTGGAGGAGACGGCGCCGGTCGTCGTGATCGCGTCGCTCAACAAGTCGTACAGCACCGCGGGGGCGCCCACGCACCACCGGCGGGCGACCGTGGACGTCGACCCCGGGCCGCAGGTGGTCCCCGGCGGCGTGCCGCAGGGGTTCTCCGGCGAGCACGTGATCGCCGGGTGGCCGTCGTGGCTGACCTCCGTCGCCGGCGAGGTGGTGCAGGGGTGGCTGCCCCGCCGCGCCGACACGTTCGAGCGGCTGGACAAGATCGGGCAGGGCACGTACAGCAACGTGTACAAGGCGCGCGACCTGGAGAGCGGCAAGATCGTGGCGCTCAAGCGGGTGCGCTTCGTCAACATGGACCCGGAGAGCGTCCGGTTCATGGCGCGCGAGATCCACGTCCTCCGCCGGCTCGACCACCCCAACGTCGTCCGCCTCCAGGGCATCGTCACGTCGCGCCTCTCCCACAGCCTCTACCTCGTCTTCGAGTACATGGACCACGACCTCGCCGGCCTGGCCGCCACGCCGGGCCTGCGCTTCACGGAGCCGCAGGTGAAGTGCTTCATGGCGCAGATCCTCGCCGGACTCCGCCACTGCCACGACCGCGGCGTGCTGCACCGGGACATCAAGGGCGCCAACCTGCTCATCGACGGCGCCGGCGTGCTCAAGATCGCCGACTTCGGCCTCGCCACCTTCTTCGACGCGGCCAGGCCGCAGCCGCTCACCAGCCGCGTCGTCACGCTCTGGTACCGCCCCCCGGAGCTCCTGCTCGGCGCCACCGAGTACGGCGTCGCCGTCGACCTGTGGAGCACCGGCTGCATCCTCGCCGAGCTGCTCGCCGGCAAGCCCATCTTGCCCGGCCAAACCGAGGTGAACAATCTCACCTCAATTATGCTCTCTCCATATATGAACGAAATCATCTCAACTTGCTATCTCCATTGTTGATGCAGATCGAGCAGTTGCACAAGATCTTCAAGCTGTGCGGGTCGCCGTCGGAGGAGTACTGGGCGAAGGCGAAGCTGCCGGACGTGACGCTGTTCAAGCCGCAGCGGCCGTACCGGCGGAAGATCGCCGAGACGTTCAGGGACTTCCCGCCCACCGCGCTCGACCTCCTCGACACGCTGCTCGCCATCGAGCCGTCCCACCGGGGCACCGCCGCCGCCGCCCTCGACAGCGACGTAAGCGGCTTCTTCTCCCTTTCCTTCCACCTCTCGCATCTCTCAACAATGGCAGGAGCCATCCGTATACTGACACGTAGTGTCTCTGCTGCTGCTGCTCAGTTCTTCAGGACCAAGCCGCTAGCGTGTGACCCGGCGAGCTTGCCCAAGTTCCCGCCGAGCAAGGAGTACGACGCCAAGCTCCGCGGCAAGGAGGCCACCAGGTATATACGCCGTCGAGCTCGCCTCGCCTGCAATGGCATCCACCTCTATCAGTTGGTTCTTGATCCCTTCCTTGTCCTAACCTCCGTCGGTTGCTCATCAGGCAAAACACCGCGGCCATCGGAGGCAAGGGCTCCATGTCCGTCAAGCCGGGGAGGAACGACTCCAAGGCGGCGCCGGCCCAGGACGCCATTGGAGGAGATCACCAGGTAGATTTCCTTTTCACCCGTCCGTGATCATCGTCTCCCACTCCGGCGAAGCAAATTTCTCTGGACAAATCATGTAAATGTCATGGCTTTTGGCTTGAGTGCAGAGGAGGCAGGCGGCGCGCGTCGTCAACCCGAAGAGCGCCAGCCACCACTACAGCTCGCTGGAGGACAGCGTGCCGGGGTTCCGCATGGAGCCGCCGGCGGGTCCGCCGGCGACGATGCAGACCGGCGGGTTCGGGTCGACGTGGTACAGGAAGGACGCCGCCGCCGACCCACGCGCCACATCACGCACGGCCAGCTCCGTCAGGGTGTCCAACGCCGCCGCCGGCGCGCACCTCACCTCGCAGAGGTCGTACGCGCAATCCCGCGGCACCGACCTGCACCCGAGCTCGTCGGCGGCGAGGCACGCCAACTCCCGGTACAACCGCCTCGACGTCGCCGAGCCGGCCAACGCGCTCGACCGGCCGGGCTCCACCCACCAGAAGGACCTCTCCGCCGCCGCTCCGGCCACCGTGAGTACCAATCCACATGACCATTGATTCTTGCTACTGCACCCAATTCTTGCTAACATGGCTGTGATGAACTCTGCCGCCATTAGGGATTTGGAGGGAGGAACAGGAGGATCCATTACTCCGGGCCGCTGGTGCCGCCCGGCGGCAACATGGAGGACATGCTCCGGGAGCACGAGAGGCAGATCCAGCAGGCGGTGCGCAAGGCGCGCGTCGACAAGGAGAGGACGAACAACAACCACAGTAACAACAGGCACTACTACTGAGTACTGGCAGGCTCACACAAGGTGCATTGGAGGAAGAAGACGAACTGGTGGCCATGGAAGGTGCAAATCTTCAATGGCCATTATTTCAGACCACAGCCTCTCTGTCTGTTGGTGATGGTTGCAATGCAGAGAGATCTCCATATGGATGATGGATGGAGGAGACAGAGGTGAAGATCTCTAATGGAGGTGCAGACAGGCAGGCAGGCAGACGACGGCGAAGGCGTGGCGCGGAAATCGGGGTATATCTGCCATTGAAGAGCTGGGGCTTTTCTTGATCAATGTGTATAAATAGCACTGTTAGAGAGGGTTTTGGGAAGTCTGATGAGGAGGAACAAGCCCTGTACACCGGATTGTAAAAGGCCAAAACGAAACATGTGTATATCTGATCTGCTGATGAAAGTGATGCAACAGAGACTTCAATGACCTAGTTCGAAAAACAAGCAAAAGGGGATCATTCATCGCTGATTATATTTCAGCCTCCCATACATACCCCATGTTTTTTTTTCAGAAAATGCAGCAAAATGCAGTATCATGGCGATAATTTGTTCAGAAGCTTAAACAGACGAGAAAAGGTAAGCAACCGCAATGAGAACGAAATGGATTTAGCACATAAATGATGCATGACATGAACTACATAGCCTAGCAGTAAGTGCTGCTAAAGTGTAAACTCACCAGGAAACGAGATTGCGCAATTCTCAGAACTATCAGTATTAGCAACTGAGAGTTATCATATTTTGTACTGTTGCCAATCAACTTAATTTGATTTGCTATTCCAAGTAAAAGAGCTCCGAGGAGTGAGATTGCAATTTCGTTCTTAAATAAACTGATGCAAGAATCACATAGAAGGATCGAGAAAAGGGTAATCGGTGTACCCGATAACTGGATCAGAAGTGTAGAACGTCGATCTCTCATATTTGTTCAGAGGTGCATTCAAAGCGAACCGCTTAGGCAAATCCGGGTTCGCCAAAAACCACTTGCCATATGCTACCAGGTCTGTGTAACCCTGAGAAACTGCTCTGTTGCCTTCTTCTCCGTTGTATCCTCCGGCGACGATGAAAGTGCCAGCAAACGCCTTCCTGAAGTGCCATAGTTTGTAAGGAATTTGCACCCTGCCATCCACTTTGACAACCTCAGGCTCAACAATGCTGCAGTAGAGAACACCCAGCTTGTTCATGGCTTGGACCATGTAGAGGCCAAGTGCACCTGGGTCTGAGTCCCAACAGTCCAGGCAATTTGAGTATGGTGAGAGACGGACACCTACTCTGTGTGATCCGATCTCATCGATGGCTGCTTGGATTACCTCTAGAGCAAAGCGACAGCGATTCTCTATGCTTCCACCGTACTTGTCAGATCGGTCGTTGACACTGTCTTTCATGAACTGTTCAGTTAGGTACCCAAATGCACAGTGAATTTCGACTCCGTCAAAGCCTAAATATCATGCAAGTAACAAGTCAAAATTTCTATGTTGGATGGTGTAGTGAAGTTTATCAAAAGGTAAAATACTGTCTAGCTGAATGCAAATTTTAACTCCAAATTCTTACAAGATACAACTATGAAGGTAAAAATGCTACAGTTTAGCTAACCAATATTGGGAAAGGTTATATGAAGATATGTAGATTATGGAAGTACCTGCTTCAATGCAATTCCTAGCAGCAAGCCGAAAATCATTGACAATTTGGGGGATCTCATCTTCGCTTAGCCTCCTTGGTGCAGAGAATTCCTCAACGGTTCCATCTTTGAGAACTGTAGGAGTGATCTTCTTGTCTGTACAAGAAATTGGTGCTTGTCCATTGGGCTGATAATCTGCAATGAATATCAGATGTTGCTGTCAGAGGAACCTGACAATCACGCAGAATGCATCTTATATGAAATTTTGCCTTCAGAAAAACATTACACACCTTGATAAACTAAACTCAGAGAAATAAACACATGCCATGTCAGTTTGATTTTTTTGAAAACGGAGGGCATCAACCTTGGCTTCATTTAAAGAAACCAGAGTAAAGTCATGTCAGCTTGATATGCGATGCTGTGGCCTTAGGTTAAGCTTAACATCATGATCCACATCTAGACTTGTTCGAACAGTTGACACAATTTTTACATGCCAACAATAGCATGATAATTCTACATAATCCAATGGTCAATCCTACAAGATGATGTGCCACAATTGCTTTTGAAGGATTAAAGTCAAGCAGGCCCAGAAAACTTCAGTGAACTGGTCTGTATGAATTTTACTATACATGCAATAACCAACCAAGTTAAGGGTGAAATTCATCAAGCATGGAGCATGCATAACATTCTTAATACATCTAAACTTATAGGAAGATAACGACTTGGATAATACCATTAGTAGACGCCCTCCCTACATGCCAGATTTGGCAGAAGAAAACACCACCCTTGTTATGCACAGCATCCACCACTGAGCTCCAAGCTTCCACCTGCCCCTTTGTCCATATACCCGGTGTGTTCGGATACCCTTGAGCAGTCTCCGATACCCCGGTAGCTTCAGTGATCAGAAGGCCGCCTTCCGTGGCCCTTTGCGAGTAGTACATTGCAACATGTTCTTGAGGAATGCTGTTGTAGCATCTCGATCTTGTCAGCGGCGCATGGACAACCCTAAGATCAGGAAGGAAAGAAACAACACAGAAAGTTCTTGTCATGCGACCTACCCAGAGGCTAGCTAGCCCCAAACATCAAGATTTGCCCAGGCAGCCATCCTGCAGGCTCTGAGGCAATCCATCAAACACCTTGCAGGCACTAAACCTTCACGGCTGAAACTGCAGTCTACACCCATACACTACCTTACTTATACATGAAGAATTCTTATCAAGATAATCAATCGATCGATTGACCTGTCCAGTTGAGGGGCCGTAGAATTGTACTAGGAACTAATTGCTACTACAAACCAAAGGTGATCGATGAGCATATCACATACCTGTGGGCGAGGCGGAACCTCCCCATGATGTAAGGAGTCAGGAGGGGAATTGTTTCCATGGGTACAACCTGATGCTGATGCCGCTGTTCCACTATTTGTCTACTTCACTGGGGGGCAGCGAGCAGTAGTAGCACTTCCAGTTCCAGGAGAGCACGAAGAACACATCAGAAGAAAAGTAATGGATTAATACTGGATCATGCAAAAACTTAGTATTTTCTTGACAACACAATCAAATACTCGCTCCGTTTGCAAATATAAGGCGTATTAGTTTTCTGCACAGTCTTCAACATTATAATTTAACTATTAATTTCTTTAATAATATATTATCAACAACTACAAAATTAACATCTAATGAAAATATTTCCAAATAGAATCTACTAATGCTACATGTATGATACTGCACACATATATTTTTAGTTTAATTATTAGTCAAAATTTTTGTAATGCTCCGTTTTTCGCGTGGTGTTAAAAATTAAATTAATAAAAACCTATATGAGATAATTCTGTTTTTTGTTTGTGTGTCGTAAGTTGTATCAAGATCTCAATTTGTTTCCTCTCCTTGATCCCTAAAAATCAACTCTCAAAATCCCATTCCAAAATAATCTCGAAGTTTTAATTTTTTGTATTCGAATTTCGCTCCTAAATCCAATCGGCAAATTCCTTCAAATCCCTTCGAAAATTTCCGCTTCAATATCCGTTCCGATGGTTCAAATCAAAACTCTAAACCCAAGTCCTTGAAATAAGATTCTCGAATGTGAATTCAAACCCTAGGTTTAAACTTTAAATCCAAGACCTTGCTCTCCTTTCAATCCCTCTCAAAATATTCAAAGCCAAAATACAAAATTCATCAAATTCCCCCATGGATTCCTTTCCCTTGACTCCTTGAGTTCTTCTGAATTCAAATATTCAATTTGAATTCAAATTCCAATTCAAGAATCAATTCAAAACTCCAAATTCTCCTCCAATCATTTCCCTGGAAAAATATGGAATGTCATTGTTCGGATCAGGCCACTCCTCCCCTTCTTCTCTCTTGCTTTGGCCCAACCCGGCTAACCACCGCTTCCCCTCCTCCCTGCCTCCTGTTGGCCCACGGCTCGTGCACATGTGCGCGTGATGTGCAACTCACACGCAGGCCGCCGTGGAGCCAGACTCTCCTCTCACTCGCGTGGCCCACGGCCCAACATCGTGCGTGCCCCGCGCCCCAGCCACGCGACTGTCGTCGCCCGATCGCCGCCACGTGTTCCCCCACGAGCACCGTGCGCCGTCGATCCCCTCGTTTACTCGCCCGCACGCGCTGGTGGAGCCGTTGCCGCGCGCTCGCCCGCCGCTTGCGCTCCCTCGTGCTGGGGTTGCCTGTCAGCCATGGCCAACCTCGCGCATGCCCGCTTCATCGCCTCCACGCTGTCATCGTCCCCGTCCCGTTTTGTTCCTCCCATTCACGCCCACCAGCCATTCGGTCAAATGACCAGCCCGGCCACCCGATGTCACAACACCCCCACCGCCTCTCTCCTCCCCAGCTTGCATCGCGACAATGGTTGGGCAGTGTTTGCCACCTCCCATCCGCTCTTTTTACCCATTTGGCTAGGCATCTCACTGGCCAGGACCACGCCTATGCCCTTCTCTTTCTCTCTGTCTCTCTCTCGTTTTTTTGTGCTGCTCGAGCTCGTGGTTCAAATCCCACTACTCGATCCACCATCCTTCCACTACCAACCACATCCACATCGTCGATTGATTTCAGGCCGCACACGAAAAATCCCCGTGCCCATCTCTCTCTCCTTTGTCGCCCACTAAGCGCTAGCTCTCACCCAGCCACCCCGGGTCGAACCGACCAAGTTTTCCCCTAAGCTCCGCCACGCCTATAAATCCCTCCCCGATGAAAGCCCATAGATGTCACCTAGAGGGAGAGCTGAATAGGCGTTCTTGAAAATTCTTCAAATGCAACAGTAAAATACCGGCAGGAGCCTCCGACCCCAAGGGTAGGAGCCTCTGACCGGCTCTCTCGGGTTGGCTAAGAAGGCTGGTCGGATGGTTCGGCCAAGAATCCCGGAGGCTCCGACCTAGTGAAGATGACTCTAACAAGCCACTTCAAAAAGAGGCAAATTAACAGGAAACAAACCTAATCTAAACAAGTATGCAGAGGCAAGATCCAGGCATGTACAGTGATGAAAAAAACACAATAAAGGGACAAGCAAGAGAGAGGCACAAGAGATTTTTATCCGAAGTTTAGATCACAAAGATCCTACGTCTCTGTTGAGGAGCTCTGGAGAGCTGGGTCTCGATTAACCCCTTGCCTCCCCAAACGACCATGAAGATCAACTTGGTATCCACTCAAAGTTACCTCTTTTCCTTTCGAAGGTGAGGTCCACCCTCACAAACTTGCTTGGGACAATCCACAACTTGAGGAAGCTCGCGGGCGATGCCTAACCGTCTCGGAGGTCACCCTCCAAGAGTAACAAGCTCCAAACAATAGATCCACGTCCATCCTCAAGTGCACAAGATCTTTCTAGCCCTTCCTCATGAAATTTCCCTCAAAACCACACTAGATCCTCACAAGAATCACCAAGGAAGCCCTAGAACTAGTTGGGAGAGGTCAAACAGCCTTAGGAGAAGCTAGGAGACAGAATAACGAAAGTGGAATAGACAACTAACGGTTGGAAACAAGGTTTGGGCTTTATACCCACTGGCATACGTCACTTAGTTGTTACTTACAGATTTGAGGCTTAGAGGCTCCGACCCCAAAGCCAGGAGCCTCCGGCCAGCACTTAGCCGCTGGTTGAAAAAGCTAGTCGGAGCCTTCGACCCTAGGGGTAGGAGCGTCCGACCCTGACAGCAAAACACACCCAACCCAAATGCAAGTGTTGTGCCAAAGTGATATTCTCTCAGCTAGTTGGATCTTTAAGCAATTGAGTGGCCTTGGAACACTGTTTGTAACCCCTTTTGATAGTACAGCTTTCCTACAACTCAAAAGAAATTAAAATAAACGTCGAGTCATTTTACCGCTTTGCATCATGTTTTTGTGAGGGTCTCCATGCATCACACCAAGCAACCTGGGACTAATCTCTGCATATTTCTTGATAAACTCATTAGTCCCTTAACCATTTCGTCATTAATCCACCAAAACCCACTTAGGGGGCTAGATGTACTTTCACCCAAGGCCCCAATCCCCCTCTTGCTTCGTGCTCCATGCAGTGAAGCCCAGCCGCCTTCTCCCTCGATGCCGGTTGCCACCGCATGGCCACACCAGCGTATCCTCCTCCGCTCAGTCAGCACCAGCGTCGCCAGCGTCCTCCTAGTGCCGCGCCAATCTAGGAACTCCTCGTCCTTGAAGCTCGTCTGCTTCCTTCCGCTGGAATCCCCGTCTCGCTCCCGAACGCCACCGCCAACGCTGTTTTCGCTCGTTGGTGAGCTCTCGGTCAATCCCTCTTCCCTACACCCCTACCCTCCCTCTGCCCCGTCAAGACATATGAAACATGTGAACAGCCACATTTTGAACGAAGAGCTCATTTTCCTCCCCCGCGGCGTGTCCCCTGTCTTGGCGCCGCCATTGCCGCCCCGGCCGCCGTCGGTTTTCCCCCTTTCTCATCGATTCCTCTCTGCATCGTCCTCCCTTCAACCCCTTTTTCTGCCATGGCACACAGACACGCTCTGTCGCCATCATTTAGCGTCGCTGCACGCCGAGCTCTGGGGACCATAGGTCCCCGAGCAACATATTCCACCAGCAAAGTTTGCCGTCGCTGTCGGCTGTCGCCTCGGGCCCTTTTCCCAATCCGAATTGTTCATCAAGCTCGCCTTCCCTTATTCTTCTTGCATCCCTCGGCTCGTCGCCGTTCGCTAGAACGCGTCGTAGGCCATCGGCCGTCGATCTCGGCCATGCTCCATTTTCTCTCTCTCTCTTCCTCCCTCCCCCTTGTGGCAAGCCACATAGGCGCCTGCTTGGATTGTCCCGGTCCTGCCCGAGCCGAGTCACCCATTTCCCCTCTCCCTCTCTCTGACACGGGGACCCTACCTCCTTACCCCCCTTGGGTCACGGCATGCGTCCAATGGGCCGTATGCTCCGGCCCACAAGCCACCACCACCTCTAAACCTATTCCTTCTCTCCTTTGGGCCGTGATTAGTGGGCCTCTTCTGTAGACCAGTGGGCTGCGATTCCATTAGACCAGCCCTCTCCTTCGTTGGGCTAAGACAGCCTGGCCCAATACGGTCAAGTCCACCAATCCCCTCCTCTCTCCTTCATGGACGACAGACCCAAGCCCTGTGTAACGCCTCACCCTGTCACCACCTACAGTGACGCAAGAGAGGATGCGCCGCAGGAGATTGGCGTGAACCGACTCCCACGAAACCGCAATACCGATACGAGTCTCAGGAAAACCTTGTTGGTACCCGTGGTTAACGAAGGTATACCACAGCAGCTGACTAAATTATATATATATATATATATATATATATATATAGATAGTGTAGTTCATTGGTTGCATCTAGTGTAAATTGCTTCCTTATAAAATAGCATATAGCTAGCTGTAGTAGAAATGGGGTAGTGCATTGACCACTACTCAGTTTATATATATATATATATATAATACCTTCATAAGTTGCAACTTTGGGTAAGCCCAGAACAACAACCTTTAAACAGAACAGCAATAGCGGAACGACAGCGCAGTGAGAACCCAATCCACAAGCAACGGCTTGGAATTAAGAAGGAAACCCTAATCTTCACTTCAACTTCACACTTCCTAAAGGAGGGAAAAGGAAATGGATTGAGTGCATACGTATGCAGCAAGTCATGGAAAAAGTGAGTTATACAGGCCTCCAAGGAAGGCTAGGGTTTATTTCTCAATATTTTTTTTATTTGAAAACATTTTCAAAACCCTAAGTGTGGGTTGTCCCGAGTATAGCTGGAAAGAGGCTCTCGCCTTGATCCTGTCCACGAATTGCTTCGCAACAATTCAAGCGAACGGAACAAATTTTAATTGATTAAAGCTACTAGTGAAATCCATTCCTACACCGTGGTTAGACCATGACACCAGTTCCAAGTCATCTGCCATTAGTGGCATTCATCTCATTATTCCTCTATTATTTTCCTTTCACTTTTGCCCCTTCCAGGACATCAACTCATCTCATATCTCTAACTCCTTGGGTCCTTGAGCCATCCATGATCTCAATCCTCAAGCACTCACTGCTTCCACTCGGGAAGCCTAATCTATGATGCCATTCGACATCCCAATCCACACAGGTTCGTTTCAGACCACGTAATCCTCATCCATCAGTTGTCCTGGCCAATTCTGGTAACGGTTCCCAATTCCTCAAATCACTTTCGCAAATCATAGGTAAACCAAATCTACGCTAGAGGAATCACTTCACATCGCCCATGACCGTGGGCACAGCTATTCGAACAGTTCAATACTCTGCAGAGGTGTACGCTTTCCCCACACGACATGAGCTTACTCCCTCACTGGCCAAGCGGGGAAGGTTCACGACAAGGCCTTTCAGGAGCCATCCCAGGGTACCTCATGCCCGATAGATGGGCCAAACTCAATCAAGTATTCGTCTTGCAAATTACCCTAAACTCCTCGACCAAGTACTGGGCAAGCTTCTCTTCCTTGCCCTACTCAGGAACCTTGAGATACCCCCCAAACACCTTATCCCGGCGTTCCTCATCTACTGGCATGCAAGGTAACCCTGTTTCGGCTGAATATTTAACCAGGGGCATCCCATACCACCCGTGTGGTTGCACTGTATTATGATCAGTGCAATTCCCCAAGAAATCGGTTCTTATATATGAATACAAAGCATCCCTATCAAGGCGATCACTTTGCATCGTGAGTTTTCGCAACACATTTCTTATTTCGCAAACATACCGACACCGCGTGTTGGGTTAAAAAGGTTTTATAAACCCAAGTTTTCCCATCTTGATAACAACTATGGTTTGAGTGGGACCGTCGATACCCATGCTCATAGAGCACGGATGCCGAGGTAACACCGAGGTGGAGCGACAAGGAATAGGGTTTTCAAAGCCTACAAGATATTGCAACTACTAGGTAGGTCCGTCGGTTCGTCATGCGAACCGAGGCCGATTCAATTTAACGTGCACACTAAAATGCAGTTTGGCAAACAATATTATTTTGTAAACTGGGAGCAATATATTCAGAGAGTGACTTGCCTTAGACTTTGTCTTCAAAATCTTCGAAATCCAACGTTAGAAAGAAATTCCATCATCGTCGACTACGCGTAACGAGAGAAAACACACAAAACCCTAGAAATAAAATACTATTATTAATAACTAATAGTGCCATGAGGTAGATCTTAATTTTAGAAAAATTTGGAGACTTGAACAGGGTCAATCGGAGTTACGGATTAGAAGATATGATTTTTGGAAGTTTATAGGATTTTTGAAAATAAAAGGATTTATTTAAATTAGAAAAGGAATATGCCGAGGGAATATTCCCTACTGACAGGTGGGGCCCTATGTCAGTGGCAATGGAGAGGGACTGTGGGTTGTGGCCCACTTGTCAATGTGAGAGGGAGAGGTCCATATGTCAGTGAGGAGAGGGATTTACATAAAGGGCCCACATATTAGGAGAGAAGGTGAAGGGGATTAAACAGTCGGGCCCTTATGTCATCGGTACAAGGTGGGGTCCATATGTCATTGGGTTGTGAGTGGGCGGGCCCACTTGTCATCGGTACAGAGGGAAGGTTGGAGATGGCCGGGCCCCCATGCAATGAGAGAGAGGAGGCAGGGACGATATGCCAAAGAGACAAAGGGAGGGCGAGAGAGAGACCGGCAAGGGAAGGATCAATGGCCGACAACAAGCCGGTGGTGGCAGAGCACTGTGGCGAAGAGCGGAGTAGGTGTCGAACATGGTGAGCAGCTCAGATTAGGGCCTGGGTCGCTGGAGGAGGCTGGCGGCGAGCGGCACAGAGCAGCGGTGAGGGAGGAGAGCTTTGCATGGTGGGTGACGAGACGGCGTCGCTGGTGGCAGGGCATGGGGCGAGGGCTTATGTGTTGTGGGTCGAGAAGGAGAGAAGGAGAGGGGAATGGGGAATGAGGGCTCACCGGAAGGAGAGATTGAAATCGTGGCGGCGGCGGCTTGCTGAGCTCGAGCTCAGACCGGCGCGGTGGCTTGACAAGGCCAGGGAGGCGTGGTTGTGGGCAAGGGCAAAAGAGGGGGATGTCACATCCGGAATTTCCATCTAAAATTCAGGTGCTGTATTGTGTGTAAATCCTCGTCTAGGAATCAACCGAGGCACACATGACAAAGTTGATAACAAAGTAATTATTTACATAACGAATGTATTTATTATAGAGGCGAATGGCACCTCTCAAAATAATAAAATCTAAGCAGCGGTATAAACTACGGATGACGTGACGACTCCCACTCCACATGCACTTGACCAGACTCCAGTTTAGTCCTCCAGAAAATCCTCCTCGCTGTAGTACTCCTCTGATGATGATTGTTGATTGCAAGGTGAGTACATGAAATACTCCACAAGCCACACAACAAATATGCAAGTGCATAGGATAGCAAAGAATGTCATAATATGGCTCAAGTTACCCAAACAACATTTAATAAATCATTTAAGAGAGTAATAAAACATTAATTAAACAATATTAACCAACACTATACCACTCTCCAAAGCGATATAGGCCCAACCACTCCAACCTGGAGCTAACCATATTCCACCATTCATCATTTAATTAAGATAGTGTGAGACTAATCACAGAAAATATTGTTAAGCCCGCCCATTAACCATGGGCACGACTATTCGAATAGTTTTACTCTGGCCGGAGATGTATCAATTTACCCACAAGACACAACTCCACAACACATCAATGTGCGCCTTGATACCACCATGGTACCTCAGAAAGGAGTTGTGACAGGACCCTCCATATCACCTGCACAACAACAAAGCCACCCACTGGACCACTAGTCTCCGGTAGGGTTGATCAAGTTCCAAGACAGGGAGATGGCCCAACGCCCAAAACATGGACTTATTGACACAGCCATGGTGGTCTTATTGACACAGCCACAACACACCGTGGGGCCCCCGGTTGAACGGATCACACTTTAGCTTCCGCCATTACCCATTCTGGCTTGTGGTTAGCATGGGTATTGCTTCACAACAAGTAGTCCACGAACTGGTCCTTAACTGTCATGAGCACCACTAGCAACATTCACAACCCTAGTGCTCACAACCCACCATTTAGTCAAATTTTAGTGGACCATTAAGTTATCCTCACACGACCATAGTCATGAACTGAATCATCATTTCATGTGAACTAAATATTGTAATAAAGGTTTAATTGATAGCCCATGAGTTATACTACAATCTCTAGGCAGAGCTAAGCAAAATCCTAGAATTATTCTAGCTAACCAATACTTAAAGCTAGCTAGTCACATTATTCCCAGAGGTACAATGGCATGTAATCAACTCAATAAGGCCATAATCAAGGATAAATGTTTCCCTCCTAGATGACATTATGAAAATAAATGCACAGTTGAAGAAAAATATAGCTTAAAACATAGGTATAAGTGTGACTTGCCTTGCTACTCCGCACACACTTCTGAACTCTCCTCAAGGAATCCCAACTCTTCCGGTACGTCGGCGGCTAAAGGCAATAAACAAAAATGAGCAAAACAGTACATAAGCACATATCAATAGTACAATATTATATTTTTATTGGGTAGATCTTGATTTTTAATGAATTTTACAAGTTGAATCACCCCAAACAGAGTTCGGATGAATTAGTTATGAATTTTGGAAGTTTAAACCCTTTTAAAGCCTATTTAAAAGAATTAAACCGATTTATGACGTCATTTATGATTTATTTTAATTCAAAAAAAAGATTTATGGCATCAGCATAGGAGAGAGGGGCGGCTGACACCTGGACCACACCGGTCAGAGAGAGGAGAGGCTCGGGTCCACGGTAGACCGAGTCCACCGAGGGGTTCACAAGGATCCAACGGCCCAGATTAGATCAGGGGAAGATCGGACGGTCCAGAGTAGATCTTGGGGTTATGATAGCTGTGGATGGCCGAGATCTAATCAAAGATGAATCAGACAGCTGGGACTTAATCGAGGCGATCTGATGGCTCAGATCAAACCCAATCGGTTTGAACCCATGGACTGAGCTGGCTCCGACCTGGTGCCTATGTGGCGGCCACGTTGGCATCCGGCGACGATGGCGGCGGTGGCTCGGGAACCAATGGTCGATGGAGATCAACGGCTCGACGGTGCACGGCGAGGGCACAGAGGGATAGAGGGAAGGGCAGCGATCCTTACCATGGGTAAAAAGGCGATGAACGGCGGCGGAATCGTAAGGCAATGAACGGCGGCGGAATCGTCCGGCGATGAGCTTTTGGCAGCGGAGTGCCTCAGGTCCTTGGTGGTGTAGCTTCTCCGGTGGTCTTCGAGGGCTGGGAGGTGGCGACCTAGGTCTCTCGCGTGCCGGCGGTGCTAACAGGGGCGGCGGCGAGCTCTAGCGATGGCTAGGCTGACGGCGGCGCTCGACTGGAATGCAGCGGCGGCGGCGGATTGGATTTGCTACGGCGCTAGGGTGTTAAGGGCTTCAACAGGCTTGGATGATGGCTGAAAGAGAGAGAGAGAGGGACGTCGGGGGATGGTTTATATAGCCGCACAGGGTAGAGACTGGACCGGATACGGCACGACAGCGACTAGGGTTCAACCTCAGAGTCCGGAAGCCAAACGAGCTCGGAAAGACGGTGGTCCCGGGGTTTAAACTCCCTGATTCTAGAGGGAAAAGGACGAGGGAGTTGAGGGGATAAAAACCCCTCAAGAAAATTAGGGAAACCCCACTCGGTTTGGCTGAATTAGAGCGGGTTTCACGGCGGCAGCGGCGGAGCCGCACAGCATCCTCTGACTCGAGGTCGGGGACGACCTTGACAAGTGGGGCCCACTTGTTAGCAGCGCGGAGAGGTGCGGGTGGCCGCAGGCCATGGGCTGAGGTACGCGAGCGAGAGAGAGAAGGAGTGCACAGAGTTGGGCCGAATGCGGCCCGGGAACAAGAGAGGGGTTTTTAATTCATTTTTTCTTTTGTTTAAATGTTGTAAAGCTTATTTAATTCACCAAAAATTCTTTCCTTGATCAAATAAATCTTAGAAAAATCCAGGAGATAGATAATTAAGCAAAGTATTTTCTAAAATTATCTCCAAGCCAACTTTTGTTAAGATTTTTCTCTGTTTTTATTATTTGCACTCCTTGAGACTTTTTTAAAATTTTTCTAAAATTCCTTTTTATCCATAATTATTTGAATTAAGTAATTTTCAGAGTGTTACAGGGGAGAGGTCCATGGATTTTATAGGAGAAAAGTGGTGCTAGGCAATAGCGGAGAGAGGCAGTGCACAGAGCTCGAGGCGGCGGTCATGGCGGTGCGCAGAGCACGGCGCGGCGGGGTGGCAGGCAGAGCACAGTGGCGGCTTCTTGAGGGGACAGGGGCACGTGGAGGGGTAGCAGAGGCGGCACTGCAGCTATACCTTGTCGGCATGGGGCGGAGGTGTGCACACTCACGGCGTTGACGCAAAGATTTTCTCGGGACATTTGATCGAACACGTGCGGCGCGTGCAAGAAAGAGCGGGGAGGAAGATGACGGCGCTAGGATGGTTGCACAGGCGCACATTGCGTCTCTGACGCGTATGCCCAAGCTGGCAGGGGGTCGAGTGCGGTGCTGGCTAGCGGGCCCGGGCAGTCAGAGGGCGCGGCGGCCGTCCGCAGAAAGATGGCCACACGAGCGGCCTAGGCCAGGGAGCGTGAGCTGGCCTAGGCCAGCGCAAGGCTGGCTTGGCCGGTACGAGGCCTATGGGCCGGCCTGCTGGTGGGGGAGAGGGATGAGAGAGGGGAGGGAATGTGAGCAGGCCGAGAGAGAGGGGCGGCCCAACTGGAACAGTAAAATTTCTTATTTTCCCAGAGATTTTCAGAGATAGGTTTTGAGATGATTTCATTAAATATTTGAATTTGAATTTGTTTTCTAGGTTCAACAAAACCTCAAGATTTTGTCAAGGCTCCAGGACTAGAACTTCTACGGGTTTTTGAAATAGATCTGAATTTTTGGAGGGAGGATAGGAAGGCAAAGGGAGGAATTTCAAGGAGGTTTTGAATTTTAAAAATTTGAATTTTGGTCCTAGGATTTGAGAAGAGATTCTTGATGAAAATTAGATTTTCTTGGGGGATAAAATAATGAGAATTTTATTGGAGGGTTTGAGAGGGGAATTCGAATTCGAGGATTCAAATTTTGGATCGGGAGTCGATTGGGGAATTTTGGGATTTCAAAGAGGGATAAATTGAGATCTCAGCACTTAGTCCTTTATTTATACACAAAGATCCGGATTTTTGAAAATGAGGGTTTTATTTAAAATAGTTCTTTTAACGGCCCAAAAAATCGGGGCGTTACGCCCTGCTACCCCTCACCGACATAGCGACCCCATTTGTTAGTGACTCCCAAGGAATTTTTTGAGGATATTCCTTTCCAGAAATTCAATAAACCTTTTCCTTTATTCCAAAAATTAATTTAATTTTTGAAAATTCATATCTAATTATTCGTAGCTCCGATTTTCTCCGTTCCACTTTCAGTAATTTTCTAAAATTGAGATCTATCTAATGGAACTATTAGTAGTCCTAAATAGGGTTTTTCTCTTGGTCTTTGTGTTAGGTTTTGATTGTTTGCGTATAGTTCGTGTCGTTGAAAAATCTTTTGGAGCGGATTTCTGGAAGAATCGCGAAGGCCTTGAGCATGGCGAGTCACCTTTGATCAATTGAGCCTATATTTGAACTGAAGTATATTGTTTGCGCCTAGAGCAAAGCCCTCAAACTTAAAATTTGTGAACACCTTTGGGTAAAACGTAGTTTTACAAAATCTTTGGAAAACCCGACACTTGGGTCGGTGCCTTATGAAAGAAAATGAGTTTTAAAAGGGAAAACTTGCGACACAAGGCCGGTTCTGAGTAGGATGCATATGTGGTCACCCATAAGGACCGATTCCTTCGTAATTTCATCTAAACATACAACAGTACAACCATATGCATGAAATGGAAAGCTCCTGTCTAAGTAATTACTCGCCCAGGGACAACTTGCATGCCTTTGGACTGTGGATCACCGGGAGGGCGACGAGGATGCCTCCTGGATTCCTGGCATAACATGGTTTCGAACCTATCTTGTCATTGGTCGTAGACCCCTCCAGTAGGCATGGGATAACTTGTTGTCGACTTTGGAAATGCCTTGTCATGAATGTCCGATGCCGACAGGTATCCAGTGTCAGTTTCGTGCCGTATGGGTAAAGTGTACCCCATCTGCAGAGGTTAACCAACTGTTCGAACAACCGTGCCTATGGTCAAAGGCAGATATGAGGTGATTCCTTAGCGTAGTTTTGTTTTACCTTGCTTTGAGAAAATGTGTGTGGTTTGGGAACTGTGGCAAGGAAGTGTTGTTGTAGACAGCTGGACTCCGAAGTCCGATGAGATGATTTGGTTGTCGTGGACAGCAGGACTCGGAGAGTCCGAAAATGGGTTTTGGCTCTGCGAGCGGGCTTTGAGGCCTACTCTAGGAGTTGTGCAAACTGGAGAATCAATTTGATACCTTTCACTCTGACAGAGCAAGACTCCACCTTGCTTTGGCTGTTGAGATGGACACACTTAGCAGAATGAAAGAAATTAAAATAAAACTGATTGTAAAATATATAGCCTCCTTTTGAAACCATCAATAAGCACCTAAGCTCCCCTAACTTGCTGAGTACGTAAGTACTCACCCTTGCTCTATATATTTCCTCCGTCATGAAGCTAGAGCTAGAGTTGGAGTTATAGTGAAGTGAAGATGAGGGTTTCGTCCTGGTTTCCAACCGTTGCTTGTGGTGTTGGCAGTTAGTCCGTTGGTTTCATTGCTACCGCTGCTTCTGTGCTGTTGGTTGCTGTCTTCGGTTTGCTCCAAAGTTGTAATTTAAGTTAAAGTATAAGTCTATTATTTAATTAAGGATTACAATGATGCATACTTGTTTCCGTGGATACTAGCGCTACGTCCTAAGACTAGTATCGGTATCGCGGTTCCGTGGGAAGCAGTCCACATTGTTCTCCTGCGGCACGTCCTATCTGGTGCCGTTGTACGATAGTGCCGGATCAGGGTGTGATAATTTTTAAATATTGACTTTGCAGAAAACAAGCACACTTTATATTTTAAAATGAAAGAAGTAATATGCAAAACACAGCAAAAAAAAAATGTTACTGTATTACAACTACAAGCATCCAAGCAGGAGGGCTTAGGGCCTGCTTGTAAATTGGCCCTGGCCCAATGCCAATGTAAATTTGCGGGCTCACATTCTTTTCCAAAATGGGTTTAAACACGTACACTGTCATTGTTTGATCTATAGCTGACAAACTAAGGAAAAATGAATATAAAAATTATAGATAAAACTTTTATATCTATGTCCCTATCAATTTAAAAGCCAATGATGTAAAATAAAATATGATGAAAAAACTCAAAATAAACTCTAGAATTAGGTTTCAAAATTTAAATTTTGACTACGGCTAACAACTCAAAAGGCAAACGACGGGCCATGGCCTATTAAATTTATGGTCGTTTTTTAGCCCATTCCAGCAGAATCGGGCTCCCAGCTCTCGGGCGCGTATGCATCCCTGCATCGGGGCGCCGCCAGCAGTTGGTGCTCATCCTATAAAAAAAAGCAGTTGGTGCTCACCGTAGCCGCAGAGGATAAACTGCAAAAAGGTGAAATGAATCCCCAGTTCGCTGTTGTTTTAGTTGCTGATTTATTAGTTACTGATTGTAATCTATCGTTAAAGTTGAGTCTGAATGTATTGTGTCTTGCAAGATCAGTTTTCTGTTTACCTAGGTTTAGCAGGAGCGGACTTGCTAAAAAGACAAACTTTCTAGTTGCACAAATGCTATACAGTGTTTTCACTTGCTGGTAAATAAGTTTTGGGCTAAATCTTACTGTAATTTCTGGTCTCTGACTTGTAAACCTTGCAGATACATTGCTTGGTGAAGTCAGTGTTCAGTGCTGATTAAGAGAAACTCTTTGTTGGAGATGGCAGAAACTCACGAGAAACATATGCAATTTGGGAAAGAAGGGGAAGAGGAAGAGTATGTATTGCTAGAGTTGGATGATTGTCTTTATTCTGACATACAACCAAATGCTCCATATGTGCTCTCTGTAAGTTGTTCCTTCTCCAAATCAGTGGCTCAATGGTACAGATGGGCGTGTTTTGGGTTTACAAAATTTGTTTCTCTGAATGTTAGATTTGGATTTTGCTGTTGTAATGTAATATCCAGAAATGGCTCCAAAATTTCCTTTGCAGAGAACAACCAAGATCAAGAAAGCGCCTGCTTGAGATTTGCTTATATGAGCATAGAGCTGGAGTAGTGAGCTCTATGCTGATTGTGTAAGAGAGATCTTACCATTAGTATTTAAATTCTCCTAATAGAATTAAAAAGGGCAGAGATATGTATGTTTGGTTATATTGACAATAGGGACTGAGCTCAGTTGGTTGACTTGAACTCGGTGCCTATTTCTTATCTATTTAATTGATAATAAGTTTTTCCCTGTCATCCATCACTTTTTTTTCATATTTATTTTGAGCAACCTTTGTTGCCATTACGTTCATATTTCTTCGACGTCAACTCTATTGGCAGATGATACAATTTTTTGCTTCAAGGTGCTGCTAGTGTGTGTCATGTGCTAGCAACGGGCTGATATGGAAGAAAATCTAGCATGTGCCATGTCCGAAAATGGTATTTGCCAGTACAGATTCAGATATATTCTTCTTATTTACCTGTTTGATTCCCTTATTTATAGACTTTGCACTCTGGTACCATGATTTATGGATGCAAACACCAAAGTTAAGTTTTTTTTCACATGTTTTGATCACTGAGGTGTTGTCTCATATCTATTTCAAAATGTCTGTTCAGTGGCTTTACGAACACTACTAAGTTTTTTTGTCATGTTTTACAGGGTTTGGATACATTGACTCCTACCTTGACATTAGATTATGGACTAAAGATGGTGAGTACTATTCATATTATGGTTGCTTAAGATGTGTACTTACCATGTGAAAGGAACAATGTCTATCCTATGTGTGTTTAGCTTATTGAACTTATTAGTTTAGGTTCTCATTTATTGCTTGACTTCTTGTTTGATAGTGCCCCTGAGATGTGGAATATGGACTTGGTGGTGGTGATTGAGATCCTTTGTGCACTAGATGCATTACAGCCATACTCTGCTACTCTGCTATTAAGTTCTTTGCAAGTATCGTGGTTCAAGCTTTATGAGATTATATTGGAAAAATAATATTGTCAATACCTCCACGGCTCCACCTTTAGTTTTTTTACATGCATTAAGCTCTTTGCACTAATGTATCGTTGTTCAAGCTTTATGAGATTATATTGGAAAAATAATACTGTCAATACCTCCACGGCTCCACCTTTATTTTTTTACATGATCATAAGTTAGAACATGTTTGGCTTCTGTTATTGGAGACTGTCTACGAAGTACTATTCTTTAGAGAAACAATTCATTGCTGTACTTTGTGTATCTTAAAGTTCTGAGAGGACAAGCAGGACATATGACACATTCCAATTCCATACATTATTTTGGTAGCTTTAGTGTCAACAATCAATGCATTAGACTAAAAATATCCATTTACTGCTGATTGCTTCACTGAAGACTGTAGTTTAGCAGACTCGATTGGTTTTTTTTTTCTTCTCTTTGGTAACTTTGACTTCTCAAAAAACAGTTTGAAGATTAGCAGTCTGCACTTTGGGTTTCAAATTATAATCTTGTTTGCTTATTGAACACTAAACATCATTGCTGAGCGAGTTGTCTGCTAATGCTTGTTAATGACAGATTGGAGAATACCAAGAGACTGTTGGCACATGCTATTTATTCTCAGAAACTAGTAAGTTCTTCAATTCAAAGCCTTCTGTAAAATAAACAGCCTTTTTAGATGCCATTCACTAGTTTAGTATACTGATCTGCTACCCGTGAAAATGCTGTTGTTGACATGTTGTTTCCTTAAGATCTTAGATGGTAGTTTTATATGAGACGGCCCTAATTGCACGTCAAGTCCTAAACCCATCCCCAATCCTTTAAAAGGATATGGTTGAACCGTAAATAGAAAATTTTTATATGGTTTTAAAGGCTAATGAAAGTTTATTAGGATATAGTATAAAGAGCACCTTTTCTTTCACCGAATGTAATTCCCAATCTAATTCGGTTCAATTTCTTATCCCTTTGCTTGTCAGATGCTCCACCAAAACCCATTCGCGGTGAGATGACACCTTGTGGAGAAAACAAGGACAAGCAAGGTAGCAGCAGTAGTAAGCAAGTACTACCATCTAAGGAGGTGAAGCATCTCGCCAGCGTTCAGAGAATCCTCAAATTTCGCTCTATGGATGTGGATCACAAGCAGCGCAGAGCATGTAGGGACAATGACAAAGAAATTTCTTGAGACAACTTGTGGAGTAGCTGTCTTTCGTCTTCATTAACTTGTACAGTAAAGTGATCCACTTAATCCTCCAAACCAACAAGCATAATAATTCTACATAATACAACGGCCTATTATCCTACAAGATGAACTGTGCCAATTGGTTTTAAACGATTGATACCGAGCAGGGTCGAAAAAACTCCAGTGAATTGGTCTGTATGAATTTTACTAATTCATGCGATAACCAGCCAATTTAAGAGTGAAATTCATCGAGGAGGCACATGCATAGCATATTAACATTCTCAATACATCTAAACTATGAAAAGATATAATGCTTTTGAAGTTTTGGAGCAGTTTCGATCAGCAGCACTCCCAAGAGAGGAACAGGCACACAACAGCAGATAAGTAATTAGCATCATATCATGTAAAAAGTTGTGCTATCTCAACAAGACCACGACTACAGAACAAGACTTGTATCTGTCCACATCCGTTACAGAGCTTCAATTCTACAGGAACATCCATGAACAATACAGCAACAAAACCCCAGGGTCCATTAAAATTCAACAACTATCAAGAACCGATCATTATATGCCAATCGGCCAACTGTGTTCTTGACTATTAGCACTTGAGAGATCATACATCACAAAGAAACACTACCTTTCCTTCACAAGATTGAGGGCATCTTGTCACTGGATAAGGAGCATCCCCAATTTAGAGATCATTCCTAGTTTGTCTCTGCAATCTCCTTCTTGTAGGCAAGAAGCTGTTCTTTAAATCTCTTGCTCTCTTCAAAGTTTGCCTTCCTCTTCAAAGCTTTCTGAAGTTCATAAGCCCAGCAACACGGAATTCATAAGCAGGGATTTTATCTTAGAAAATCATGGCTCCGTCATACGAATGAGTAAAAGAGGGCAATCAGAGATAAGCTATAACCTCTTGTCGGAAACAGCGATCTAGCTTGATTTTAAGGTCTGTACACTCTCCAAAGAACTTCTTCACAGGGTGATCCAAATGGCACTTTTGGAATTCTTCAATAATCTGGAAGAACAAATCCTAGCGTTAGGTTTTGCTACAGTAAAGCAAAGACAGTTAGTAACAGATATACGCCCAGATGCTTAAATTCAAGAAGATTCCGGAAAATTACTACAAGGTACCTCGGCACACATAGGATGCCTGTGTAATGTCAGAGGGGGATGCATTTTCAGAGATAGATGAAAGACTCAAACTGCAAAAATGGACGAACATGTTAGAGGCAAAATGTCATAATTCTATCCGCGTCCAAATGAAATAAATACAGAGCAAAACCCATCGCATCCATGATCCCTACGCTCATCAACAAAGTGCCATGGCACAACCATGGACCTCCAATTAAACAAAATCACAGGCACACGTTTCAAACAATTTTTCCAGCTCAATGGTTGGTTGCTGCAGTTCAAATGCCATCTGTTGCAGTGAACCATCTCACTAAAAACATCTGCAGCATTCTTCACAACAATTCAACAGCTTGTATTTGAATTTGAGCAAAACAGCATAGATCTCTCCATATGCCGAAAAAAAGCTCCACCCTTGGGTGTAGCAGTGCAACGAAGGATTGATCGACTGCGCACCTAATCAAGGAATCTATAACAAGTATTCTTTGTGATAACGCCAGAAAGATTATTAAAGCAGTCGAATAGCACAGATCCAGACCTTGCCGCAATCAACGTTGTTCAGTAATCAAGAACGACCGATTACCTCGATGCTCACATATACAATCACGCGCTGGAAGGGAACCCGATTGAAGAGAGGGATAGAGAGAGAAGGGAGGGAGTAAAGGAAAGAACCTACGCGTTGACTTCGCCGGTGGAGGCGGCGGCCGGCGGCGATGGGCGTGGTAACAGGCGGTGGCGGCGGGCGGAGGGGAGGAGGAGAGAGAAGCACGGTGGTGTGAGGGGCCGCGTCACTGCGTCCAAGCTGTTCTTCTCCTCCCATGGAAACAAAAAGTAATCCGGCCCAGATTTCTCCGCTTCGATTCATGCAAATCTTGTGGGCTTGTGGGCTGAATTTGAGTTTGCCAATCTGACGTGCGTTCTACTAAATAGATTTTTTTCTACTAAATAGATTATTCTGTCTCAAAAAAAATACTAAATAGATTATTCACGGATGGAAGTTGATGGAGTATCTGCTGATGGATTATCTTTTTTTTTTCTTATAAACACAGTACAAATGCTGGTGTTCACGTACGCGTGTACACTTACTCCTGTAAATCTACATATGTACACCCTACTTCTGTAAGCACCTTTGATAGACTGAGCCGGTATATTTTGAGATTGACCTCTGATAGACTGGCCAGTATATTTTGGGATTGATAAAGTCACCATATATGTCTCATTGTCGACGGGTACGTTGCCTACAACTGAAAGAATAATTATCCATAAATACAAACACTTGTATAAAGTTTAGGACTTGAATTTAGGTTGACAGGTTCCACCATAAGAGACCTAACCAGCTAAGCCATGCTTAGTTCGCGGATTATCTACTTTATTATAAAAATAAATTCAATTTAATATATTAAAACTAACAAACAACTTATAATAAGTGGTACTACAATAAGTGGTATAAGCCATACAATAGTAAAAAGTTTTTAATGAAATCCTAATTTTAGAAATGTGGAGTAAATAATCTAACAATAATCTAATAAATAAGCAGAAAATAACAAGAGTAGCAAAGCCATAGAGCAACAGTACAGAAATAGGGACAAACAACCATGAACCTTCGAGTCAGCCAGGAGATCCTGACGACAACCAGCTGACCACGTCGCCAGAACATCTCGCCAATTTAGTTTAGGTTAGATTAGGGTTCCATGTATATTGTACTCGAGAGATCGCAAGAGGTCCAATATATATAAATAGAAGTAGGGGTATGTTCTAAACAGAGGTTAGGATAAGATTTTCAACTGTATACAAAAACAAGTTAAGCCATTAGCATATGATTAATTAAGTATTAATTATTTTAAACTTATAAAATAGATTAATATGATTTTTTAGAAATTTTTATATATAATTTTTAAAAAAAACATATTGTTTAGTAGTTCAAAAAAACGTCCTTACGAAAAAGGAGAAAGAAGCTTAAGTCAAAACGAACGCAGCCCAAGTATTATTACCCTAAATGATCAAAACCTTTATAACTATGTGTGACCAACATTATTTTCATCGTGCTTCACACTTACCTGTACACCTATTGGATCTCTATATAAGAGTTCACCATACATAGTCGCATACGGATCGATCGACACGAAAAGCTTCATGAAACATTAGTTCTTTAATTTATTTTATGTATTATTAATGGTAAAGACTTTTTCAAAATAAACAAGCCCTATATAGGGTTTAGGGTTCAGGAGGGAGCATCTCACGCATGATTCAGGAGCGGAAAAGCAGTGACATGGACCGGAACAATAAATGCAGAAAATAGAAAAATCATGGAACGGATACACTTTCGTTGACGAACTGACCACAGAACATACAAGTCCTGCAGCTGAGAGCTGCCGGACAAGCGCTACTGCCACATACACGTACGCATTTTGTCAAAAGTCCTCTCTCCCTCGTACTTGCACCGCTGCGAAATTAAGCCGAATTCATCGACCTCGTACGTACGTATATATACGGTCGATCATTTGCCACGCCAAACTACGACGTAATCGCTGTGTCCTAAAGGAAATCGATTCTTGCATCCTAAGATAAAGTTGGTGCTAAGGGTGCGTTTAGTAGCAATTTTCAGGGATAATTCTCAATTGGATCAGTTGGAGCTGAGTCAAACGGGTAAAAAATCCTTCCGATTCTCAGCCGAATCGATCCGCTGTGATTCTCAATTTTACACATAAATAGAGAATCAGACAAAAGACAGCTTCTCGTGAGAATCCAACGAACGAAAATTAAAAATCCCCATAAAAGTTCACAAAATTCTTATAAAAATCAAAATCGCAAGATCAGAATCATAGGATCTGGAGCTGTACCAAACAGACTCTAAATGAAAGGGATCGAAGAATCTGTACTCCCTTCGTCTCATAAAGTCTTTAATTTTAGCAATATTGATTTAGACTAGTAATGAGGGGAAAAAAACCAAAATCTCGCTTAGAAAAGTAGTCCATGTGATAAGTAAGTAAGAGATATCAAAGAGATAAAACTTTTCGATTTATAAAACGAGGACAGACAAGATAATAAAAATAAACTTATTTTGAGATAAACATTAGAAACTACAAATAGTATTATTTTTTGGGTACGAAAGAAGTAGTATTGGTGGGTGTGCAAAGGGTATTGAAGGAGCAAAACTTCTTCTTGTGGTTTATGGGTGGATAAGATGGTGGAAATCAACTTATACTAAAAGGGACCGTCTATTCGTCGAACGTTTGAAAAAATAAATCCATCGATCGATTGTAGTTGCACATATTTATGATTGAGTTGTACAAATTTATAATTAAAATTATGCGTGATCGATAAGTTAGATACAGTTACACATATTTATAACTGAGTTATATAAATTTATAACTAAAGTTACGCGTGATCGATAATGACAACTATAACAAATTGATAGTGTAACTTGAAACTTGTTTCCTCCGTCTCGAATCTTAAAGTTACATCTAACGACTAGGGTTATTATTTAACCAGCGTTGTTGTTTAACAGAAACCAAAAAATCAAGCGTTTGATCAATAGTAAATCTGATATTAAAATAAGTTGATTTATAGACTTCAAACTTTGTCCCATTATAAATTGATTCCTACCATCTTTATCTTTACTTACTTCATAAATCAATAATTTCTATAACTTTAATAATTCTTACATATCCACCTATCACCTATCTACGTATACTAATTTTGAGACGAAGGACATATATTTTAGTAAATATTTCCTACGTATACTTATGTTGAAACACACATTTTGGTGGACATTTCAAGCCTAGCCGACCAGGACGACCTAACTTGCACTGCAGGATTCACATGCTCCACATGATGGATCGGAAACGAGCGGCCATAACCGTGCCCACGCCGTCGTCGTCCCCGCCACCGCGCGCTGCTCGATCGATCGATGTCAAAGTTGATTTCTTGTACCGACCGAGGACGTATCCGATGTGAAACAACAATGATAACTTGCTAATTTGATTTACAGTCGATTGAGAGAATCTGAGTATCCGATATCAAAGTTCGGTTTACGAATTTGATTTACAGTCGATTGAGAGTTTCCGATGTCAAAGCTCGGTTTGCGAATTTAATTTACAGTCAATTGAGAGTATCCGATCCAGTAGATGTTTAACTCCGCTTAATTTGCTAAACCAAACAAATTGCAAACCGTGACGAATACATATAGATAAGGGAGATGATTACAGTGGTTAGACCGTCCCGGTGATGGGAACGAGTGAATATACTGAAATTTGGCAAAGTTTAGTCACCTTACGAAAACTCGTATAAAAGTACTCTATTTCAGTTTACTAATTATTGTAGCATTTGATTTTTTATGAAAACACTTATCATTCCATGAATTGAGCGTGCTTATAGATTTAAATTTTAGACTTGACGCGGATGCTCGTATTTAACACTAATTATTCTTATAGGATGTGTCCATTGAGGCTTTTGTGATGACTTTGTCAAATACATACCCATCTAGTCTCTCGTCTCTCAGAGATATTCATAAGGGTAGAGTAGTCTCTCGTCTCTCAGAGATATTCATAAGGGTAGAGTTACGTACGTTCATAGGGATGAACATGCACATATGTATATGAGCACTGGTGTTTGCACTGTATCTCTAAAAAGAACTTGTCATTCTCATATTCTAATTAAAACTTTTTAAGGTGATCTTCCATCTCTACTCTTTATCAAAACAGCTACACAACTATTAATCGAAGTTAATATTGCTTTGGAAACTTCCTCCGTACCCGTACCAAATTATAAGAAGTTTTAGAATTGGATATATGTATTAAAAAAATAGGTGAATTTAAATAAGAAGTGATTGTGATTGGTTGAGGAGAAAAAGTATATAAAAAAATTAAATAGAAGATGGTTGTGATTGGTTGAGAAACATGATTAAGTTGCTATATTTTGAGATCAATTTTAAATACTATAAAGTTGCTATATTTTGAAACGTATAGAACACGAGTATTTAATAAAGATAACGATATAATTTGTCCTGACCAACCGGTCCATAAAAGTACTGGAGAGAGTGAAAGAAGAAATTAATGCGCTCCAACGGCCGACGATTCTCCTCTCCAATGGGTCAGAGAACGTGACGTTGTGCGTTGACGCCGTTGCACAAAGATATGTGTACAAGCTTCAGATCGATCGGTAGCTAGCGCCGTCCAACCTCTGGATCGAGCTAATATATCTATCTATCTGTCAGTGGCCTGGCTATAGCAGCTGTACCGCGTGGCTAGCTGACTAGCTTCCTCGTCGATGGACATCAAGGCGGCGGCGGCGACGACGACGGAGGCGGAAGAGGAGGTCCATGGCGTCGTCATCGTCGGCGGTGGCCTCTGCGGCCTCGCCACCGCGCTCGCCCTTCACCGGTACGTCGTCGCCGCCGCCGCCGCCAGATAACTTTGCATCGTCGATATGATCTCCTTCAATTCCTTTTCTCTCTGCTGTTGTGAAGCACATGCAAGTGTACGTACGTGTTAATTGCAGCAAAGGGATTGGGAGCCTCGTGCTGGAGAGGTCGGAGGCGCTCCGGGTCGGCGGCGTGGCGTTGAACGTCCACGCCAACGGGTGGCGCGCGCTCGAGGAGCTTGGCGTCGCCGACGACCTCAGGAGCACCGCCAACCTTCTCACCTCGTATGTATAATTAATCGACCACACCTAATAAATAATATCATTTTTTCGAAATTGTTAAATAATATCTGACAGAAAAAAAGGGGGAGAAATCTTACAGATTCTCCATCGTCAGACTGCGCCATGATTTGTGCTTAGGCTCTTCTTCTCTAGATCCGACGAGTCACAGCAACTCCGGTAACCGGTGGTGGCCCGACTAGTTAGGGTTTAGGGTTCGGGTTAGGATCGGGGTGGGAGGGGGTTAAGTTCGCTAGGCTTAGAGGGATAGTCGTGGGAGGCAGTGGCCCAACGATAGGCAGCGTCGCCGCTGAAGCCACGAGGTCGGCAGCGGGCGATGGGCCGGTGTTAGCAGCAGTGCGTGGAATCTCAACCAGTTAGGAGAAGAGGATGATGGTGGTGGCTCCGGTGTTGAGAGTCACCGGAGATGGGGAAGACGGTGGGGTAGAGGCACCCTGCCCTGCTTAGGGAGGGAGAGATCAGTCCGGTGGGCCTCGCTGGTGCTTTCTGTGTTGGCAAGGCCAGGAGGCAGCACGTGGGGGTGGGGAGGAGCTCAGCAGCGGCGATGACAATGGCAAGCGCTGGATCGATGGAGGAAGTAATGGAAAAGAGAGAGGAGAAGGGGATAAGGGTGAATTATGGTAGCTGCATAAATCTCAACGCGATCCAACAATCCAAAATTCATATGATTTTGGCTGGATTAGCTGTTAACGGATGGTTAGAAAGTCCTCGAGTAACAGAGTACTTTTATGATGGTAATCTAATGGCACGTATCCATTAATTCAGTTTTTTTCCAACCGTTTTTCAACTCCTCAAATAAACCTTTCTCTACTGTCACACGTTTATCTTTGCTTTCTCTACTGGTTGTTTTTCAGGTTTCGCAAGGTGAGGCTGAACCGGAACAAGAACGAGACTACCGTGCAACCTGCCAGGTTGACCCATCAACACACGAGCGCGCACGCACCCATCAATTTACTAAGCTAATTATTAGTTCTATCGTTATATATGCGAGATATATAGCAAGGAAATCCGGTGCTTGGGAAGGAAGGATGTGTTGGAGGCACTGGCCAAGAACGTACCTCCAGGGACGATCCGCTACGGCTGCCACATCGTGGCCATCGATCAAGACCCCACCAGCAACTGCACCCTTCTCACCACCGTGGATGACAAAACCATCAAGGCCAAGGTCAACTACCAATCATCGATCGATATATCGGTTGATTGATTTAATTAGTGAATTAAATTAAATGTCTGCAACGAGGCGTAATTGGCTATGAACCCTTTTTTAAGATAACGAAAATATACTACATCTTTAGTCTCGACAAACACACAACCGCATAATTATCACGAACTAACACGGATCAACCATTGATATGTAATGCTCAGGTGGTGATTGGTTGTGATGGGTGGAACTCGGTGGTGGCCAAGCACCTAGGGCTAAGCTCTTTGTCACAACTCCCACTTTTCGATGTCCTCGGCTTCACAAGCTACCCGGAAGGACACCCGTTTGGAACAGAGATCTTGCATATCATGGGGGATGATCTCGACTTTGGACGGATACCCGTGAACGAGAATCTAGTCCATTTCTTCTTAAGCAGGAGTATCCCGGATTATTCCACAGGTACAGACATGGTGTATCCTATAGTTTCGCCGCATCATCAAAAATCATAATCCGTTAAATAAATATATTTACGAGTGGTTTATTATATATGCGTGGTGGTTACCGTACCAAACATTTTTCAAGTGTATTAATTCATAAATTATGTGTTCTCTAATAGAAGTATTTTAATTCAAACGTGAAAAAGAAAAGTAATTAACTTTAGCACGCCAATAATTCGAACATGTGTGATCTAGGTATGGACATCGATGAGACCACGACGACGGAGTACATCCTAGAGAAGCTCGAGGAGTTTCCCGACGAGGTAGAGATGGTGCGGCGGTGCGACCCGGCGTCACGGTGGACCGTCACGAAGGTGTGGTATCGGCCGCCGTGGCAGGTGGCACTCAGCAGCTTCCGGAGAGGCGCGGTGACGGTCGCAGGCGACGCAGTGCACGCCATGGGGCCATTCATCGGCCAGGGTGGCTCCGCGGGGCTGGAGGACGCCGTCGTGCTTGCCCGATCGCTATCGCGGGCTGCCGTGCAGCTCGGTGGAGGTGCCGTCACCACCATGGCAGGTGATAGCCGCCGCCGTGGTGATCACTCGCTGCTGCATGATGATAAGGTTGGCATCGCGATAGAGGAGTACATTGCAGCGAGGCGGCTAAGGGTGACCATGTTGTCCCTGCATAATTTCACCATCGGGACCTTGCTGACGACGAGGTCGCTTGCACTGAAGCTCGTGTGCATCGCCGTGTTGGCGCTCCTGGGCGATGACTCGCGTCGGGATGTCAACTACGACTGTGGCCGCCTCTAAAATCTACCGTTACCCAGAACAAACGACAAGAGAAGAGACGAAATATAATACTCCCTTCGATCAAAAATATATTATGTTTGATTTCATACACGGTTTTCGATAGGCTACTTTTATCATAATTTTATATAAGAATAAACTTATAACATTTAGTAAGTATAAGAGATTATGAAAGTACCTACTTTCAAACAAAAAATCTACAGATACCATTTTTATGTTTTGAAAGTAAACATTTTAAAAGTTATTGATGTTCAAAACAATTTCAAAAGTTTGAGCGTATCTTGTATAAAAAAATCATATTTATAAGCGTACCAAAGAAAGTAGATAACACTTTCTCTCCTCAGGTGGCACTTATCAGTAAGAGTGTAGTAAGAGTGCAAGTGGCTACCCTTCTTTAGGAGCAAAAGCTCTTAGCATTACCCTTATATGTATGCAAATCATATTTTTGACATCTTAAAGTTTTACAACTTAGTCATCTTCACACAAAGTTGTATAAGGTAGTGTGCAGTCCAAAAACCAAACATAACTTAGCTTATTAGATTTCTTGTGGTGAAACTTATTTATCTGGATTTAATTTCTAGACTTGACACAAATGCTTATATTTACGGGTAATATGTTGACATTGGAACGCCTATGATAATTAACTTTGTCAATCTTAAAATATATGAGTGTTTATGTTTGTGTTGGATTTTTTTTTTAAAAAAAGTAGCGTACGGTCCGGTGTGCCACAGTACAATCTAATGTTGAAGCTCGAGGAGGCCACCGTGGCCAGTGCTGTGCCGACAGCGTCCCAAATACTAACCGGTGGAATCAGGATTTTTTATTTATATATTTAATTTTTTAAAAGTTATAAAATTATATTTTTATTTTCGAAATTCACAGAAATTTTATTTATACTGAAAACCGACAGGAATGGCCTAAATACATTTCAAAAACAAAAATATATTTCTGTGAATTTTAAAAACAGAATATGTTTTTGTAAATTAAAAAAATTAAATGTATAAATAAAAAATGCCCCTTAATGTGCGTAAATTCGGCCCGTTAATGCTCGTAAATTCGGCCTGTATATGAGCGTAAATTCAGCCCTTACGTGAGCGGTAAAATTAGCTCGTGATTGCGGTTTTTCCGGCCCGTATGTGAGATCCACTTTGGCTCGTTTATGGAATTTTTTTTATTTTTATATTTATTTAATAAAATATTTACAAAACTACATTTTCATTTCAAACATTTAAAAAAATATACTCCCGCCGTCGCCCTTCCAGAGGGCGATTTAATGACGTGGCTGACGGCCGTTCGTCCAGCCAATTTGCAGGCGGCCCCGGGCCACCTAAAAACCGCCCTCGGAGAGGGCGGCAAGGGGGCCGCCTGCAAAAATCCGGCCAGAGGCCGACCATTTTATAGGCGGCCCCCTTGCCCGCGCCCACGCCCTCGCCCTTGCCCTCGCCTCGGCCGCCCCGGCCCTCGCCTCTCGCCTGCCCGCGCCCCTCGCCTCACTCTCGCCCGCGCCCCTCTCCCTGCCACGCTCGTCCCCGCGCCCTCGCACGCCTGCGCCCCGGCCCCCGGCAGGATTTTTGCAGGCGGCCCTTGCCGCCTCTCAAAGGCGGTTTTTAGGTAGCTAGGGGGCCACCTGCAAATTGGCTGACGGCCGTTGGCCGGGCGGCGAACGGCCGTCAGCCACGTCATTAAATCGTCTTCTGGAAGGGCGATTTATAAAAATCGCCTTCCCAGAGGGCGGCGGGAATATATTTTGTAAATGTTTGAAATGAAAATATAGTTTTTGTAAATATTTTATTAAATAAATATAAAAATGAAAAAAATTCCTCGTTTATGCGCGTAAGTAAATTCAGCCGGGGAGCGCTCACAAATTTGGGCTATGAGTTCGAATGATTTCGGCCCATATGGCCATATGTGGTCGAAATTCAACGCAGACACAGAGTGGCTGAAATTCATATTTTGGTGATAAGAACGTGTAGATGATGGAGCATCCATATGTGCAGAGAATGAGTGTAGTGTACATGTATTACTTCTATTCGACTGATCGGCAAAAACCTGCTACATAAATGTTCCTAATCTTAAAAATGAATTTGAATTTTTTTTAAAAAAACGTAGGAATTGATGGCAATTCCAATTCGGTGCTATAGGGAGATCAGCCTGAAATTGGTCTCCGGCCGGACGCGCTCCGCCGTTGATTCGGGGCATGCGCGGCGGTTCTTGGGGTTGCACCGGTCTCGGCCTCCAGTGGTCAGGGGCGGATCCAAAGGGTAGGCTTTATCAGGTTCTAGCCTATCCTTCAATTTTTGTAAAAAATTTTCAAATATATATGTATCTGAATTATAGATGGATGGAGGAGGAAGAGAGTAGCCGTCGGAGCCAGGAAGAAGAAGAACAGGCTCATAGGCTGAGCAGTGATCGTGATTGGGCCGGATTAAGTGATTGGTCCGTTTGGAAAACCGTTACTCAGGTCAGGCCCATTAATATGTTGACTTAGGGTTGGAGACTCCCCTTTGAATGCGTTTGCTGGCGGCAGTAGCGGCGGCGGCAAGCAACAAGGGCGGCGCGGCCAGCGGCGGCAAGCAGCAGGCCAGGCCGGCAAGCAGGCAAGCAGAAGCAGGCAAGCGGCAAGCAGCGGTAGGCGTGGCAAGCAGGCAAGCACAACAGGCAAGCAGAAGCAGGCAAGAATTCAATCTTTTTAATTCTACATTTCTAGTATCTACTCTCTAATATATTTGTCTATTGAGGGAATTTATAATTTATAAAATTTATTGGTAGATCTGCAAATTACAATGAAGAAGAAAACAACATTACTTAATTACTATACTAACAATTCAAGTGACACACCCCAAACTGATGATAGCACAAATAGATCAAAGAGACATTGAGTAGAATTTGATCCTAATGAAATTATTGCCGATCCAGCAAAACGAATACAAATAGATGATTATGCTCCTGTAATTAGAGATTAAGTGAGGAGGGCATATTTTATTGAATGGTCCTAATAGAGCACATGGGCATAATTTTTCAAAGACATTAGATGGTAAGATTTGGATATCCTTTCAACGGAATTGGTTCGATAAATTTAATTGATTGGAATATAGTGTGGAAAAGGATGCTACATTTTGTTTCTATTGTTTTCTTTTTAAGAAATCAGCACAAGCCAACGCATTTTTATGCTAGATTGGTCACTGCCGGTGGCAGTGGCGCCGGCGGCTCCACGACGCTGATGCCGTGCTCTTGCTCTATGTCGTCGTCTCCTTCGGCGCAGGAGCAGGATGGTGTCGACCCCGCCGCCCCTTGCCGCCCGAAGCTCCAGAGCCTCATCAGTGACCTCAGCCTCGCCGAGCCCGGTGACCTCGCCGGCGCGTCTCGCGGGGTCGGAGCCGCTGGCTCTGGGATCTCGATCACCGGCACGGGCATGGCGCCGTCGGAATGGGAAGTGTCGTCCTCCGGTGTCAGGGTGACCGGGCCTTGGTCGGACAAGCCGAGAAGGACGCTGGCGGGTAGGTTCATGGTGTAGTTCGCCGGCGGCTCCTGCGGGACGGGAGGAAGAGGCGACGCGTCGGGTTTTACGACGGTGAGGCGGCAGAGCGGGCAGGTGGAGTGGGAGCCTAGCCACAGGTCGACGCACTCGGCGTGGAAGCCGTGGCCGCACCGGGGAAGGAACCTGGCCTCCTCGCCGTCCTCGAGCTCGGCGAGGCACACCGCGCACTCCACACCGTCCTCCACCTCCTCCTCCTCCTCCTCCTTCGCCGCCGCCGCGCGGTACACCGTGACCGGCAGCGACCGCAGCACCTCCAGGTCCACCCCTCTGCACCGTCTCCGCCGCTCCGCCGCCCCCGCCGCCGCCCGCCCCTCGACGTCGTCACGGCGCGGCTGCGCTCGTCGCAGTAACACTGAAGCAAGACGAAAGCGAGCGCGAGCGCCGCGAAGACGAGCAGCCCGGCGGCCACCGTGACGATGCTACCGACCGTCATGGCCTGCAGCCCTGGTGATGCGGGCTCCGATGACGGCGACGACGGCGGGGGCGCCGCCGCCTCCTCCTCCTCCATGGCGGCGCCGCCCTGCGCGACACCTCGCGCCATTAATTCTCGTGACATGCCTGGGCACTTGCGAGCTGGCATACATATATATACACACACATAGAGTAGAATGTGACATATCGACGAACAGACGGAGGCTTCCTGGAAGGGGATGCGGCTTGGGCGGCAAGGTTCTCGCGCGCATTCGTCTTGGTGTCGCGAAACAAGCTATCAACATCGGCTTGATGGAAGCAAGGGTGTGTGTTTGTGGGTGGGCAACTTTGATTTGGTATTGGTGAGGTCGATTCGAGTTAATGTTCTCTGGATCAACGGATGAATGGGTAATCCTATGGATGGCCGTCACAGGTACGGGTCAATCCACGTTCATCCCTATTGACCGGTTGACAAGTTTTTTCTCTTGTACTGATTGTGACCGGACCTCGGGTAATACTAATACCAATACCAATTTTGATTTGGCACTATAATCGATTAACTAAACTCCAAATTAAGATGACGGTGATGATGATCGTGATAGTAAACACACACGAGGAAGACATGCGTGAGGAGAGGTACGTACGATGAAACGATCGATCGATCGATGCGGAGGTGCAGGTGCAGCGCCGCATGCAGGAGGCAGGCACGCCCTGGCTTCGCAAGCTCCCAGTCTGCTGACACCGACATGCAGTCAAAGGCCAAACTTGAGGAGCTTCTATTTTAAAGCCCTAAAAGCTAAATGTGAGGTTCTCTAGAGATCCAAAAATGCCTCTAATTTTAGTAGAAGTCTTCATTTATCAGCTTCTATTTCTTTTTTTCTTCTGTTTCAACATAGGCTATATGTTTACGTAATTATGTCTAGTTTAACATCATAATAATTCAAAAATAAATACTTCTAACGTATGTAATTCAACCAAATTCAAATATGCAATTTCAAATACCATAATTTAAATTCAAATTCAAAATAAGAACTGATCAAGAGAGGGAATTAACTCTAAACTTTTCCAATCCAATCAACCTCAAGAACATTACACAATGACATGTTTTCCCATGATAATAATTGCTATCAAGTAGTCAACTAATTTGTATGAACTAAAGTAGCTTCAGGTTTGATTCTTCAAATATAAAGTCCTGTCAACTCTATTTTTGAACTGCAACGTCATTGCGGTCTGCGGAGCATATACGGGTAGTAGTCCTCACGCATGCGGCTCACTTGTGCTAGTAAAGGCTAATTAAATGTGGCGACAGAGAAGTGCAGGCTTGGGGGAGGATAGCGTCGATCTAGTTGGGGGCAAAGGGCTACCGGCTGGGGATGGTTGTCAGGAGCAGAGGGTGGTGGCGATGGTCGTTGGGGACGGAGGGCAGCCGACAGACGGTGGTTCGCGGCGGAGCGCGGCACAGGAGGGAGAACAGTGAGCGAGTGCACGTACGGGAAAAAGTCTTGCGCACCACCGTAACTGTGGATAGGGGCTGTACAGTAGAGCAATTAAGACTAGGGGCTTAGGCGATAATTTGGGACCCTTCCTATTTTGGGGCTTTAGTAGGGATCCTGCTGGATCTAGTTTTTCAGTCTCAGCCTCTAAAAATTGTTTGGGGACCATATTTAGAGGCCATATTAGAGATGCTCACTACTAAACTTTACTAATTATTTTTTACCAGCGATAAATACAAGAACCTCTTACCGCTGTCCAAGCCATCTGGAAAACGCCGGCGGAACCAAAACATTGGTTTTTTTGGCTGGCTGGTGCTACACCACAAAGCTCTTATAGCTAAAAATCTATTTGTCAGGCACTGGCTATGCGACTGATTTGAAGGTTGTGTACTGAATCCTTTGAAGACACAACGCACTTGTTCATGGAATGTTCAGCCGAAAGGTTTAGAAACAAGTTTGTGATTGGAAGGGATTGGGGCAAATGATGCCCCCGCAAACTTCTGACATCTCAAATTGGTGGAATACAGTTTCAACAATTGTCCCAAAGGAGAGACGAACAATAATACAAGGAAATATGCTGACCACATGATGAAACTTATGGCTCGAAAGAAACAGAAGGACCTTCCAGCAGCAAAACAAAACAGAAAAAACAGGTCGTCACTATCGTCATAGAACACCTAGATCAAAGGGCAACTGCTTTCCGGCCATCGTAATATCTAGGCGTGTGTTTTTATTTTGCATTGTACAAGCTAGTTTTTATTTTTCCTTTGTGGAATTTTTTATTTATATATTTTTTTAATAAAATATTTACAAAAGTATTCCTTCATTTTAAAAATTTACAAAAATATACTTCCAACGCTCTCTGGGAGGGCGTTTTTTAAAAATTGCCCTCCCAGAGGGCGATTTAATGACGTAGCAGACGGTCGTCGGCCGTCAGCACTTTTTCAGGTGGCCCCCTGGCCGCCCAAAAACCACCCTTTAAGAGGGCGGCGGCAAGGGGGCCGCCTGAAAAATAGCCACTTTATTTTTTTTCTTTTTGTCGATATTTTTTTCTCAACTAGGAACTCGAGAATAGCAAAACCTCGTGAAGGTGTAACTCAAACTGATGTAAGATGTGGCCTGTAGAAAATTATGAGCGTGTTTTAAAAACCGTGCTGAAACTTCAAACCTCGAAAACTCAATCTTCCCGGCCGAATTTTGCAAAAATTTTTTGGACAAACCCAACAAAGTGGGGAGAAGCGGATGTAAAATTTTCTATAGATGTCCGCAGAATACTTATTTGTCCTATTCCAAAACCGTATGCGAAAGTTATGACTGTTTTAAGATAAGTAGCGCGCGTTAGGGAAAAATAGACATAGCTTTCAAGCGGTTCTGTACCCGGCCGGTCCGACTGGGTGGAGGCAAGTGATCCGATTGCCCTCATTTTACAGGCGGCCCCCTGGTTGCCCAAAAACCGTCCTCCCAGAGGACGGTTAGGGGCCGTCTGCAAAATAGCCGACTGACGGACCAGCCATTTTGCAGGCGGCCCTCTGGCCGCCCAAAAACTGCCCTCTGGTTGGGCGGCAAGGGGGCCGCCTGCAAAAGTGTTGACGGCCGTCGGCTGTCTGGCCGACGCCGTTAGTCACGTCATACTCCCAGAGAGCGGTAGGGGTATATTTTTGTAAATTTTTAAAACAAAAATATACTTTTGTAAATATTTTATTAAATAAAAATAAAAATAAAAAATTCTTCCTTTGTGTATACTGTGCTAAATCCTGTACTTTCGCTGGTTTTCTTGGCGTAAACTTTTTCCCACTTCTCAATATATCCAGTAGAACTCCTGCCGTCGAGGTTTTTTTTAAAAAAAGATAAATACAAGAACCTCTTATAAAAATTTTACTAAGAACATGACCATAACTTCGCTACCACATTAAGAAAAAGCTTGGCCCGGATGTACCAAATTTGGTAGGTTTAGCACCAAATTAAATTAACCAAACAGGATCCATAACCACAGGGTCAGCAATGCCAAAACTAGGTTACCGTTAGCAAGCTTTTGGGGACAAATCTCTTATTCATGTCGCAAAAAAAAAAGCACCAAGATGGATACACAGATTTTGCCTCTCCATCAAGTACTGTAATTGAGAACTAGCTCCAGTTAAGTTGTTGAGAAAGGCATAAATTAATAATTTAGGATGAAGTCGGACAAGTCATTGAATTATCGGATGCTGACAATCCTGGCTTCTTGTCCTTCGGCCACAGAGAGAGAGAGAGAGAGAAACAGAAGAAAAATCAACGATCACTCGGCTAACTAGTCGCTAGCTAGTCGATGGCAATCTTGATGGCCACGACAACCGATCAGCGTCCGCTCGGGAATATTTTTCCTATATTCTTCTTGCCAAAATATATTAACTGGATTTTTAGTGAAATTTTCATAGCACATGAACTATTTTTAATAAATAAAAAATAATTATCGAAATTAAATTCGCTCTAGAAATTATTTTCCATTTTCTTTTCCTTCGGATTTTCTCTTTTTCTTCCTTTTCCTCTCGCTGGCCGCTGGCCCAGCATTATACCACCTCCGTGCGCGGCCCACGCGCACCTGTCTCCCGCGGGTCCCATCTGTCGGTCACCCCCTCCCGCTCTCTCTCTGCGCTGCGGGGCCTGCCTGTCGGGCCGCTTTGCCCGTGCGCCCGCACGCCTCCCCGCTAACAGGCCAAGGCCGCCTGTCAGTCCTGTCTTCTTCCTCCGTTTGAATCGGGTGGAGGGGAAAAATCCCCTCCGCCGTTCGATCAGCGCCACCTCCCGCCTTCGCGCCCACTCGCTCTGGTTCAAACAAGGGCGGACCGAGTCCGCACCCACTCCCCCACGTCCTCCGGCATCCTCACCCACTCCCGCGCGGGAATCGCGCGCACGACCCTGACGCCGCCGCCCTCAATCCAGTGCCTATTCAGAGCCGTTCGGCCACAATTTCTCCCTGCCGAGCGCATAAAAATGTTCGCCGCTCTCTCCTCTACATTTCCCCTCACACCCCGACGCCTCCCGAGCATCCTAGCACCTCGCATCGCGCAAACCAGAGTCGCCGCCGTGCTCCGCTGTCTCTGGTCGCCCGCCGCCACCGCTAGACCACGAGATCGCCACCACTAGCTTCGCCGCACCCGTGCAAAGCACGGCCACTCCATCCGCAAGCCCCTACGCCGCCGGAAGTCCGATCTTGCCGTCGCGCCCTTCGGTAAGCCGTTCCGCCGGCCTTCAGCCGCGCCTTCCCGTCGATCCGTTCGGTCATTGTAGCCCTAATTGCTTCCCACATCTTCGCCAGGATCTCCTCAGCCCCGTCCACATCTCCGTCGCTGGAAATTCTCGCCGGGACACCGTCTTCGCCGCCATCCCGTACTTGTGCCACCGCCGATCGTCTCTGTCCGCCGCTGTTCGCCGCCTTCCGGTCACTGTGACCCCTCGGTGAGCTCTCCTTCGTCTTCCTCTCTTCCTCCCGCCGCTTGCCGTCATCTTCTGGGGGCCGGATGGTCGCCGGCGGTGACCATCGGGCCGCTCGCCCCGCCGCAGCGCGGTTGCACCGGCGGGGGCGAGCCCCGTTTGTCTTGGGCCATCCGATCTGCCCAGGGGCAGATCTGGACCGGCCGCGTGGCCTTCCCCGTGGGCGCGCGCCTTCCCACCGCATGTCCGCCTCCCGCCGGGCCGCGGTGGACGCAGTCCACCATGCGCCATCCTCCTGTGCGTCGCTGACCGGTGGGGCCCGCTTGTCGGCGCCGGCTTCTCAGTCCAGTGACGCAATAAACTAATGAATTGCGCAATAAATCGTTTAGTAATTAGTTTTACATTGGAAATGACAGTAAAACTTCAATAATTCATAACTAATTCATACGAACTCCGATTAAGTCCATTCAAATTTTATTAAATCTAGAAAAATGTCAAGAATCTATTAAAAATATTCTTAGCTCATGTTTGCTTGCCCACATGTACTATTTTTAATTGTTTGTGCATTGCTTGTTATAGAATCCAACCTCGGTGACCCTCCGGTGTATTACGAGGTCGTAGCAGAGTACGTCGAGCCGGAGCAAGGCAAGTTGCACTGTTATCTTGATCATTTTGTAACCGTTTTTCGCTAAATTGCTTTGTTTACTTAAATAAACTGTATTATTTCAATATTTCATGTGGATGGGTTAAAACCTATATAATGATAGGACTTTGCCTTAGTTTTGAAACTAGAATCCTTGTCACCTGGGTAATAATATGATTAGATTACTATTCCTAGGATGCTTAGCCATGCTTAGCAACGTAGCTCACCTAGGTATTAAATATTATTTTTTTATTTGATTCGACTCAATGTCGAAAAAATGGAACTTTGGATAGGCTGATGTTAAATTACTAAAATTGGACCTAAATGGTGGGCCGTGGGTGTATGGTTCTGCTTGTCGTACCCATAGCAATTAAGGACCGTTTCGCGGGAACCACTTGGGCAATTACTCGTACTTTCCACAAGCTAGCGTGGACAACGGCTGGGCTTGTAGCGTTTCTTCTCCCTCTCCTAGGCACCGGAGATGAGGGTGGGCGTGATGGAGTTGGGTCGGCCCAGGGTAGGGTTGATCGGCTTCCGGATTCACCGTGGCGCAAGGAGGGTAGCCTGGCCAATATGGTGTGCTCTGTCGGCAAGTGCAACCTCAACGTGGTGTGGATGGTTAGGGAGAGGTTACGTGAACGGTCCTATCACAGCCTCTCACGGGGCATCGTGGTGATGCACTGGCACATGGGAACGTGTGCGGGGCTGTCTTGTGGGTACAGTCATACACCTCTAATCAGAGTAAATCTATTCGAATAGCTGCGCCCGCGGTTATGGGCACATTGGTCAAGACTCACCGTGATTAGTCTCACCTTTATATAATTAATCTGGTTTTATGAAACTGGTTTGGTTTGGGTGGAAGGTGTGGAGTCCGGTCAACGTGGTGTAACGTTGATCGGTGGTGGCCAGTTAGCGTGGTGTAACGTTAATCGGTGGAGACTGGTGAGCGTGGTGTAACGCTCATCAGTGACGCCTGGTGAACATGGTGTAGCGTTCAGCAGCGCGGCCTGGTCAACGTGGTGTAACATTGATCAGTGGAGACTAGTCAACGTGGTTGTAACGTTAATCAGTGGAGTCCGGTTAACGTGGTGTAACGTTAACCGGAGGAGTCTGGTGAACGTGGTGTAGCGTTCATCAGTGGAGTCTAGTCAACGTGGTGTAACGTTGATCAGTAAGGGATGGTTGGGCCTGGTTCACGTGGGTAACGTGAATCGGTGGAGAATTAATATTGTTAAATTAATCAACCTTTTACTGTTTGCGAACTACTACAGTTTGCAACTGCTTTTACGCAAATCAAACCCTAGCCTACCTTTGCTTCCCATGCATATACATAATTGTGGGTGTGATTTGTTGAGTACTGTGGGTGGTACTCAGCCTTGCTCCCTTTTCCCCTTCTCAGTGTTGGAGAACACGTTCGACGAGGATCGCCCTGAGGAATAGGCTGGCTCCGCCGTCAAGGTGCTTGTGGGATGGAAGCTGCTGCTGCGCCCGCTGTCTATAGTCTTTGTTTTACCCCTTTTCCACTGCATTTTTGTAATATAATTTTACTCTGTTTGTAAGACACTCTGTATGACAACTTGGATTTGTGTACCCTGGCTTTTCTGGACAGGGAATTAATACACATGAATGTTCAGAAGTTCGGTGTTGAATTTCTGGGCGTTACAAGTTGGTATCAGAGCCGAGCTTGACCGTAGGACCTGCCAAATGGAAACCCTAAGAGCCCTCTGAAATTCTCACTTGCATATGCTTCTCACATTTGGAGTTATTTTGGGAAAAGTGGGAATTCGTCCTCGGATTGGGATAAAATCTGGCCGTTTATTTGACAGAAATTTTTGGAGTCAAGTCAAATCTGAAGTGAAGATTTTATTCATGGGTTGGCATGGGTGTCCAAATTTTGGGAAAACATTGGTTAATCTAGGGGAAGGTATGATTTAGGGCATGCATAAAATATCTTTATTTGCTTTGCAATTATTATGTGAATTTTATTCGGTATTATTTGGTTTCGCAGTGGTATTTTGTCGGTCTCAAGTTTACTTACAAAATTAATTTCTACATAAAATCGTTGTTATTTCTAAAGTATTTACTGTTCACTTATTTGGATCTAAGCATACATTGATTCCCCCTCCTTGATATCTATATATGGACAACCTCCCCAACCAGCATGGCACAGACATGGGCAGTTTTATGGAGGAGCTTCGGATGATGAGCTTCACTTTGGGGTACAGCCATGCCCTCGAGTACACTGCAGTGGAGCCCATGGAGGGTGAGCTCCCACACCGGGTTCGCTTGGAGTTGCCAGGCGAGATGTACCTCCTACCTGCTATGGAGGTCGAGGTTGGCGGGCGCACCTTCAACCACGCTTGCCAGGAGGCTGCTTTCCGCTTGATTGGAGAGTTGCGCCGAAGACACCACGCTACCCTCCGCACCACTGCCTATCGCTACCTCCCCTGCCGGGCACACTACCAGACCTACAGCGCATTTTAGCTGGCAGACAATGAGAATGACACCACCATCGTCCACATGAGGCGGGCGATGTTGGCCATGGACTACATGCACGCCAACTGGGTGCGTGCAGCCCACGACCGGGAGGACGCCAACAGGACGACCATCATTGGTCTCCAAAACCAGATCGACCGCCTGAAGAAGGAGGTCGCGGAATTGAAGGGAGAGCCACCACTGTCACGCCCAGAAATTCACTAGAATTTCCAAAGCTAATTTGTGCAATAAACCCTCGTCCAGGAATCAGCCGAGGTATACAAATTGACAATTTGATAAACATAACCAAAACGAAATAACGATAAATACTTACAACAGAGGCACTTAGTCCTCACACAGAAGAAAACAGCAGCGGAACGACAACTAGCGTAGCTTCAGCTCCAAGCCACAGGCAGCTCAACTGGGGTATGAGCCAAACACCATCTTCTCCTCCACGCAAAACTTCACTCTAAAGATTGCAATAATGCAAGACTGAGTAACACCCACCGTACTCAACAAGCCACACTAGGGAATGCAATGTAATGCAACAGGATACCAAAGAAAAGGCATAATATAGCTTATTTGCATAAAACAGCATTTAAAACATTTGCATTTAAAACCATTGAATATTATTTGCATAATATTCCATTATTTATTTTCATTAATGAGTAGTGTGGGACTAATCATAGAAACATTGCTAGGCCGCTCATTAACCGCGAGCACGGCTATTCGAATAGTTTTACTCTGGCCAGAGATGTACCAATTTACCCACAAGACACAATCTCAACATCATGTCAGCCATGCGTCGCGATACTCGAAAGTACCCGAACAGAGATTGTGATAAGACCCTCCATGTAATCCGCACAACAAGGAAGCCACCCGCTGGACCACCAGTTTCCGGCCAGAACTGATCGAGTTCTGAGTCTGGGAAACGATCCAACGCCCAAGACATGGACTTATTGACGCAGCCATGGTGGTCTTATTGACACAGCCACAACACACCATGGTGGACCCCGGTTGAACGTACTACACATTGGATCCTACCATTACCCATGCTGGCTTGTGGTTAGCACGAGTATTGCTTCGCAATAGGTAATCCGCGAACCGGTCCTTAACTGTCATGAGCACCGCTAGCAACATCACAATCCTGGTGCTCACAACCCACCATTCGGTCAAGTTTTATTTGACATATTTTAATTAATCAACCACGACTCACGGTCGTGAAAATATAGCCATTAATCCATAATTAGTCATAAATGAGTCATTAATTACCCACATAAAATGACACTATAGTTTCTAAGCATGGCTAAGCAAAATCCTAAATAATCTAGCCAGATAAATAATTAAATATCTAGCTAGTCAATATTATTACCCGGGGTATCAAGGTACAGATATCAACATCAAAATGGCCGTAATTATCAATGGATATTGGATAATAAGTAAATACCCACAATAATGTCATTCGAAAACATTTCATGCAATAACTTTAAAATAAAATAGGTTTCATAACTGGGATCAACATGCTCAAGGAGATTATCGTGTGACTTGCCTTGCAATCGCAAAAGTCTTCAAATGATCTTCCGAACTCTTCCGCAGACTCCGAAGTCTTCCGAATCGACGATTGTACGTAACTACACGCAAAACGATAACAAACCCTAAGAAACTCCAAATAAACAATACATAAAAATACATAAACAAGTGAATTATGGTTTTAGATAATTTAGGAAGAATAACGGGTCGATTCGGACTTCAAATGGAAAAGATATGGCTTTTGGAAGATTGAATCTAGAATGAATCCGAAAAGAATTGGAAAAGAATATTCTCAAGAATATTCTCTAGATGTTCGGCTTAAAACTAATTATTTTGGATAAATGCTGAGATATGGGATCCATGATCAGTGACCAGGCGTATGGTGGACTTGGTTCATGGATTTAGAAATAGGAGGGATGAATGGAATGTTGAGGTGGATAACATGTGGCCGAAGGGGATGAGGTGGCAACCGAAGTGGCAGCTGAGGTGGCTAGGGCTGACATGACTTTGACCGATTAAAAGGGTTAGACAGCCAAGGTGGCTCGGATCGACTTCGGATTATTGGACGATTGAGATTTATTGGGGCACTGTGCCTCGGGTCCCCTAGTCATGCACTGGGAGAAACACCGGGCCCAGAGGTCACAAAGGAGAATACTGCTGAGGATGTTCGACGATGTGATGACGGTGTCCCGTGGCATACAGAGGCAACAAGAGAGACGGACCGGGGACGGCGTGGCCAAGACGAGCCGGAGGGGCACGGCGATGGCGACGGACTTCGGGCTCACCGACGGCACTGAATCACAGAGACGGCGATGACGGCTCGTCGGCCGGGACGACGGCAGATGGGGAGTAGAGCAGGGATGGGATGAGTTGGCGTAGCGATGGTGGCGCTGCAGGCAACAGCAGGAATGGCGACGGCAGGCGACGACACCGGGTGGCGGAAAAGACGGCCTGAAGGCGGTGCGGCGGACCGGCGACGGAGCAGCGACCCAGGCAACGCGACGGCGGATGGCCAGGAGGGAGCGGGCGACAGCCGGCACGACGACAGCGGGGGACGTAGCGGCGCTTGGCGAAAAACGACGAGGAGCAGGAGGCAGAGGCGACGAGGGGAGGCGTCGTTGGGGCAACACGGCCGGAGAGGAGGCTTAGATGCCGGCGACGACGAAGCAAAGGTGGGTGCGGCGAGATGGCCTTGCCGCTGGCGCGGCGACCAACCGGCGGCGCACAGCAAGCAGATGAGGACGCGACGGGCGTCGCTGTAAACGGCGGTGACGATGCCGGGCGGGGAGCGGAAACGGTGCGAGGCAGACGGCGAGGCGGCGGACTCCAAGCGACGGCGGCAGATGGGGGAAGACAGAGGGCGGCAGAGGCAGCGACGTCGGTACTGGAGAGAACGGCGCACAGGCGATAGATGACGACGACGACTACCTGGCAACGGCGACGACGAACAGGAGGCAGAGGAGGATGGGCGACGATGCCGATTGGAAAAGAGCGATGGCAGTGGTGAACCAAAGAAGGGCGGCTTCAGTCTGAATGCTCACCGGCGACGGGAGGAGGCGGCGTCCTAGGCAGCCGGCGGGCGGCAGAGACGAAGACGGCGACGGCAGGTCTGGAGTTCACCAGCGGCGGGGATCGAAGACGACGACGACGGCGACAACAGGTAGAGGAGGAGGGAGGCGGCTACGAGGATGCTCACCGTGAAGAGACGACGGCGATGACGGCTTGGGGCCTCCCAGCGACGGCCGGCGTCGGAGGGGACAGCGACGGTGGCAGATGAGAAACAGGGGCGGCTCCGTAGGCGACGGCGCTAGGAGCGGAAGAGGCAGCGGCTCCGGCGAAGGCAGCAGAGGCAGGGCGGCGACGGCTGGGAGCAGCGCAGGACGCCGGCGCGGCTTCCGAACCAGCGGCGCACGGGAGAGAGCGGCACGACAGGGTGGCGGCGGCGGCCTGGCGGCGTGGAGAGGAGCAGAGCCGGCTAGGGCACGGGGTAGGTGGCGGCTATATATATGGGGCGAGGATTCCGGGGCAGCACGGGCGACGGCGCTCGCGGATTCGGCGGCGGCGGTTGCGGGGCGGAGGCGTAGGGGGTGGCGCTGGGCTGGACCGGCGGCTGGCTTGGGCTGAGGTCGGGCGCAGGCCGAGGGGAGGCGCGGCGTCGGGGCGCAGGCCGGGCCGAGGAGAGGGCGCGGGCACGGGCACGGCAAGGGAGAGGGCACGGGCACGGGCAGGGAGAGGGCACAGGCACGGGCAGGGAGAGGCGCGGGCCGGGTAGGGAGCTCGACCAGGAAGAAGGACAGAAGAAGGAAGAAAAGAGGAAAGGGGGGAAAAGGAGAAAGGAGAGGGGTCTTCTGATAAAATTCCAAATTTGGAAAATTGGAATTTATAAATTCGAGATATATTTCTGAATTGAAGATTTGTAGAAATATACGGAATTTTGAGGATTTGGATTTTATTCGATAAAATCAAAGGGGGAAAGAGATGAATATTCGATAAAAGGGAAATGAATAAATCCGAGTCTGTCGGATTTGAAACTTAGGGGATTTTGCCTGGAGTCGGACCTTTTGGAGAATCAAAGATTCGGGAACGACAACCCAAGAAAGATACAAAGGGATTTGATAGAGAACGACCCGAGCAAAGGAATTGGGAATTTATCTCAAAGGGGAATATAGATGTTTCGAATACAAAGGATCTCGGATTAGGAGTCCAAAAGAGTTCTAGAGTTTCAAAAATGAATAAATCCGGTAACTCCGAATTTAGGTTTTTGAGGTGACTTTAGGGTTCTGGGAACGACACAAAACCCTAGAGAAAAAGGGAGTCAGAGTTTACGATGAACGGGGAGACTTCAAAGGATTGAATCAGAAATGACCCAAACAGGGGAAAGGAAAAGGAATTTATTTATATTTATTTACTTACTTTAGTGATCTTTATAGCATTAAAATTAATTCTGTAGCTCCGAAAAAATCCAAGAAAATTTCAGAGAGTTTATTAAATCACGGGGAATTTACCAGAAGTAAATACCACCACGAAACACGAAGGATTTATTATTGTAAATACTTAAACGCTTAAAATACTCCGACAAAACCCCTGGAATATAAAAGCATCCAAGTATTTATTTAAAGTTTAAACTCGGGATTTTTAATATTGGAAATTTCAAATTTTTATTCAAACTCTTTTCTCAAACAAAAATTTTCTAGTGTATTCTTGTATTTCCATTTACCCACGATAATTTTTAATTAAGACGATTTTCAGGGCGTTACAACCACCCAGTGGGGCTTGGATCCGTCTGACCCCGAGGAAGAGGACCCTTCCTACAGTGTGTCGATGTTTTACACCGGCAATACGATCATAGGGCTACTCAGCGGATCGAAACTCGGTGGATTGTAAAGGAACACAAGGAAATTTTATACTGGTTCAGGCCCTCGATGTGAGGTAATACCCTATGTCCAGTTGTGGTGTTATTCCTTTGAGGATTTGTGTCTGCTTCTATGAGCTCGTGCCCTCAGGGGGCGCCTTGCCTCCCCTTATATACTAGGGGACAGGAGTACAAGGTAGGAGTCCCAGCCGAATCCGGCCAAGGGATCTCCTCTTAGAGATACAATCTACCCAACTAGGACTGTATATTCCTTATTGTACAAGGCAAAGTCTGTTGGGGCCCATCCTCTATCCGAGTGGCCTATATGCTTGTGATGAGGTACCCGGGGCCCATGGCCTCCACAGTAGCCCCTGAGACCTTCATAGTTGAGTCGCAGCTGATGCCGAGTGCTCATCCTCCACGGTGAAGATTGCCCGAGTGCATTGCTCCCGAGTACTCTTTGTCGGAGTGCTTCTTCTTCCCGAGTCCTGCTTCATGTCAGCTGGCAGCAAGGCTATGAAGGGCTTCATGTAGATGCATGAATAGTATGCGCCGAATAGGCGCACCTATTAGGTGTAGCCTCCGACTTTGTGCTTAATTGTGAAGACAATTAAACATAAAGTCAAAGATCTTTAACCTTATAGTCTTTCCCGAGTAGTATACTACTGGTATATGAGACTCTTCGGTATCATGTCAACCGGAATATAATTTATAGTCTTGCCGAGTAGCATGCCAATCGTATATGGGACTCTTTAGCTTCATGTTAGTTGGAAAGGAGGTTTATAGTCTTTCCCGAGTGGCGTCCCACTCGGAAGTTAGACTTCTCAGCGTCATGTCAGCTGGAAAGAAGGTTTATAATCTCTCCCGAGTAGTGTATTACTCGAAAGTTAGACTCTTCAGCGTCATGTTGGCTAGAATAATGTTGCTCATGGCAACTGTTGGCCAAGCATGTAGAGCGAGTACCACTTTATGAAATTAAATCCATTGTGTGGTCAGGTGTACTCGAGAAAAATACCTTCTCCAATTTTAATGAAGACTAGCTTGTGATCCTTATAAGGATATATCCTCGATACCTGGTGGATAAGACAGATACCCAAACACATGTGTTTAGCAATTAGGCCTTCATGAAGCATATCTGTTTACCTCATCGGTTCCTGTTGATAGCATCAGCACTGCGATTTTAACCCAGCCTGCGAGCGGCCCATATTGAGCATGCTACTGTAGAAACTCATATCTTGGTGGTCCAATACCAACTGTGTAAGCCCAAGCCCACGAATCGGTACTGGCTCTATAAAAGTAGCATCCATCGCATGTCAGGATGAGTACTCCAGCGTCGGTAACCTCAATCAGCCAAGGAATCCTTGTCTGCAAGCCTTTCCGACTTATGTTCTGGATGCAGCATGGTTGCCACAAATGCCTGAGTATGTATGTTGCAGGATCTACTTGCCCTCCTCAGGTGTGACGCAGTGCATGAGAACTCCGGATGTGCTTTGACGATACAAGTCTTCTCTGACTTCAACAAAGGTTCTGCTCCCGACTGAAAGCTCCAGTATTGGCTTGTTACCCTGTTTTTGCCAGATAGGTACCCGAACGTTGCGGTAGCGCAGGATTCAGCTGATGACCCTCTTGGGGCATACCCAATCTGACAAAAATATAGTCGAATAAGGTACCCGAATCTTGCATTAGCATAGGACTCGGCTGGCGACCTTCTTGGGGCATACCCTACCCAACAGAGTGGTACCCGAGCTCTGACTAGCACCGGAGGTCGGTTATTAGCCAAATAAAGTACCCGAACCTCGCATTAGCATAGGATTCAGCTGGCGACCCTCATGGGGCATACTTTACCCAGCAGAGTTGTGACCGAATAAGGTACCCGAACCTAGCATTAGAGTAGGATTCGGCTGGCGACCTTCATGGGGTGTACCTGTAACGCCCAGAAATTCGCACCGAAATTCTGAACATTAATGTGTAATAAATCCCTGCCCAGGAAAGCCAGGGTACATAAACCAAGTTGCCATACAGAATGTCTTACAAACAGAATAAAATGTATATTACATAAATGCAGCGGAAAAAGGTAAAACGGAGTCTATAAACATCTGGCCAAGCAGCCGATTCCATTCCCACAGGCACCTTGACGGCGGAGCCAGCCTATTCCTCAGGATGATCTTCATCTGACGCGTCCTCCAACACTGGGGGGGGGGGGAAATTGGAGCAAGGCTGAGTACCACCCACAGTACTCAACAAATCACACCCACAAATATGCATATGCACAGGGTACAAAGATGGGGTAGGGTTTATTTGCGGAAAAGCAGTTGCAAAAGGGAAGTAGTTCGCAAACAGTAAAAAGTTGTTTTATTTAACAATATTAACTTCCACTGATTAACGTTACACCACGTTAACCAGGCCCAACCATTCCCAACCGATTGACGCTAAACCATGTCAACCAGTCTCCACTGATGAACGCTACACCACGTTCACCAGACACCTCCGGGTACCGTTACACCACGTTACCCAGACTCCACTGATTAACGCTACACCACGTTAACCAGTCACCACCGGACAACGTATCACGTTGACCAGCTTTTCCCGACCAACGCTAAACCACGTTGACCAGGCCGCACTGATGGAAGTTACACCACGACCACCAGGTGTAACTGATGAGAGTTACACCACACTCACCAGTCTCCACCGATTAGCGTTAAACCACGCTAACCAGTCACCCCCGGTCAACTCAACCACGTCGACCGGACTCACACCTTCCACACACCAGTTTGATAAAAACAGGATTAATTATCTAGGGTGAGACTAATCACGGTGAGTCTTGGCCAATGTGCCCATTACCGCGGGCGCGGCTATTCGAATAGTTTTACTCTGATCAGAGGTGTACAACTGTACCCACAAGACACAGCCCCCACACACGTTCCCGTGTGCCAGTACATCACCACGATGTCCCGTGCGAGGCTGTGACAGGACCGTTCACGCAACCCCTCCCTAACCATCCACACCACGCTGAGGTTGCACCTGCCGACAGGGCACGCCATATTGGCCAGGCTACCCTCCTTGCGCCACGGTGAATCCAGCAGCCGATCAACCCTACCCCAGGCCGACCCAACTCCATCACGCCCACCCTCTTCTTCGGTGCCTAGGAGAGGGAGAAGAAACGCTTCAAGCCCAGCCGTTGCCCACGCTGGCTTGTGGCAAGTACGGGAAGTTGCCCAAGTGGTTCCCGCGAACCGGTCCTTAATTGCCATGGTGTGACAAGCAAAACCATACACCCACAGCCCACCATTTAGGTCAAAATTTTAGGAATTTAACAACAACCTATCCAAGGTTCCATTTTTCCGACATTGAGTCGAATCATATAAAAAGACATTATTTAATTCCCAGGTGAGCTATGTTGCTAAGCATGGCTAAGCATCCTAGGGATTATATTCTACTCATATTATTACCCAGGTGACAAGGATTTAGTCATCAAAACTAAGGCTTCATCCTGACATTGTATAGGCAATACCAATCCACATGAATTATTAAAATAATGCAGTTTATTTGCGTAAACAAAGCAATTTAACGAAAAATGGGTACAAATTGATCAAAGTATCAGTGCGACTTGCCTTGCTCCGGCTCAAGGTATTCGGCTACGATCTCGAAATACGCAGGAGAATTACCGGCGTCGGATTCTACAACAACCAATGCATAAACAATTAAAAACAGTACATGGGGGTCAACAAACATGGGCTGAAAGTATTTTTAATGGATTCTTGGCATTTTTCTGGATTTAATGAAATTTGAATGGACTTAATCAGAGTTCGCATGAAATAGTTATGATTTATTGAAGTTTTACTGCTATTTTCAGAGTGAATATAATTAACCAGTGATTTAATGCGCATTAACCGATTAAAGACGTCACCCGAGAGGGAGGCGACGGCGCACAGAGGCGGGCGCACCACGTGGCGCCACCGTGGGCAACCACGCGGGCGAGCGAGCGGGCGGCCCCGATCTGCCACCCGGCAGATTGGACGGCCCCGGGGAGCGGCGGCCGAAGCCAGCCGTCCCGAGCGGGAGGCGGCGGCGCGCACGCGACCCGATGGTCGACGACGGCGACCACCCGGCGCGGCAGTGACCACACGGAGGGGCGGAATGGAACAGGAAAACGGAGGGGGTTCTCACCGGCGGCTCGCGACGGCGAGCGACGGCGCGAAGACGACGGTGGCGACGAAAAGGCGGCGGCGGCCTCGGGACGACGTCGGCGACGGAGCTCCGACGGCGGGGAACGGGCGAGAGGCAATTGCCGAGGTGTCCTGGAGGATGAGGAGGATGGGAGAGGAGTTAGAGCGGAGAATGGGGACACGGCGCGGCGGGAATCACCGGCCGGAAAGGAGGCGGAAGGCCGATACTCACCGTGCACGCAGGCGAGGCGGTCCAGCGAGCTTCGGCTTCAACGGAGTGGCGGCTGAGGTGCGGCGCGGCGCGACGGAGGTGCTGGCGGTGGCGGAGTAGCCTGGCGGCGTCCGGAACGGCGGCGAGCGGCGGCCGGAGGCGGCGAAAAAACGGTGGAGCTCGGGTGCGCGGTGGCGACGGAGTTCTGGGGCACTGGAAAGCTCGGCGTGTTGGGGAAAAGATGGAGGAGAGGGTGGAGATGGTTTTTATACAGTCGGCTGGGAGAGATCGAGGCCGAACGGCTCCAATCGTGCACGGGAGAGTGGGCGGCGGCGTGGGCATCGTGTGCGAGATTCTCGGGAGAGAGGGGACGTGGACGCCGGAGAACTCGGGGGAGTGGGGCGGACTCGGTCCGCGACCGTTTGAACGAGTGGAGGGCGCACGGGATGAGGCGGGAGGCGGCGCCGGATCGGACGGCTCCGGGGAATTTCCCCTCCTCCCGATTCGGACGGAGGAGGAAGATGATGCTGACAGGCGGGCCCGGCCTGTCAGCGGGTGCGTGGGCGCGGGTGCGAGTGAGGGCACGGGAGCTCGGGCGCGAGGAGCTCGGGCGCGACCCTCGTGGGCGCGGGTGCGAGGGCGCGGGAGCTCGGGCGCAAGGAGCTCGGGCGCGGGCGCCGGCGCGAGGGCGCGGGAGCACGGCACGAGCGCGGGCACGGGCACGAGCGCGGAATGAGGAAAAGGCCGGGGAGGAGAACCGGTCTCCGGCGCGCGGGGAAAGGCGGCACAGGAGCGGGCCAGTGGCCCCGAGGGAGAAAAAGAGAAAGGAAGAAGGAAAAAGATTTCCAGGACGATTTAAATTCCGATAAGCGTATTTGATTTATTAAAAGTAGTTCCTGTGCTCTGTAAATTCCACTAAAAATTCAGTTAATGTATTTTGGCACAGAAAATACAAGAAAAAATATTCCCGGCCACGATAATTTATTATCTTGCATTTTACACCATCAATTAATTTCTCTAGCCATTTTAAAATTCCTTTTCTTGGGTATTTTCTCCGGTAAAGTTTCTGTGTGGCTAAACTCAGGGTACAAGGTAGGAGTCCCAGCTGAATCCGGCCAAGGGATCTCTCTCTTAGAGATACAATCTACCCGACTAGGACTGTATATTCCTTATTGTAGAAGGCAAAGTCTGTCGGGTGCTACTATATCTCTAATTACTAAGTCTCGGCCTATCCTCTATCCAAGTGGCCCATATGCTTGTGATGAGGTACCCGGGGCCCATGGCCTCCACATAGTGTGTGTTCAGTTGGCCTCTAGGAACGGGCCACACGCACCGCCACTAGCACCAGCTCCAGCTCCAGAGTCCGCACCCGCTCCAGCTCCAGTACCAGCACCGATGGGTGGATGGATCAGTGCGTCATCAGGTGACGGCGGCTCTCAGGGAGGCACCAGCATCCACGGGGGCTTCACTTCCACCAACGACAGCAGCTCCTTTAGCGGGTCCCGCACCCGTAGTGAGGCCAGCTCCTCGGCTCACGGTAGTGCTGACTACGTGGGCGGATCTAGGAGCCGCACCGACGACGAGGTGGGCGATGAGCAGGAGCCGGAGTACAACTCAAATGACCGCAGGAGCCGCTCGGAGCATTAGACGCGCCACCCTTAGTTTGCCGTTTTCCTTAGTTTGATTTTTCTGTTTAGTTGTAATGTTAGGAATGTTTGCTTTGCTTGGGGTTAGTTGGTGGCATACCGTCTGTTGTGGTATGTCCGCCATAATTAGGAGTTGAACTGATTTTCTCTCATGTGTCCAACCAAAAATTTCAGTTAATTTAATTCAGCCACTTAATTATTACTCCTGTTCTGAGCCACCTGTTTTTCTCCTTCCCTTCCACTGCTCTCTCCTTCAAATGGTGAACACAAGGAGTGGTGCCCGTGCTGCCGGTGACCGCCTAGTGCTCCAACACCCTCTGCGGGAAGAGCACCTCAGGACAACATGGTTCACACACAAGCACCACAAGGTCACGTGCACACACCGTACTACCGGAGAACCCGGACAATTGGCACAGGTTCTGGCCAACCAGACACAGATGATGGCTATGATGATGCAGCAGAACGAATATCCTCTGCAGCAGCACCGACACCAGCAACTCCACAACCCGTTCGCTACCCCTCAATCAAAGCTGCCTGAATCCTGAGGTCAGGTCGGCCAGCCAACCTTCTCCAGCACAAACCCCATAGATGCCACGACTGGCTGGTGTTGGCAATTGAAAGAAGGCTCAACCTCCTCCAGTGCAACGATCAGGAGAAGGTCGCTTTCGCTACGCACCAGCTCCAAGGTCCTGCATCAGCTTGGTGGGACAACTTCCTTGTGACCCGCACTGCTACCACGGAAGTCACTTGGGCAGAATTCTGCCACAATTTCCGGAAGTCTCAAATTCCGGTAGGAATTGTGGCACAGAAGAAAAGGGAGTTCAGAGACTTGGTCCAAGGAAACAAGACGGTCACGGAATACCTCCACGACTTCAACGGCGTCTCTCGTGTGAGTGGCGCGCTACATGCCCGAGCGGATGTCGCACTGATGCGGAAAAGGCAAGAGAGGTTCCTGGACCGACTGGCCGACGAGCTGACCAATCAGCTCCTCTCAAGCGATTATCCAGACTTTGAGAAGTTGGTGGATAAAGCGATCCGCCAGGAAAGTCAGCGCAACAAGGTGAACCGCAAGAGAAAGGCTGCCTAGTTCCGGACTCACCAGGGGCAGCATCAGAGGCCACGGATGATGCTGGGCCAGCAGGGTGGACCGTCCACCATGATCGTCGTCAACAGCGCCCTTCCACCCGGGGCACTTCGGAGGCAATAGCAGCAACAGTGGGCAGCACAACCGTCCGTCCGCTCCACGCCCACCAATGGTGCCAGTGTAGCAGGGTCAATCACGGAAAGACGGCGGGGGCAAGACCTATGTCTGCTTCGACTACAATGAACCGGGTCAGTTCGCCGACAAATGTCCGAAGCCGAGGCGAATGGGATCTAGGGCTGCAGCTCCCCAGTACCCCAATACCAATCAGCAGGTGATAAAGAAGCGCGTCAATCATGTCTTCGCGGAAGAGGCGCAGACTGCACTAGAAGTAGTATTGGGTACGTTTCTTGTGAACTCAATACTTGCAACAGTACTTTTTGATTCTGGTGCAACATATTCTTTCATATCCAATAAATTTGTGGGGGCATATGGGATAAAAGTAGTGGAACTTAAAATCCCCATGAGGGTTCATACACCTAGGAACCGCATGATAACCGCTCACTATAGCCCTTCAGTGAGCCTAGAAATCCAAGGATCACCTTTTCTAGCCAATCTCGTCCTCTTGGAATCCAAAGACCTAGATGTCATCCTAGGAATGGATTGGTTGACCTGACACAAAGGGGTGATCAACTGCGCGGACCGCACCATAACAGTGACCAGTTCGGAAGGAAAGGTGGTTATCTTCAAGTCACCTGTGCCACTGCATCAGGAAGCAAGCTTGAATTAGGTCGCAGCAGAGCAACCGTCGGAAGGTGGGACAAAGCCAGAAAGGAAAATAGTGGACATTCCAATAGTAATGGAATACTAGGATGTGTTCCCGGAAGACCTACCAGGGATGCCACCAGAAAGGAAAATTGAGTTCAGGATTGATTTGGCACCTAGAACAACACCAATATACAAGAGGCCGTATAGAATGGCACCGAACGAGATGGCAGAAGTCAAGAAGTAGGTCAACGATCTACTATAGAAGGGCTACATTCGACCAAGCACATCACCTTGGGAAGCACCAGTCATCTTCGTGTAAAAGAAAGACAAGACAAAGCGGATGTGCGTGGACTATCGCGCACTAAATGATGTCACCATCAAGAACAAGTACCCCTTACCGAGGATTGATGATCTTTTCAACCAATTGGAGGGTGCCACCGTCTTCTCCAAGATAGACCTGCGATCAGGCTATCATCAGCTGAGAATTCGAGAAGAGGATATACCGAAGACAACCTTCACCACGCGGTATGGGTTGTACGAGTGCACTGTTATGTCCTTCGGACTGATAAATGCACCTACCTTCTTCATGAATCTGATGAACAAGGTATTCATGGAGTTTCTGGACAAGTTTGTGGTAGTGTTCATCGATGACATCCTGATCTACTCAAAATCAACAGAAGAGCATGAGCAACACCTTCGTTTGGTTCTTGAGAAGTTGAGAGAGCACTAGTTGTACGCCAAGTTCAGCAAGTGCGACTTCTGGCTAAGAGAACTGTAGTTCCTCGAACACATCATCACTGCCGAGAGAGTTGCCGTGGACCCAACAAACGTGGAATCCGTCACCAATTGGAAACCACCTAAGACAGTGACACAAGTGCGGAGTTTTCTTGGACTTGTGGGTTACTATCGCCGGTTCATCGAGAACTTCTCGAAGATTGCCAGTCCTATGACACAATTACTGAAGAAGGATGTGAAGTTTGTCTAGACATCCGAGTGCAATTACAGCTTTGAAGAACTCAAAAAGAAGTTGGTTTCGGCACCAGTCCTGATCTTACCGGACCCCAGGAAAGACTTCCAAGTGTACTGTGATGCATCCCGCCAAGGGCTAGGGTGCGTGTTGATGCAAGAAGGTAGAGTTGTAGCCTATGCATCGCGTCAGTTATGCCCCCATGAGGGCAATTACCCAACACATGACCTGGAATTGGCCGCAGTGGTCCACGCTTTGAAGATTTGACGACATTACCTTATTGGTAATCACAGTGAGATTTACACGGACCACAAGAGCTTGAAGTACATATTCACCCAGCCTGATCTGAATCTCCGCCAAAGAAGGTGGCAGGAATTGATTAAAGACTATGATGTGGGGATACATTATCACCCGGGGAAAGCCAATGTCGTGGCAGACGCCTTGAGCAGGAAAAGTTACTGCAATACCACTCGAGTAGAGGCATTGTGCAGGGAAATGCAGCTTGAATCTAGGCATTGTCGAACATGGATTCGTGGCAGCCCTAGAGGCCTAGCCCACGCTTTTTGATCAAGTTCGCGAGGCACAAACAAATGATCCAGAAATTAAAGAACTTAAGAAGAACATGAGAGTCGGAAAAGCTCAGGGTTTTACAGAAGATGAAAACGGGACAGTATGGATGGGGGAACGTTTGTGCGTTCCAGAGAATAAAGAACTAAAAGACCTAATACTCCGGGAAGCCTATGAGACGCAGTACTCCATTCATCCCGGAAGCACAAAGATGTACCAAGATCTTAAAACAAAGTTTTGGTGGGCCAGCATGAGTAGGAAAATCGCAGAATTCGTGGCACTTTGTGATGTGTGCCAGCGAGTCAAAGCAGAACACCAACGGCCTGCTGGACTATTACAGCCGCTCAAGGTCCCAGAGTGGAAGTGGGAAGAGATCGGGATGGATTTCATCACCGGTTTGCCCCGCACATCTTCGGGGTATGACTCAATCTGGGTGATCGTTGACCGACTCAACAACGTTGCACATTTCATCCCTGTGCATACAACGTATACGGGTAAGAAACTGGAAGAATTGTATATGGCTCGCATAGTGTGCTTACATGGAATACCCAAGAGGATTGTCTCCGATCGTGGTAGCAAGTTCACTTCCAAGTTTTGGCAGAAGTTACAAGCAGAACTGGGAACCCGACTGAACTTCAGCACAGCATATCATCCACAAACAGATAGTCAGACTGAAAGAGTCAATCGGATATTGGAGGACATGCTAAGAGCTTGCGCACTGGACTTCGGAGGAACATGGGATAAGAGCTTACCCTACGCGAAGTTCTCGTACAACAACAGTTACCAAGCCAGCTTGCAGATGGCACCGTTCGAAGCTCTGTATGGCGGGAAGTACCGTACCCCCCTTTTCTGGGATTAGACAGGTGAACGCCAGGTATTCGGAACCGACACACTCAAAGAAGCAGAAGAGAAGGTGGCCATAATACGGGAATGCTTAAAGACGGCTCAATCCAGACAGAAAAGTTATGCCGACAACCGTCGCCGAGACCTAAGCTTCGAGGAAGGGGACTACGTGTATCTTCGTGTCACACCACTCCGTGGAGTACACAGGTTTCAAACCAAAGGGAAGTTAGCACCTCGCTTCGTGGGGCCCTACCAAGTGCTAGCCCGTAAAGGCGAAGTGGCATATCAGTTGAGCCTCCTAGCTTCTATGACTGGTATACACGACGTGTTTCATGTGTCACAACTGAAAAAGTATCTGAGGATACTAGCAAAACAGGCAGATCCGGAACAGATCGAGATCCAGGAAGACCTCACCTATGTGGAGAAGCCAATTCGGATCTTGGAGATCAGTGAAAGAAACACCAGAAGCCAGGTGATTAGATTTTGCAAGATACAGTGGAGTCACCATTCAGAAGAAGAAGCCACCTGGACGCGAGAAGACGAACTGAAGCCCGCCTATCCCCACCTCTTCGCCAGCGCGTCCGAATTTCGAGGGCGAGATTCCGTTTAAGGGGGTAGGTTTCTCACACCCTGATTTTAGCCACACAAAATTATACTTGAGAAAATGCCCAAGAAAAATAAATTTAAAAGACCAAAGGAATTAATTAAATGTGTAAAAGTAAAATATAATAAATTATTGTGGCCGGGAATATTTTTTCTATGTTCCCCTTGCCAAAATATATTAACTAGATTTTTAGTGGAATTTTCAGAGCGCAGGAACTATTTTTAATAAATCAAAAATGATTATTAGAATTAAATTCACTCTGGAAATTATTTTCCATTTTCTTCTCCTTCGGATTTTCTCTTTTTCTTCCTTTTCCTCTCGGTAGGCCGCCGGCCCAGCACTGTGCCGCCTCTGCGCGCACGGCCCGCGCATGCCTGCCTCCCGCGGGTCCCATCTGTCGGCCGCCCCCTCGCGGTCTCTCTCTGCGCTACGGGGCCCACCTGTTAGGCCGCTTTGCCCGCGCGCCCGCGTGCCTCCCCGCTGACAGGCTGGGCCTGCCTGCCAGTCCTGTCTTCCTCTTCCGTCCGAATCGGGCGGAGGGCAGCGCCGCCTCCCACCTTCGCGCCCGCTCGCTCTAGTTAAAACGAGGGCGGACCAAGTCTACGCCCACTCCCCCACGTCCTCCGGCGTCCTCACCCACTCCAGCGCAGGAGTCGTGCGCACGACCCTGATGCCGCCGCCGTCAATCCAGTGCCGATTCAGAGCCATTTGGCCACGATTTCTCCCGGCCGAGCGCATAAAAACATTCGCCGCTCTCTCCTCTACATTTCCCCTCACACCCCGACGCCTCCCGAGCATCCTAGCACCTCGCGCAGCGCAAACCAGAGTCGCCGCCGCACTCCGTCATATCCGGTCGCCCGCCGCCGCCACCTTAGCCGCCGCCAGACCACGAGAACGCCACCGCTAGCTTCACCGCACCCGTGCAAAGCCCGGCCACCGCATCTGTGAGCCCCTACGCCGCCAGAAGTTCAATCTCGCCATCGCGCCTTCCCGTCGATCCGTTCGGTCATTGTAGCCCTAATTGCTTCCCACATCTTCGCCAGGATCTCCTCAGCCCCATCCACGTCTCCGTCGCCGGAAATCCTCGCCGGGACACCGTCTTCGCCGCCATCCCGTACTTGCGCCACCGCCGATCGCCTCTGTTCGCCGCTGTTCGCTGCCTTCCGGTCACTGTGACCCCTCGGTGAGCTCTCCTTCGTCTTCCTCTCTTCCTCCCACCGCTCGCCGTCGTCTTCCGGGGGCCGGATGGTCGCCGGCGACGACCATCGGGCCGCTCGCCCCGCCGCAGCGCGGCTGCGCCGGCGGGGGCAAGCCCCGTTCGTCTTGGGCCGTCCAATCTGCCCGAGGGCAGATCTGGACCGGCTGCGTGGCCTTCCCCGTGGGCGCGCGCCTCCCCGCCGTGTGTCAGCCTCCCGCCGGGCCGCGGTGGACTCAGTCCACCGTGCGCCATCCTCCTGTGCGTCGCTGACTGGTGGGGCCCGCCTGTCGGTGCCGGCTTCTCGGTCCAGTGACACAATAAACCGATTAATTACGCAATAAATTGTTTAGTAATTAGTTTTACACGGAACATGTGTGGGGCTGTGGTGTAACGCTCATCAGTGATGCCTGGTGAACGTGGTGTAGCGTTCATCAGCACGGCCTGGTCAACGTGGTGTAACGTTGATTAGTGGAGACTGGTTAACATGGTGTAACGTTAATCCGTGGAGTCCGGTTAACGTGGTGCAACATTAACCGGAGGAGTCTGGTGAACGTGGTGTAGCGTTCATCAGTGGAGTCTGGTCAACGTGGTGTAACGTTGATCAGTAAGGGATGGTTGGGCCTGGTTCACTTGGGTAACGTGAATCGGTGGAGAATTAATATTGTTAAATTAATCAACCTTTTACTATTTACGAACTACTACTATTTGCAACTGCTTTTACGCAAATTAAACCCTAGCCTACCTTTGCTTCCCGTACATATGCATAATTGTGGGTGTGATTTGTTGAGTACTGTGGATGGTACTCAGCCTTGCTCCCTTTTCCCCTTCTCATTGTTGGAGAACGCGTCCGACGAGGATCGCCCTGAGGAATAGGCTGGCTCCGCCGTCAAGGTGCTTGTGGGATGGAAGCTGCTGCTGGGCCCGCTGTCTATAGACTTTGTTTTACCCCTTTTCCGCTGCATTTTTGTAATATAATTTTACTCTGTTTGTAAGACACTCTGTTTGGCAACTTGGATTTGTATACCCTGGCTTTTCTGGACAGGGAATTAATACACATGAATGTTCAGAAGTTCGGTGTTGAATTTCTGGGCATTACAATGGCTAAGCAGGTCCTATCTCTAGCCAAGTCATCCAATGAGACATAAGCTAGTCAAATTATCACTAAAAGTTATCAAGGAATGGATAACAAATAAACAGGGTCTCAAGCAAGCGGATAGGTTGTCCCATATTCCATGTAATTGGCAAAATATGCAATTTATTTATAAATCATAAAATGTTTCACTAAGTAGGTTCCACATGCTCAAGGTTGAATGTGTGACTTGCCTTGCTTTTTCAAATAATCTTCCGAGCGAAATCCGCGAAGTCGTGGTCCTTCGAAACGTCGGATTCCTAAGCGCTGGCACATAAAATAAGGAAAAATTCTAATAAAAACCAAGTAAATAGTATATAAAAAGTAAACAAACATGTAGAGCTCAATTTTAGATGAATTTTGAGAGTTGAATGGTCCAATTTGGAGTTCGTATGAATTAGTTATGAATTTTAGAAGTTTTGAGCCATTTAAATCAATTTATAGAATTAAATACAATTTATGACGCAATTATTATTTTTTTTAACTGAAAAACAAGGATTATGACGTCAGCCCTCGGGAGAGAGAGAGAGAGAACGGCACTGACACGCGGGCCTCACATGTCGGTGAGAGGAAAGGGCCGGTCCACCATGGACCGAGGCCATGGACTTGGTCCATAGGAAAAGGATGGCCCAGATCGGCCCGATGAGATCCAACGGCCGGGATTGTTTTAGGGTTTTATGGAAATTCGATGGCTCGGATTAGATCTCGGGAGATCAACGGCTGAGAATGGCTTTGGAGATGTTAAGAGGATCGGATGGACTAGATTACATCGGGATGATCTGACGGTTGAGGTTGATTCAGGGATATATGTGTGGGTCCCCTATGTCATCCACAAGAGAGGGGCTGCTGATGGGACCCACCCGTCAGTGTGATGGGGCGAGGCGTGCTCGGCCGTCCGCCATGGCGTGGCATAGGGCATGCCGACACGGCGGGCAGAGGTGTTCGACGGCAACGGTGACTCAACGGCGCCAAGACGTCGGTGGCGCGGAGGAAAGGATGATGACACCGGCGACGGGGTGGCGACGACGACAACGACAGTGATCCCAGGACGGTGCTCGGCAAGGCACGTCGAGACCGAGGGGGTCTATCGGGGGAGAAAGAAGAGCAAGGCGAGGAGGATTGCAGCAGCGGCGCTCACCGGTGTCAAGCGAAGGTGTTGTCGGTGACGGTGACGACCGAACAGCGGTGCTGGTTTCGGGAGGCAGAGGCGACGGCGCTAAGCGGTGAAGAGGGGAAGGGGTTGGGGAGGTTCACTGAGTGCCTATTGGCGAAGAAGGCGGCGCCGGGAGCTCGGCGGCGAGGAAGGGACTGCGAGCTTCTTGGGTTGAAGACAACGGTGGTGCTCCAGCGGCGGTTGGCTTCGAGGAAGGGTATGTCAAGGCGCTACTCGACACGGCGGAGGCGGTGGTAGGGTCATGGCGACCCGGCGTGGCTCAGGGTGGCGGCAAAGGGTGGCCGGAGACAGCGGTAGGCGGCGGCCTGCCGGCAACGGAGCGTGGTGGAGCGGGTGTTTAGGGGCGCGGCGAGCTTGGGCGAGTGGGGGAAACGAGAGAGGGGAGCTCGAGAGAGCTATTTAAGGGCACGGGGAGGCGAGATCGTGGCCGGGGAGGCGGATTTGGAGCAAGAGTGGGTACGGTCGTCACGGCGATGTGGGCGCAATTCAACACCGCTTTTCGCTAGCGAGTGGGGGAGAAGGAGGCGGGAGGTGGAGGGGACCGGGTCTCTCCCGTTCGAATACGTGGCGCAGGCGGGAAGGAGCGGAACTGGCGCGACGACTCGCGCGACATGGGGCAGTGGCCATGGCGGTTGCCTGGCCGGAAGAGGAAGACAACCCCGACAGGTAGGCCCCGACCCCACCTGTCGGAGGCACGGGCGGTGACAGGTGCGGGAGGCGGGAGCGGACCGGGCCGGCTCGGCTGGGCCCAGGAGGAGGCCGGCCCGAGAGGGGAGGAGGGAAGGTGAGGGGAGAGCTGGCGGGCCGGCAGGAGAGAGGGGTAAGGATTGGGCCGGATTTGGCCTAGAGCAAGGGGTGGGATTTTAATTTGATTTCTCCATTTAAATATTCACCGAAATGCACTTTGTGCTATTAAAATTAGGGTTTGTGCTGTGAAAATTCCAAGGAAATTTCAGAGAGTATTTTTAGGGCATGGAGAATATTAGAAAAATATTCCCAGCCATGATTTATTAAGGGAAATTTTATTTCCCACATTTAATTCACTTGTAAATCGATTTACATTTTAGTATAAATTCTAGAAATAATTTATTAAATGATTTTAAATCTCCAAAAGAAAATCGAGGCGTGACACTCACAGCAGTCCAATTTACATTCAAAGCCTATTAAACTTCTCCTTTAGCTAATCCTGATGAAATTACAGGCATCAATAGAGTCACTCCAACTAGTGACGGTCAATGCAAGAGCAAGAGTTGCAACACACTAAGGTGGTTTAGCTACTCTCAATTTGCAAGCCATGGTACCTAGTTCCCAAGGTTCTACAAGTGCATCAGTTCAGGTCAAGTCTGGAAAAGGTTTGTGTATTAGCTCAGGAACCAGCAAAGGGCAAACCGAAGAAAACAACTCCTGGTCCATTGCTTCTTCTACCTCCATGGAAATCTGACAAGCTGTAATCTGCAATTGCATCACCCCAAAACATATTATATCCTAGGTTATGTTATGTGTGTTGTAATGCCAGACAATTAGGCTTCAAGGCATTGTATTTTGTTTGCTAGACTTTAAGGCATATCGTTAAGCTTCTGTATTGCTAGACCTTATGGGATGTTTATGCACCCAGGTTATGAAATTTGGATGTTTATGCACCTAGGTTATGAAATTTAAGACTGCTTGGGAAACACGTGTCAAATTTTCAATGCAACTTTTACCTTCACAGAATCTTAAGATGAAAGAGTTAAATCCCATTCATTAATACATAGTACAAGCCATACATGGTATCTTCCATCACCAAAACATTCACTTATACATCTCAATTTTTCACTAACACCATGACAAACATACCACAAATCATTGCTAGGAAATCGATAATAAGCACACATCTGTCATGCTCTAGCCTACTGTTTCTGTCCTTCAATACAAGCCATTTTGCATCATTCTCTGCCACCAGCTTCTTCAACATTGCCAAGTCCCTCTTAGCTGCATCAAGCTTATCTGCCTTCGACTTCCCTTCTTCAACAACAGCTACAAGTTCTTCCTTCTCCCTCCTTAGTGACCACACCGCATCGCGCAAATCATTCAACAAATCTCTGAGAAAACTACTCGTCGGCCCTTCATACCAAGCAAAAAAATCGCACCCACCAGTCTGGATTTACAAACCCTAGAAATCAGTCTCGAGGACAAATCTGAAGCAAGAAATACTGCCAATCAAACAATTCACCCGAGCATTGGGACATTTGTAGTATTGTCGGCCTGGGTTGTCGATGCTCCACGAGATCCACCGTGCCGCCTTCACTCCACACTTGCACACCACCGCCGGTTGGTAGTCGAACGGCCTCACCCGATACGGGATGGGAAAGGCAGAAGTACACTGGGAAGAAGAATCCAACGACGCCTCACTACGCAAACTCGCCATCAGCGCGCCTAGTCGCACCACGCCCCGCCTTGTTCCCTCCTTAGCCGCCACCAGCACCGCCTTCGATAACTTCGTGCTAGCCGCTGGCGCTGGGAAGGGATGGGGAATAACCCCCCTGTGCCGACGTGGGGACTTATTTCGAACAACTGTGCTGACTCATTGGGATTGACCGTGGTCAACTGCCATGTCAGACGAAACCACCCACAAAACTGTCCACGCCCATGTTTTGCACTGATTTGAATACTTGGGGATTTAAAATACCCGGTTTTATGGCTGGATCATACGAATCAGACTTGAGCGATAGTTGAGGGAGTCAAAATATACTTTTTGCCACTCAAGGGATGTAAATAGAATTTTTTTATTTTTATATTTATTTAATAAAAAATTTACAAAACTACATTTTCATTTTAAAAATTTACAAAAATATACTCCCGCCGCCCTTTGGGAGGGCGATATGTCTGAAATCGCCCTCCCAGAGGGCGATATGATGACGTGGCTAACGGCCGTTGGCCGGCGGCCCACAGCTGTCAGCCATTTTGCAGGCGGCCCCCCAGGGCACACAAAAACCGCCCTCTGAGAGAGCGGCAAGGGGCCGCCTGTAAAATGGCCGGCCCTCCGGCCGGATTTTTACAGGCAGCCCCCTTGCCGCCCTTTCAGAGGGCGGTTTTTGGGTGGCCGGGGGGCCACCTGCAAATGGCCGCCCCCCGGACGGCTATTTTGCAGGCGGCCCCCTTGCCACCCTCCCAGAGGGCGGCAAGGGGGCCGCCTGCAAATGGCCGACCCACGGCACAGAGTAGTCCGAACTGTATAAATTGCCATTTCACAATATATAGTCCGGACCATCGTCACCCTGTTCGGACGGTCCGCACCGTACAAATTGTTGTTTTGCATTATATAGTCCGGACCATCCTCACCCTGTCCGGATGGTTCGGACAGGCATATCTGTGGCGGCAAGGAAGAGGAAGTACTCACGCTGCACACAGTAGTTACATCTCTACTTGGTTATCTGTTTAAAATTTCCTAAGGCATGTAATAACAATAACTAGAAACGTTTGATGTGCCGTTTGTACTCTTTGTATGGATAATTTCATTATGTTCGTATGTAATTAACGTGTGTTCGGTTGTCACCGCTTAAAATGTACTTTCGCCGTAAAATTGAAACTGAAAAATTTATGTTTTTGATCAGTTTCATCACAAACATAGATCGTAAACGATCGACGAGCGTAAATAAACTAAAGGGGTTTCTTCAGTATACGTAGAATTAATAAAACATGATATACAACAGACAAACTATCACAGATGCAACGTACTACGAGCCCTGACCGTAACCTCTAGCCCTCTTTGTCTTCCTACCCTGCGCTCGCACCTGCCCCTGGGAGTACGTCAGCCGGTCTGGTGGTACGGCACGGCCAGCGCGGGTCGTCTGCACGGGTGTGGCAGTTGGTGGGTCCTATGTCTGTGGTGGCGGAGCTCCTTCGAGCTGCGAGGCTGGTAGTATCTCCTGGATCTCCTCGCCCGAGTCCTCCAAGTCGTCCCCCTCGAAAGGATCCGGTGCCCAACCGCTGCCGCGTGTGGCCTGCGTGGAGAAGCCAGCGCCAGCAAACATCCTCGGCGCTGTAGAGTGGAACCATGTACACCAAAATATTGATAATTGCAAATCAAAATTTGGCAAGGCAAAAATAAAGTTTGATATAACCTGAAGGACCTCCTGTGGTGGCCCGAGGGGCAGTTGTCACGCCCACGCCCTGCGGGGAGGAGCCAGCGCCAGCAAACATCCCCGGCGCTGTACAGTAGAACCATGTACACCAAAATATTAATAATTGCAAACCAAAATTTTGCAAGGCAAAAATAAAGTTTGATATAATCTGAAGGACCTCCTGTGGTGGCCCGAGGGGCAGTTGTCATGCCCAGCTGCGCGTGTGGTCGTCTGTGGTACACTCCATGCGTCGATGTGCTAGCTCCAGAGGGATGTAGGTACGGTGTAGCGAAAGCTGCAGGGAAGCATATTGATGTACAACAGTACATGTCGTAGAAGGAAACATGTTATGAACCGATGGTTAGTCCAATTTACCTCTGGAGGGGCCAGATGGCTGACTGGAACCCTGCGGTCGCACTCCTGCTCCTGCTCCTGTTCCTGCTGGCCGTGGCTGTTGCTACTGTACAACTACGGGAGGTACCGCATCGACCGCATGACAAGTGAGCGCACGAATCACTGTGAGCATCACCTGACGAATCCTCCCGAAGGTCGTCCTCTGCTCATCGGCATTCAGCACAATCCCACTGTCCAATCGTCCGAACGCCGCGTTTACATCAGCCTGAACCTGTCACGCTGCGTCGGCCTATTTCAGATGTGATGTGAACATGTGTTAGAACTGTGGACACGTACAAAGGAAATAGCAAAGTGCAAAGATAATATGACGTACCGCACGGAAGTAGTCCTAGTCACGGTGTCTAGGATACGTGTCCGTCGTAGCGGTGACGTGTGGCTGTGGATCATCTGGGGTGAACGTTACGCGTGTGCGGGTACGGGCTTGGTACCACGTCAGGTATGCTAGGTAGGCCTCCTCAGTGTGTGCATGTATCTCGTCGACCACCTCCTCCGTGGCCAACAACCAGTCGTCCACGTACTTCTACAGTCGAGGATACCACTAAACACCGGCTGCATATCCCCTACGATTATATCTATTTGCAGAGAGTGCATTAGACTACATTAAATAGTTATAGTAGTAAACAAAGATCACAGTTGTACTAACCAGTGCACATCGCGCGGCACATCAATCTGCACGGGCACAGGGGAGTACTGACGTAGTCCGAACTGTCGCAGCACGCGCTACGGAGAGTGGGGCTCGACGAAGATGTCGAACACCAACGGCACCATCGTCATCCAGTACGCCTGGTTGCGCGTGCAAAGAGTAGAGAGTCCGAGCGGTGCACGGGCCGCGATGGCCTGCGGACTATACGGCTCCTAGACGACGTCGCTGGGTAGCAGGCGGTCGAACTCCAAAACGAATTCGGGGTAGGCCCTCCTAACCTGCGTGTGGGCGTAACGACGCTGCAAAATAGGAAAATGTTAAACGTCAGTGTTTGCGCATAACTGCTAAACATAGAATTTCACATTTTGTACCTCACGTCGACACCATACGGTCCCCATAGTCGGACGGTCCTTGGGCCACTGGCCGTACAATCCTCCAAGGCCGCCCTCATAGGCAGAGTGCTGAATCAGAGGACGGCCTATCGCGAACCGCTCGGCCGCCCATAGCTGCAGAAGGAGAGGGCAACCGGCGATAATCGCACCTGGATCGGTCTTTGTGCACGCGTCACAAAGAGCACGGTACGTCGCCGCTAGCACAGCAGATCCCCAACTCCACTGCGGTACGAGGCCGTCCTCGCTGTCGGCGATCGCACGAGCGTAGTGGATCAGTCCCTTGTCCACCGCGTGCCCGTGAGTGTTGGTGAACATCACCCACCTGAACAGCCACAACAGGTACGCCTCCATGCTCCGCCGCACCGAGTAATCGTCGGCGTCATCGGCTAGCTTATCAGGCTGTAAAGGAAGATTATAGTCAGCAGCCCTGTTGCTTTGTAGATCAGATGATTGTGAATGAAAGGAATCCGCGACTTACGGTGAACTGTAACAGCCAAGCCTGCGAGGGGCCGATCGTGGTGTAAGGCGGTAGCGAACCCGGGTGTCCAAGTTCAGGTCGACGATGCACGGGCGCAAACCGAGCAGTGATGTCCTGCGACCAACCATGTGCCCCGTCGATCGGGCCGACTGCGTCTCCTGCGAGGGGAAGTCCTAGCAAGTACGACACGTCCTGGAGTGTGGGAGTCATCTCGCCGCACGGTAGGTGGAACGTGTAGGTCTCCGGTCTCCAGTGATCCACCAGTGCGGCCATAAGTGACCGATCAACATCCTATCGCTTGGCGGGGTCTCTCTCGTCCGGTGCGGGCTCGACTAGCCTACACAGCGGAAGAAGTCCAGCCTCACACAACCTGCAGAATATAGCACTGTAATCAATATTGGGGAACATACATATGCACAAACGATGTGAATGAATATTCGTACAGCTCTTACCTCTCACGGAACCGAGGATCTATCCGCAGGAGGTGACGTGAAGGCCGTGGACGGAAGGTGGGTAAGTGGGCACCCTCCACGGCTGACAGGTAAGACCGGTGGGACCGGTCGACACCTCGGTCCAACAGCTCCGGTGTATCGTACGCCATACCTGCATGCAAATAGAGAGTTAGCGTTAATTATTGTTATAGTTTATAGCATTGTTACATGATAATAAAAAACAACAGTACGGTACATATCCTTCTATAACAAAGAACTAGTATAGACTTACGCTACACCGTAGCACCACTAATTGTTCGAGAACGCCTAAGACGGGATCGTCTTGAAGTTGTGCCTTCACCCGTAGGACGCCTGCCATCATCGGTTGAACCCGACGGTCCAGCTTCCGCCGCACTTGGACCGGTTGCATCCTTTGGACATTTCTTATATGTATGACCTGTTTGGTCACACTTTGAACAACGTTTATGCCTTCCACTGGCTTCTGACTCATCCATGTCATTACGGATGCGTCTTGTCTTGCGGCGACCTGCTTTATCCCTCAATTTTGTTGGATCAGGAATGTACATAGCTTGAGGATGCTCCATAGTAAATGTACCCGCAATACCGAAACCGTATATCTCTCCGCTCCAGGTATTATAGATTGCTTCTTTCCTGAAATAAGGTGAGACAAAATAGCGTGCTTCTATCCCGCACTCACCGCTCGCGGCAATAACGTAAGAGCATGGCTTGTGGAGCAGAGTAGGTTTTCGGCACGAGCACTTGCAGGTCCCGTCTTCCTTCAGCACACACTCCTGCACAACTCTTTTACGGAAGATTCCGCGCATGCCCTTGTCGACACACAATATTTCAAATCTGTGTTCTTGTGTGCCTTGAGGTAGAGAACGATGTCTTCGGGCCTTTTTACTTTTATCTTGCAGATACTTCGTCAGTAGTATGCCAAAGAAAAGATTATTGTCCATCATTGAGGGCCTAGCTGCTCTGAACCAATCTCTGAAGTACTTGCATGTGCCATGCAAGATAAATTCAACTATGCCAACAAGTGGGAGCCCTCGAACACCACGCATCACCCAGTTATAAACCTCTGCCAAATTTGTGGTCATTATGCCAAACCGAGAACCATCCTTGTCATACAACAATGCCCATTTCTCCTTTGGCTCATTCTCAATCCAATCTGAAAATTTTCTAACTAAGATGCAGACCTTCTTCTCATATGAGATCCGTTAGTTGATAGAGGTTCAAGAGCTTGTGGAGCCTCATCCCCTCCAATGGTAGCCCTCCTGGACTGCTCATCTGTTTGTTTAGTGGTCAGCTCATCCAACCTCCTCTAAAGCTCATTGAATTTCTTCTCTTGATTCTGGGTGCAAAGCCTCTTAAAAAGATCCATAAGGTGCTTATTCTTAAATTGTCTGTAGAAATTAGCACCCATATGCCGCATGCACCATCTGCTTTGGACATCAGACCATCTTGGTGGGTATCCCTTCTCAACACATCCATATCTCAATTCCTCAATTGCACGCAGCAAGCCGGCGTGACGGTCATGTATAAGGCATACGTCTGGTCTCATCCGTACAACTGCAGATTTAACCCTTTCTAGAAACCAATACCAGCTATCAGTGTTCTCACTCTCAACAAAAGCAAAAGCAACTGGTAGAACTTGGTTGTTTCCATCAACTCCAATTGCTGTTAAGATCTGTCCTCTGTACTTTCCGGTCAGAAATGTCCCATCGATGCAGAGGATGGGACGACAATGGACAAATGCCTGAATGCAAGCACCTAATGCAAAGAATACTCGTTGTAACACACTTTTATTACCATGGTGAATTGATGGAAAGGCTTTTAGGTCGTAGCACGTCTCCGGATTCCTCTGAAGAATACAGCCTAACAGACGAGGCAAATTATCATAGGATACTTCAAATGTGCCAAATCTCATCTCTACAACCTTCTGTTTTGCCCTCCAAGCCTTAGCATAGCTAATTGTGTATTTAAATTTCTCTTCAATATATCTAACAATTGACCTTGATTCGTACCCCATATTCTTAATAATATGGGAGTACATCTCTGTCGCAACAAATGCAGATGTCATGTTTCTGTGATATTTTTCAACACCGGATAAATAACATGAATGCTCAGTCACAATTGAAACTTGCCAATAATCTTTCCATTTACCCTTGAATGCGTGCACCCACCATGGACACCCATCCTTCATGCACTTTACTTCATAGACCGATTTGCTTGACTTCACGACTGAGAACTCCCTTTGAAGTGACACGGCCCATTGTTTTACTGCCTCCTTTAAATCCTCTACATATGCATACTTAGCCCCTTGGATGACCTCATTTTCCTTGTACTCCCATGACACATGATGTCCCTCAGAGATAGAAAGCCTAGAGAAGTCTTGGTTGCTCCATTCTGCAGGCATCATGGTATCCTCATCAGATGAATCATCATGCTCTGTTTGCTCGTTTTCAGAATCTTCCCTATCCATTTCTTCGACGATTCTGTTGATTTGTTCTCCCTCATCTGCCACACCTGTTGGCTGTCTATCTTCTTCATTCCCTCCTTCATTCCCTTCTTCATTTTCTTCCATTGTTTCGCTATTACCTCCCGTCGTACTTGGACCCTCATCATCTTGCACGGGCATTACACTAGCAGTGTTTTCTTTCTCATATATCGACACAAGTATACCCAGTGGCCAACCACATTGGAATGCATTCTCCACATACCATCTCCAAGTGGCAGTGCAATCCACCGGCATCAGTTCCCAAAAAAAACCTTCAGCTGCACGACTGACTACTACATAAAAGGTTATTGTGCTGAGCTCGGGGTTCAATCGAAACCCTCGCATTAGCCAGTTGTACACTGACCTAAAACTTCTCTCAGCTGGTCTATCAATCTCCTTAGCCGTTGAACTAAAATCCAACAGATCTACCCCTTCTGGACCATATCTAACATTCCCTTGCCCGTGAAATAACTGAAATATCACCTTATTTGACATTTCTGTTGATGAAAAAATACAGTTAAACTAGATACCAATATTCTCCTCACATCTCTACAAAAATTAAATCATCTAACATATTAACTAAAGACCTACAGATCTACAAGTAACAATTTATTTTCATATAGTACTATACACATAACCAGTACAATACTACATCAATTTATACATAGAAATAGAAATTACAAAGAAATAATAGATTTTACCTGCAGACAAATCAGCAAGCTGACAGAGCTTCGCTGCTTTCGTTCAGGCTCGCTCTCAGCTCTCTCTTCTTTTTTTTTTTGTAATTTCAGTGAATTTTATGACATTTTTGGAGTCTGGGAGGGGGTTTTATACTGCCCGGGCTAAAAACCGCCCTCCCAGAGGGCGGCAAGGGGGCCGCCTGCAAAATGGCTGACGGCCGTGGGCCGCCGGCCGACGGCCGTCAGCCACGTCATCATATCGCCCTCTGGGAGGGCGATTTCAGATATATCGCCCTCCCAAAGGGCGGCGGAAGTATATTTTTGTAAATTTTTAAAATGAAAATGTAGTTTTGTAAATTTTTTATTAAATAAATATAAAAATAAAAAAAATTCATGTAAATAAGCTTCCATGAAGACCAGATATTTGGCCGACAGATGGTTTAATTTGGGCCCAATTTGAACGACACAAAGATGGCCTACGGCTTTTGTTGTTTGGGCCTAAATTGGACTTAATGGGCTTCAAAGGCTATAGCAGTGTAGGCCTATCCGTACTAAAACTTCCCAAGCCCAAATTTCTGCCCAATTTCCCCCCGAACGGCCGAACCCAAATTCACGGGGAAACTACCCGCCCCAATTCAAATCAAATCCAAAATTTTGAAATCGAAAATACCCCAAAACCCTCGGCGAGATCGCCGGCGATGCGGCGGGCGGCGGCGGCGGCCAGGCATCCGTCCGCTGCCTCCTCCTATAGCCAGCAAGAGCCGCGCGCGGAGAACCCTCTCCTCCTTCTCCCCTCCTCCCGCGCCGCCAAGCTCTCCCTCGGCTGCCCCATCCTCGATGGCCTCCTCTCCGGCGGCCTCCCCGCCGCCTCCGTCACCGAGATCGCCGGCGAGTCCGCCTCCGGGAAGACCCAGCTTTGCCTCCAGCTCGCCCTCCTCGCGCCCCTCTCCCCGATGTCCGCCTCCTGCCTGTTCCTCCACTCCGACCTCCCGTTCCCCCTCCGCCGCCTCCGCGGCCTCGCCCCCAAATCCCGCCCCGACCTCCTCGATCACGTCCTCGTCGCGGCCGCCCACTCCCCGTCCGACCTCGTCTCCCTCCTCTCCCGCGCGCAGCACCTGCTCACCCACCCCAGCGACTCCTCGCGGCGTCTGCCCATCCGCCTCATCCTCATAGACTCCATTGCCTCCCTTTTCCGCGCCGACTTCGACGCCTCGCCCGCCGACCTCAAGCGCCGCTCCGCGCTGTTCTTCCGGATATCCGCGAAACTGAAGGAGCTGGCGTACAGGCACCAGTGTGTGGTGGTGGTGACCAATCAGGTGGTAGACGTGGTGGAGGGGGAGGCCGGGAACACCGTGGCGTGGTCGTCGGGGCGGCGGGTGAGCCCCGCGCTGGGGCTCACTTGGGCCAACTGCGTCAACACTCGGCTATTCCTGACGCGGGATGCGGATGGCCCCTGCGGGAGCGCGAGGAGGCGGATGAAGGTGTCATTTGCACCACACCTGCCGGAGCGGGCGTGCGAGTTTGTGATACGGAGGGACGGCGTGTTCGGCGTCGAGCCCTCGGAAAGGTAGTAGTTCTTGTTCTTGACCCTTTTGGCGTTCATGTAGTGGACATCACCTGTTCGATGAAATGTACGTGGAGGTGATTGGATTGACATGGCGGTGCTAAAAGATCTAGCATTTTTACTCGAATTATGTAATGGCTGGAAAGACATGTAAATTAACCTCGTCACAATGGAACGTCGAAGTAGTTAAGCTTTTTGGGGGCCTAGCCTAGGTACTCTTCTGTGAGAAAAATATGCTTTTCGAAGACTAGATTCTTGTTTTATTGTATGCTTGTTTGAACTTTCAACAGTACTGGTTATGTACTTTGCTGAAAGATTAATGTTTTCTGTGTAATTTGTCAAAGTTAACCTTAAAATTTTAATAAATAGTTGTTATTGTTGATACAGTACACTGTTGAATCAGCAACCTTAAACTTCAATTAAGCAAGCTGGAAAGTATGATGCCATTGACAGTAGTACACCATCAGAAGTTGTGAGCTATCTTTCATGGAGACATTAGCCACCTGCAATTATTAGATCACTATGCTCATTGGTGTTATACTGGTGCATTGTGGGAATAAAAGGCACACCAAAATGTACATGCTTAGCATGTAAAGGTTATAATATGAGATATTGTGTTAAGAATATAACAGAGAATCAAAGAAAACATTAGTTCTAGATTTTTCTATCTGAGTATAACTTTGGTAGTATGCATGGTCCATTTATAAAATACTGATATTTCAACACAAATAGCCACTTTCTGTTGTTCCAAGAATATAATATGTGAAAACCATTGTCAGGGGTCCTTTTTTTGCATCGTGAAAAAAAAAATCAGTACACAAAACATATTTTTGACAAGTTTAGCTGTGAGTTGGCTAATTGAGCAAAAAATATACAACCTTCATATATGAATTGAAGTGGGGGATTAACTAAACTAAACTGTATTAAAAAGAATATAGGCATTTCTACCCTATGAAACTCGAAAGTATTTCGGTGGTAACCTTTTAGGAACTACAAATGCTCAGCGTTTTGTGCAACCTCAATGGTAGAAAGAATTCTATGGATTCTTTGAATTCCTTGAGATCACAAATTTAACAAATCGAGAGTGAACATGCAGAACCCACTTTATATCTGTGGTAGCTTGCTCTTTCTCAGCTTTTCTTGTCATATTGCACATAAATCTTGAAAACTTTAGCATATCTTTAAAAAGGTAGCTTCACCAGGATTGTTTCGATTTAGGGATATGACTTATGAGGGTTGGACAAGGAAATGTAAGGATTAATCCACCCCTTGTATTCCAATCTTTTCCTAACCTCCTATCCCCAAATCCAAGCACATCCTGAAGAGGAAAATTGATGCAGTGGGTTTGCTACTTTGAAAAGAAGTGTGCAAAATAATAATATGCAAAATGTTAAATGTGGCTGACGGAAAACATAAAGAAGGATAAATGTTACCAAAGGAAGCTTTAGTGTTATGCTGCTTTGTTCAAAGATGAACTACATACTAAAAACTAGGTTATGTTCACTCTAATTATTCAAAATTGGTCAGGAAAATCTAATCATAATTCTACTAAGTTTCATCATCGAGTTTCTGCTTTTGGATCTGTTATTTGACAGTAGGAATTTGATGCATTTCAGTCTTTATGATTAGGTAATCACATATGCTCAGTGTGACACAAAAAATTGAAGTTCAGGAATTCCTCCTGTATCCTTGAATTGATATGCCTTTTATCAAGAGGATGAGCTGTAAATCTCTTTTCAACGTTTAGTTAGCTACTTAGCTTAGTTCTTGGGCCTAGTGGAACAGTATTTACCACAATTAAGGGGTAAAAATTTTAAAGCAAAAGACAAAGCTGATAGTTATTAACATTGCCTTGTGATTGTGCTAATATGCCTTGCTTTGGTATTGTGATAATTAAAGCATTATTGCATCACACACTCATGCTGTATTCTGTTTCTATGCTCTTCCTACTAGAGGCAAACTTCATTCGTGTCTGATACTTGGTTATTGTCTAATTGCATAACTGTGGATGAGCATATAGCTTAGTGGTAGAGCACCCAGTACAGGTGCTGCCCATCCAGGGCTCAAATCCTGGGTGCCGCATTTGTGCCCATCTCCTTGAAAAAGGTTTAGGTGGGCCCCTTCTCTAAAGCTAAGCTAAGGGGGACATCCTTCCCCCTTGATTGAGTTCTTTTTTTCTAATTGCATACTCATTTCAGTACCTCCTTCTTACCTGGATCAGATTGGCCAAAATTTCTCCCTACAAGCAAACCCTTGATTTGGATCGGTGAAATGTCCCATTCAAACAGTCCAGGAGGCAATTCAATGGACCACTACCTCCTGTGACCATAACTCAAGGCTCCAGTGCCACCGCGTACTATGAAAGGAACCAACTGACCTTTACTTCTCTTGGATTCTTTCAGGAGGCACTTCTAGAGTTGCACTGATGAACACATATTTGTTGATGGATGATTTACTTCATGTACTATGTGTCGGGTTGGATTGCCGTACATGAAGACACGGATGAAGCCTGATGCATCGATTTTGATTGCTTGCATCTAGGTTCTTCCTTTGTTTCTTTCTTGAACATCCTATAATCTGGTTTACAATCAGCTGTTTAACCTCCCTATCGCAGAAGTAATAACATAAGCCTTTCATCTACTCCTAATCATGTTTTGTGTTGTGAACCTGATGTGCTAAATATCTAAAGCAGAGTTTGCTGCAATAGTTCTATCAGATCCCTAATTTTTCTTACCTGATTGTTGTAACTCTTGGAAAATAATATAAGATGGATCCTAGCAGTCAATTCACAAAACTTTATACTTCACCCTCACCATTGCAGAATTGAAAATTCATATTAGCTCTATATGTTAAGCCTGTTTTAGTCAGATCAGGCATAACAAGGTTTGTAACAGCCTAATAGGTGCATACGGGGACCAGATTACTTATACGCATTTGGGCTTCTTAGATTTAAATCTGTTCTAGTGGGACAACGTCCATGTTTAGCCTGTAAAGATTTTCCGGTACACTGCCAGGTTAGCCCTGTGTTTAATTTGGCCTTGTGCCCTTGTCCCCTCTCTTCTTTACAAACACAGTACCATGCACAACACATCAAACAACAATCCAGATGTGAAAGCTCATGGAAGTGTCTACAGAACGGAGTAGAAAGGCTCAAAGTAACCAACATAAGCAATGAATGTCATACATATCTAGAAACATAATTGCAACTATGTTAGGTAAGTTATCTGCAAGACACACCTCTCCTGCTTATATCCAGATGAGTCCAGCGAGAAACAACACTTGCTAGTCTCCTCCCACCCTCTGATCATTTTGTTCATACCATTTGTAGGTGCACCTGAATTCATGGATGAGCAGATGGACAACGAGGAGCTCAACCTAAGTTTGTCCCTCCAGCCATCATATCCATCAAGATTTCCAACAGAGTTTTCGTGTTGCTACTGTCCTAAGAGGTTCCGGAGCTCTCAGGCTTTAGGTGGCCACCAGAATGCACACAAACTCCAGCGCAACCTTGCAAAGAGGAATCGAGAGGCTTTTCTAGCAATAAGCCAAAGGAGGGGTGCAAATGCTGGAATGAAGGATGGAAACTCTGCTGAGTCTACATGCAAAATTTCAGATGGAAAGAAGCATAATGAAGAGGTCTGGCAGGTACTGCAAGGATCAAGTGGTTCATCATCATCTGGTACGGCAGTGATGCACAAATCTATCGAACATGATGTAGAAGACGAAGATCTATCAAACGGGATGATTGATCTGTCCTTGAAGTTATGATTGTTATTTGTTTCTTATTTGCATCATCATCTAAATTTTTGTGGGTTACTTTTATGTGTACCATCACCTGCAATTGTTTGGGGTCAGTCTGTGATGGGTATCTTTATGGATCCAGTAGTTTCACATACATGGAGGGAGAAAATATCACCAATTTTCTTAACTTACTGCCAGTGGTCGTTGGTTAGAAAAGGTGGTGTTTCCTTTGTTCCATGCATGCAGATACATTTTGAATAAACTGTCCCAACCTGTAGCTGTGCAGAACATTTGAGTTATGTCCTTGTATTCTCAGTTATTGGTTTATGAACTTGTTCGAGTGTTCTGATTAACATGCTGAAAGGATCAATGGAATCTATGTGCATGCTCCTAGTTACAGGAACTATCTAACTAGCAGCTTGCCTACGATCTGGCTGTTCCATGAAGGGGTCCATCTGATTCCAAACTCCACAGGCAAGCATCATTTTTTTCAAGAACACATTAAAGACTTGCATGTCATTCCATGGCTTCTTAAGGTCTAATGATGACTTTTTCTTGTTAATTTTGACTTGGAAACTCCTACGCACTGTTGTTTTTTTCTAAAAAACATTAAACATTTCTTCAGTCATTTGAATTCACTTGTATGATCTGGGAAATCCTATTATGATTTGTTTAGTGCAGTACATTGTCTGATGCATATTCTTCTTGGGCAGGCATCATTATTTTCTTCATTACCAGCTCAGGTAGGTTTTTGCAGTCGCCATTGTTTCTTCAACACCAGAAAAATGATGCACATGTCAACAATGGAATTTTTGCAGTTCTTGAGTGCAGCGCTGGAGCATTCAGATGATTGTTGCAAACTTCTTTGCAGTCAGATCAACTGAAAGTTGCTCGTCTTCTGTACGTGGTCCCAAAGTTGTTCTCACATGAAGTTTCTCACATATTGTCTCAGAACATGCAAACCTACATAGATTGGTACTGCAGGACCTGTGCTTTCTTGCATAGTTTTAGGTAAGTTGTGCTTGCAAACATGGAACTACAACTAGCACCACATGATTCTATCCAGATTTACATGTCTAGAGTAACTTTTTTTTTGCTACATTGGCTTAAAGATTTGTGGCATGCGTGCCACCTTATTTGAACATAAGTAGAGGTCAGTAAAATTCGTAATGTTTCTATCTAGTGAACCCGTTGCTGCGATATTATCTTGGTACAACTGGAAGCACTGCATTGTGATCAACTATCCAGAAGTCCTGAATGACTCCTCAACATGCTAATTCTGCATAGCATTTTCCTAGCTAGATTGATTTCACCATGTTCTAGTAACAGTTTTTTATATATCTGGTTTTGGTGCATTGAATTTTATGCTCTGAGTGGTCTATGGTCCAAATGCAAGAAATGAGCTTTTGCTCCTGCTGATCCCTACTGATTTCTCGTCACCTTCTATGCGAATAGGTGGTACCTTTTGTCTGCTTTATCGGTTGTGCTTATCAGCTTATGTGTAAAAGTAAAACATGTCTCTCGCTACTGACAGTGCCATGTGTATTCTGAAGCTGTCGCTTGGCTATTGCTGCTGAACTTGTGGCAATCGCTGCATGTATACGTATGTCTCTGCACATTACTGCTACAATATCATTTTTCTGTACCAGTCTCCATAGTACTGTTCTCATCTCTACAGAAGTTCAGAAAATTACATGCTAGCCACAGGTTGGCCGGGGCTCATTATTTTTATTCTGATTTTGGAGCACATTCTGAAGTTGTGTAAAGTACCAACAAGAATCAGTAGTGGTTTTGTAGTGACTGTATGGCAGAAACTGTCGAGCAAACATGCCCCAGTATCTTATTTGGGACTGATGAATCTATTTCCAATAGAAATCCAGGCATTGTGATGGCTGCTCTCTCTAGTATCTTTTGTCTGCCTGTTCTCTGGGGTGGTTGCTTGGGCCAACGAGTCCATATGTCAAGCATGTCAATTCCCTTTTTAGGCGCTACACCCATCATATACCAATCGACCTTTTTGGCCTTCCCCATGATAGCAACACTTATCATTCATATTATTATTTAGATAAAGCAGATTCATATTATTGATTTGCTAAATGATATTTGACAAATATTTTAAAAACATCTTACAAACTCTTTGACCTTCAGATCCATAGTTATGCTCAACTACATCCTCTGGCTCGATGAAATCTAACGAGTGGAGGAGATGGTGTTCAAGGTTAGGGTGGGGTAGGAGGGAGGTGGGGAGGGGAAATTCTCTATGTTTAAGAAATGTCCATGGTAGCGGCGGTTTGGTGATGATCAATGGTATTGTGTATTAGACATACAGGGAGACAAGTTGAAGATTATGTATTTGTCCTTTTATTTTCTAACATTGTGCATAGTAAGTTGTCTACTTCGGAAGCAGGTATGTCTCTCTTCTTTTTTTAGAGAGAAACATGACTTAGGCACCCTTCTCATCACCTTCAGTTTGATTTACTTTATCGATTTTCATGAGCACGCTTTCTAAATTGTTAAACGGTGTGTATTTTGTAAAAAAATATATGAAAGTCCTTTTAAAAACCTCAAATAAATCTATTCTTCATGTTTGTAATAGTTAATACATATTAATTATGTGCTAATGATCCATCATGTTTGTCGTGTGACAATAAACTCAAACCTAACCTCATATTTAAACAGTTCCTTAGGGCACCACAATGTGCTCCAAAAGTAGGCAATAAGCAATAAATGTACTACCAGGTTATAAACATTGTGGAACTAGTAAATACCAAATACTAGGTCATAGTGTAATATTTACACCCTCCGTCTAAAAAAACCAACATTGTTTTTTTAGGGATGGAGGGTGTAGCATGATTTCTCTTTTCTCTCTCTCTTTGCTAGTGGATAGTGGGGTCCAACTTAATACCAACTTTTATTACTTTATCATTATAGTTTTGGCAACAACAAATACCAACTTACATAGGACTCATTTTTATTTATTGGATTGGTAGTAAACATTGCGGATGCCCTTAGCTTGCAAAACTCATAGGATAGTAGACTTGTTTTCACGATTTTAACCGAACACTTTTACCATGCTGTCATATTAGGCTGCATTTGAACATGCTGCTGCTTGTGGCTTATCCCTTGTTTTTCCGTTAGCATGCTTCCTGAACTACTAAACGGTATATTTCGTGTAAAAAATATCTATAGAGAAGTTTCTTTAAAAAATTAAATAAATCTATTTTTCAAGTTATAATAGTTAATACTTAAAAAAAGTAATCTTCATCTCTCAGCGGAAACGAACACAACGTTAGGAGGTGTTTGATTGCTAGCTACATTTTGTCACATATTTGGTAAGAAAGTTTGACCAACTTAACTGGGTATTTGGTGTGCCACCATACATTTAACTTGCCATAAAAACTTAGTAGCTCATATGTGATACATGCTTTTGCTAAATCTTGTTAAAGTTATGGTCAACGATTTGCTAGCTATAAAAATTATGACATGCCACATTTTAGCTTAAAAAGTTTGGCAAAGTGACTATAACAACCAAACAGTGTCTTAGTGATAAAAAAAAACCCAATTCTATCTACTACTACCATGTGCCATATCTTCTGTATCAGTGCGTAACGTTGTAATCTAAACATCAAATTCGCTTTAAACCAATCCTTTGCCCCGTCGAATCAATATGGCCAGCGTGACATAAATACACGCCTCTCGCTTTCAGCTCCTTTCACGATCCCACGAACTCCACATTACGCCGACGTGGAGCGCTGATCCCCACAGCCGCAGAAGATCCCCTGCCACCTTGACTAGCTACAGTCTCCAGTGCCACCTGTGTGGAGGTCCCTCACCAACCACTCCCTCCTCATGGCCCACCTGTCATCCACGCCGGCCGGAGCCAGCTGTCCCGTTGACAGGTGGACCAGGAACACGTTGGCCTACATATCAGTGAGATGCCCGTATCGAGCGGCAGTAGACGACGCCATCGCCGGGGAAAAAATATAAATATCCCATCATGTGGTCCGAACCTTTTTTCCCGTTAGCCGCCATCAGCGCGCACCGTTTTCCTCATCTACCCCACCATCCCGTCCTCCACTGACCACGGGACCCACCATTCTGGGCTCCACCTGTCAATGGTTGGTGGGCCAGGGGTGTCAGTGGGTGAGGAATGTGGTGGGTCGCCTCCGGCGGGGTGAGCGGAGCAGCGACAAGTAAACAAAAACACAAGAGTCGTAAACAAAGGCGAAGGCTAAGCGCACAGCGAGCGAGCAACAGCACAGGCGGAGGCGGAGGCGCGGGCGCGGGCGCTCACTCGGACGCGCACACTCGCATCGATCGCGAGCGCGCGCGCGCCGGCGCAGATCTCCGCGTCGTCGTCTTCGGCTGCGGTGGTTCGTCGGAGTTCGTCGTCCCTCTGGCCGCTACGGTTCGGTGACGTGCGCGCGGCTCCCCTCTGCTGATGATTTTTGTGGCGTTCGTTTTTACGGGATTTTTTTTTTTGACCTGGATTTGTGGCGCAGATCTGACGAGGATCGGCGGCGGCGGAGGAGGAGACGGAGGGAGGGTAGGGTTAGGGTTTAGGCGCGATGCAGCGGCAGGGGAGGAGCCTGCAGAGGTCGGGCTCGAAGCGTGTGCTCGACCCCACCGGTGGTGGCGGCAGCGGCTGCGACGACGACCATGCGGCCAAGCGGCCTCGCGTGCCCGCCCTGGCAAGGTGTGTGCGTGCGTGATGGTTTTGTGGTGCTCAGTGATCCGGTAGCAGCTTTTGCAGGATGTGAGGGTTGGTAGTTGGGTAGGGTTTTCGATTTGGTGCGTTAGGGCTGTCGGGGTTATAATTGGGAAGGAATTTGGGATACGTCACTTTGCTTCATTACACTGATATGACTACGCTCGGAATGTTAATGTTTTTGTGAAGCTTTCCACCAGTTAAACCTCAAATAGAGTGCTTGAGTTTAGTTTAATCCTTTCATTAACTCAGCTGGTTAATTGTGGACTTGGAACTCGGACACAAATATGGTTCTGTGAGAGCACATGTACTGACTAATGAGAGCTAAAAGGGGTGTCAGAGTACTCAGAGAGGATAGTACTGTGGTCCATACATAAGTGCTTCCGCTGGGTGGGACTTGGGGCTTGAGTGCTCAGTTTGTGTCACTGCCCCAACTGACAACAAAAACTTTCAGCTCCCTGAACCCTCTCACTCTTTTGTTATGATACATCATTGGTGCACCTGTAAGCTCCATATGCATTAAGGTGTCTTGGCCTACTTTCAACTGATTCTGAACATTCTATGACGTTATAAATATAATTGTTGCCAAAATCAAGAGAACATACATGTATTCATGGATTGTTTGTATTATAAAATGGCAATAATGAACTACTGTTTTGTTGCATTGAGCCATGTTGAAGTTCAGTATCAGTCTGTATCTCTCATATTGCTGCCATGATCTATTGTTGATCTGTCCTAATTCATTTGTTTGTTATGCTGAATTAAAACTTGAAAAAAAATGTGAAATCTTGATATGGTAGGAGTGAGGGCAGGCCAGAAATGCTATGCAAAATTTTCCACGGTTAACCATCGATGCTGTGTTGAATTAAAAGGCAATGATCTAACAGCCATGTAAGGTGCTAAAAGTGTAAAAGTAATGATTGCTGAATGGTTGGGATTTGGGAAAAAACTATAACAGATATACTAAATTTTTGTATATATCCTTGAAATTGCAAAAATATGTTTGTATATTACTTACCCGATTTTGAAATCTAGCTCCTTTAACAAATGACACATGTTGCAGTGTCATTGTGGAAGCTCTCAAGGTGGACAGTTTGCAGAAGCTTTGTTCATCACTGGAGCCAATTCTTCGTAGAGTTGTGAGTGAAAGAACTTATAGCACTGGATGTTGGACATTTTTTTTTGTAGAGATCATATATTGTTTCTTTGTTGATCGATCTAATCCATTATATTCTGGAATAGGTAAGCGAAGAGGTAGAGCGTGCTTTAGCTAAGTTGGGTCCTGCTAGAATTCAAGGAAGGTACAAGCTCGTTAACTTGTTTGTCGTGGTGATACTTTTTGGATGTGTCTGCAAATTCAAGATTTTTCTATAGATATGGTTTGAGCACATTGAAAAACTTAATACAATAATATAACACCTATTGAAAACAGGTCCTCTCCCAAAAGAATTGAAGGACCTGATGGGAGAAATCTTCAGCTTAAATTTACAACTAGGTTGTCTCTACCACTGTTTACTGGTGGAAAAGTAGAAGGTGAGCAGGGAGCAGCAATACATGTTGTGCTACTAGATGCAAACACTGGGGTTGCTGTTACTTCAGGACCTGAATCATGTGCAAAACTGGATGTTCTTGTGCTTGAGGGTGACTTCAACCAGGAGGAAGATGAGGATTGGACGGAAGACGAGTTTGAAAGTCACATTGTCAAGGAGCGTGAAGGGAAGAGACCTCTTTTGACAGGTGATCTTCAGGTGACCCTTAAAGAAGGTATTGGAACCATAGGGGAGCTTATTTTCACCGACAACTCCAGCTGGATAAGAAGCAGAAAATTCAGGCTTGGGCTGAGGGTTGCCCCTGGGTCTTTTGAAGGTATTCGTGTCAGGGAGGCAAAGACAGAAGCTTTTACTGTTAAGGATCACAGAGGGGAATGTATGTTTGCAATGCATTGTTGATTTACTCATACTGCTAGATGATTTAAATGTTTGCTGTTAATCATATTGCTACTGTATTTTGTAGTGTACAAAAAACACTATCCACCTGCCCTAAAAGACGATGTTTGGAGATTAGAAAAGATTGGCAAGGATGGTGCATTCCACAAGAAGTTAAATGCAAGTGGGATCTATACGGTTGAAGATTTTCTCCAGCTTCTTGTTAGGGATCAGCAGAGGTTACGGAGTGTAAGTTCTATTATTGCTGGTAATAGATTGTTACTGATGTAGTTTAGTTTATGGTCCAATACCTCTTGTTTCCTTTTTAGATTCTTGGCAGTGGAATGTCAAATAAGATGTGGGAAAGCCTTGTTGAGCATGCAAAGACTTGTGTCTTAAGTGGAAAGCATTATGTATATTATGCTATTGACTCAAGAAATGTTGGTGCGATATTCAATAACATCTATGAGTTCACCGGTTTGATTGCTGACGACCAGTTCATTTCAGCCGAAAATCTCACTGACAACCAGAAGGTTGGTATCTTATTTTCCTCTTTCTTTTTTAAAGTTAAAAATGCAGTATCTTATAAATTTATAATTTTGTAGTGGTGTAAAGCTGATTTTTGGCATATGGGGGCATGTTGCTACAGAACACTGCAAACCTGTGTTGATTTGCTGTAGGAAACTTGTGTTGATTTGATGTAGGACACTAATGTATCACATGCATGGGCCTGTCTCCTGCATGTTCACCTTGCATTCGGAGCCCTACAGTAATGTACTTATATACATAAATCTGCGGTGCTCTCTAACTAGTTTCTGTATCACACCACTATAGAAGACTAGGATGGCTTATGTAATTTGTATAAATTATGTGCTGCTCTTGATGGAAGTTATCTTTCTCATACCAATATTTTTCTTTTTAATTCAACTGTTGTACAGCCGAGAGCTGAAACATAAATAGTCTATTGAGAGCATAACCTTGCTGAACTCTATTGTAGGTCTATGCTGACGGATTGGTTAAGAAAGCATACGAGGATTGGATGCATGTTGTAGAATATGATGGCAAGGCACTCCTGAGCTTCAAGCAGAAAAAGAAATCTGTCACAACAAGAAGTGACACTGCTGCAGCAGCAACAAGCAACCCTGCTTCCTATGGTTCGTCCAATACACAGAAACAATTGTCACAGCCAGCAAAAGCCGGGCAAACTTCTACAGGCACTACAAGTGAAGGTAATACGATGTTAAGCTGAAAATTCTGGCACACCTATGTAAGCAATTTTTACGGTGGCCTCTACTGTTACTATGTTTCCTGTTCATTTTTTTGTTTTAGCAGCCGCATTTTCTTTGGTATGTTGGGCTCTATTTATCATATCTAATGCAAGCCAAGTGATTTCAGTTTATTTCTTCTCATCCAAATGCTCACTGACCCATCACCCATCACTGGAACGTAATGTTGCTGAAGTTCTCCCCTACTTAATTTATTTATATAGAATTACTCATCTTGTTGATTCATTTCACTGCAATCTGCCAGATAGAATAGCAAGAAGGGTAGAAAGTGGTCTACGCATTGAATTATGACAAGCATATGCAGAGTAGGCCCACTGAGAATGCTAAAACCAGGACATGAAAAACTGTAGCAACACTGGATGATGTGCTTGTATCATGACTACAAACTGCTTTAACTACCATCTCAATACTTTAGTTTTACCTTTTGGAAGTCAGCAATTGTTGATTGGAATTGATGTATGCATTGGATTTTGGAAACACGTTGATGCTTCTGATCAATGTTTTAAAAAGTGGTACGTGGTTTCGTGTGGTCACCCCACCTTGCAGTGCAGCCACTTATGCGGCTTAAGCGGCAATCAGCCACTTATGCGGCTTAAGCGGTACAAGGTTGGGCACCTGTTCCTTGTATGCGGCCTTGTAGACCTGTTTTTAAGACGCTGCTTCTGGCCATGTGCATGTTCAGGTCAGATTGTGAACATATTATTGTCTTTGCTAATACATGCTATTGAATTCCTTTGATCTGTTCAGCAGATGGATCCACGAGCACATACAATGGAAATCAGGCAGGACGATACACAGCCAATTCTCAAAGCATACCTGCAAGCGTCACTACACAATATGAACGGAGTTCACTGACACCTGAAAGCCAGTTCAATGGTTCCGCCTTGCAGAATCAAGCTTATAGGGGCTCCAATATGTTGGCATTGGGACCACCACAGCAACATCAGCAAAGTTTTGAATTCTCAGCACTAGGTGGCCAGTCCATGCAGCCCACCGGCTTGAATCCTTTCGATGACTGGTCGCAACCGCAGGAGAACCGAAGTGGGGTTGACGACTACTTGATGGAGGAGATCAGGATGCGGAGCCATGAGATTTTGGAGAACGAGGAGATGCAACAGATGTTGCGGATTTTGAGCATGGGTGGCGCATCAACCAGCCTGACGGAAGAGGGCTTCACATTTCCTAACTATATGCCATCAACTCCCCCCAACTTCAACTTTGGGGATGACCGTGTCCGCCCACCTGGGAGAGCTGTTGTCGGGTGGCTCAAAATCAAGGCAGCTATGCGCTGGGGCATATTTGTCAGGAAGAAAGCGGCTGAGAGAAGAGCTCAGCTTGTTGAGCTCGAGGACTAGCAAAGATCCTAACTGCTGGTCTAACAAAGTTCCATTGATGTTGCTGTTGTTGTTTGAAAGATCTGAAAATGGGCTTGGCAGCTCATATTTGGAGGACGCTTCCTTGAGGCCCTTGGGCTCTTAATTTATGGACACGGATTCTCGTTTGCTCTTTTTGTATAGTTGTTTCATCATTGTTTGTTTAGTGTGATGCTTAGCTAAATCCTGTACGAACCTTAACCACACATTTAATTGTTTCAAAATTCACACAAGCATTCGACATGCCGTTTTGTTATACTTTAGTTTTAAATTTTAAGTAACAGAGGCACCCTTTCGCCATTATTATGGAACACATGGGATGTCCTTTTAATCCCTTCTACCAGACTAATGCAGTTCGGAGTTGATAAATGTTTAAGGACTACGGAAATTTCTCAAATCGCTTTCTAAATTCTGTTGCTGCATATCACGTCTGATAGCGCTTCAAATAGTGCAGTGATCTCCTTAAAATCCAAAAATAGGTGATCCAATAAACCCATAAGTAGAAGAATGAAAAAGATTATAGAAACAATATAAAGAGAATTCGATCATATCATTCTCCCTCAGTTTCAGGCATGCTTCAGCCAGCAATTCCTTGAGGTAACGCCATATGTTGTGCATTCCGTGCATTACAGGGAGGAAAACAATGTGTGATGTACAGTTGCGAAATGATACTACTTCCATAAGGAACTGCAAACATATCATCATATTGTATGGTGTAGTTATGGTGACAACTCTGTCAAGACCTAGGACAAAATTATTGATTCCAAGCATTCTATGGCTTGTCTGTTCGCACCGCAACCACAGAATGCTCTGTACACTGGAGATCAAACTCTCTCTCTTCCTCTCCCTCTCCCTCTCCCTCTTGACAAAGCGAACTGACACAGTGAAAGCTCATTTGGTTCCATTCTTCTGTGCTAACAGCTAATCATTGGGTTCTTGGTAATTCCAGAAGGCCCTCAAGCTCGAATTACGAATGATGGGAAGTAATGCTCCAAAACCGCCAGGAGATCTTTCCCATTGTTATCCATGTTGACTGGAACACCGAGTCGACCAACTGCCTCGACCAGCTCTCCCCTCAGTCTCTGTGGCAGCAACCGCCCGCCTGCCCTCACGCACGCCCGGTACAGTGGCAGGTAAGCGATAGCAAGCGCCATGGGCTCTGGAAGGTCATGCAGGCGGATTGGAGACGCCCCTCTCCTCAGAACCCTAGTGATATTCACAAAATGCTCTTCCCCAGCCTCTACTCCTTCCGCAAACGCGGCCTGAGACCACTGCTCTTTCAGAAAAGCAACCAGGTCTTGGGGAATATCCATGGCACTCGTGGTCGCAATGCTGTCTGCAATTGCATACGTAGCAGCAGCATCGTTCAGAAAATTTGAACGGAGAAGGAAGGCAACACCTTCAAAAGACCCGCTGCCCTGCCCCCTTGCAGCTTTGAGAATCTGTATGCTAAAGGCTTCAAGAACATGCCGGGGGATATGCGCAAGCAAGTAGGAGGCAACTGCATAGTGGCCACAAGAGGCAGCAGTTGTTACAGCTAGGCACATCTCAATGTCCGAAACGCCTCGGTGAACAAACCACTGGACAACCTGCAAGCAACCACGCTCAGAAGCTTTTACTAGGGGACAAAGGAAAGATGTGGCATGCCCTTCATCAATCAAGCATTCCATCGTTTCAAATTTGCAGTAGTGAGAAGCATAGACTAGAGCAAGATCAACATCGACAGCCAAGCTGTTTTGATGAGCAATCTGCAAAAAAATAGGAAAAAGTTATATAGTTGCATACCACGATGTCTCCTGATATTCACTTTTTATATGAGAAAGAACATACATGGCAAATCGTTTGCTTCTTCAAAAGTTCTTATTAATACATGCCAAGGACTATAATAAGTCAGTGAGGAAGAAAGATTATTCTGCTAGAATATAATCAGTACTGAAGAGCAAAGAACAGCACAACCCCAAATACTAGCTTTTCTGATAATAGATGTCAAGATCCTACAAAGATTCGATAATCCAAGAAATGCATTATGGTCCAATTCATGCCAAAGTTTTTGCCCCAATTGATTGCTTATTGTTATTGAATCCCTCTATGTGCAAGTAGAGAATGCAAGGGAGGAAATCAACAAGGTAGCCATGTTAATGATGCTATCATGGGGCAGAGTACATGAGAGAGAAGAGTCCATGATATTTAACAAAACTGACAGCACTAGCATAACAGCGCAAAGCATTGCATTAGTAGCATATATGAGTTATGACAATGCTCATTATGTGGTGAGATTTCAGGAACGTGGAGACTTTCCAATGAGGCAATGACATACAAAATAACTGAACCAATATTTTAAATTGCACCAGTTTGAATGCTAGGCATCCATTTCCCTCTGTAAGGAGAGACCAGAATTAGAAAACACTAGTGCATAGATGGATATGTCGGCCACAACTTGCAAGTCAGCTTCTAGAATAGCAAAAATAAAATGCCATTGATGTGCTCATTTACCACAATATTTTAAGATCACCAAAAACAATATAAACAATTGCAGTTACCTTCAGCAGAATGCGTACAAGCTCAGTACTTCCAAAACGTGAAGCTTCTAGGAAACACTGGTTTACATTGTCAGCACCTCCTTCCACCAGCAACGACAAAAGCCCCTGTATGGCAACTGCTGAACTCCCAGAAGACCATCCAGGTTCAAATAAAGTTGAGAATAGTGTAAGTGGGAAGCAGGCTGCATCGAATGCCTCAGTGAAAATCTTGCCACTGAGATTGTCACCAGCTATGTCCAAGAAGGCTTTAAACGCTGATAGATGGAACTGTACCTCTTGGTGAGTGCTACAGTTTGCTCTGTAGCACTCTGTATCTTCAGAACAACGATGCAGATGAATGCACTGCAATGCCCATTCTATAAACTTCTGCACTTTGGCACCTGCCTCAATTTGTAAACGGTCACCACCAGGACAATCTTGTAGACGGTCATGTAATCTAAATTTGAAAACAAAAGAAATAACATCACCAATAATGTTAAACCAACTATCGTGGAAGAAACAGTAATATGTAATTTGTGGTTACCTCTGAGCTATGATTTCCTTGCTATCACCTAAAGTGAGCGCCTTGCTTTGGCAGGCAACGACACAAGATGCGAGCAGGGATGTCCTGAGGATTGCCCTGGAAAAATCCTTCGCCCCTGATTCTACAATCTTACCTATCAGATGGTTGAGACCTTCGAGATCCTGCTCTGTCCGCAAGAACCAAATGGCATCGAGAGCAACAGACAAACCATAATCCAGCATTAACTGGTGGTCTGCTAGAGCAACAAGACTTTCAGCAAGGCCCCACTGCCGCGAGAACAACACCAACTGCAGTGAATGCCCAAAATCAATCTGTCCATGTTCATCTATCCTCCGGTTTGGCATGCAGCCATTAGATTCTTGAGCAGGGCCACTGCCATGAACATGGCTGGCACTGCATTCCTGGTCATCCTTGAGTGCTAGGCTAGCCTGGCCATGCTCTACACAGTGTGCTGGAGTGCCATGGCAGCTAAGTTCATCAGCTTCTACTTCAGTGAACACTGCATTGTCCAAAGGGATAGCTAGTTGCTTGCCATGCTCTACCATTTTCTAAATTGCTTCTCTTGGGCACAATCCAATCACACCATTCTATTATGGCCTAGAAAGAAGTTTCGGATATCCCCTAAAGATCAAGCAAATAACACTGATTTAACAACAAATCTGTTATCTTGAAGAATCACTTAATTCAAGATGGCAAATAGGGGAACAAAAGGATCTGACACCCGAGGCAAGTAATCATAATTAAAAGACAAGGTATCGAGCTATGAGTAAATCAAAACCCGATTAACAGGCAATTTGTATGGGCTGCAATATAAGATCAAACCTTGCATTTAGCATGATCAGAAGATCACGTGGATAGTGATGAAAAGCAAAAGGCAGCCAGGAGACATCCCCGCAGCTATGAAATCTTCAAATTTGTACTTCCAATAATATAAAAGAATTTCACGAAAATCAACTCTCAACTAGCAACCCAACCTTTTAACTCGAAAATTCTACGGGTTCCAATTCGGAACACTACCTTTCTATTAAGCGAGGTTTTTATGAATTTAATAATGAAAATACCTACCTCCAGATCGAAGATCCTATTAATTTCAATACGTGACACTAAATTTAATCGAAAATTTCTTTCAAGAGAGTTCCACCTAATAATCCCCCAAGGCTTTCGGACGACAAAAAAAACCCCGGCTTTGCACTAGGGATGGATCAAGATCCTTCACGTGGGCGTTCCCCCGCTTCCAAAATCGCTCGCCGCCAGATACGACGAGTAGAGGCGCCGGTGCCGGCGCGACGCGATTCCGGTTCGAGGAATCAGCTCCGGCGCGCGGGACGACCGCGGGGGAAGTGTAATCCCCGGGGCCGCCGGGTGGAATCGAGCAGCCACTCGCCGGCGGCGGGCTGGCGGGAGGGCACCGACGAGGCGGAGAAAGGATTTTTCGCTCGGATTTGGGGGGAGAAACGAAGGGGAGGAGAAGGGTTGGGTTGGTGCGCCGCACGTGTGGGCGAGCGGAGGAAGAAGACGACGTCACGTCACGCGAGAGAGATCCGACGGTCCTGATCGCTCTCCACGGAATCGGATGGCCGCCAAGAAAATAATTTGATTCGTAGTAAATAAAATTTAGTCTGCCAATTCATTTATATTAGTGAAATGTCTAATCTTAGTTGAAACTATGAAGTTAGCTCATTGTTGGGATTTATAGATGTGATTCTCATCCATACTTCGTTGTGGATGATGTCCACCTTTGTTAGTCGTTGATTGGTTTGGTCTATCTCTATTCTTTAGATGTTCCTAAGATATACCTTTATATTTCTGACATCCTTTTTATCTTTAAACTACACTTTGTTCAATTTTATTAGAGATGTTGCAGAAATTTTGTTATGCATGAGTCATAGAATGTTGTCTATTAAAACCATTTTGGACTCAACGATGTCCCAGGTATCAAACAAATATAAGGTTAAAAATCCATGGATAGAGCTAGGCGAAAAGCTTGTGGCTCATTAGCTTGCCTGACTCGTGGCTAGCTCGGCTCGTCTTGTTCTCTTTTCCTAACTAGCTGAGGTAGGATTTTAGCCCATTACTTTTAACGAGCTAAATCGAGCTGCTCGTGAGCTTAACGAGCTAGAACAAGCAGCATTGCTAGCCCATGGATTTAGGCCTTCAGTCACACTGTAAATCATCCCTAGCCCACTAATTGGCCCAATAGGCTCGCAGGCATCCCGCATCTGCACTGGGCACACAGAGCCGCGACAGCTGCACCCAAATCCCCAGACCCCAATCTCAACCGGCCTTAATCAGGCGGCTAGGTGCTAGCTAGGGTTAGGGACCTAGGGTTAGCCTCCCGCCGCCCTTGTCCCCCGGCCGCCTCCGCCACCAGCCATCACACGCCGTGCCCTGCCACCCCCAGCCAGTGTTGGTCGGCCGCTGAAGAGAAGTCGTCTGGTCACCGCGGAATCTCGGCTCTCCCTCATGCTCCCCCTCCTCTACCCTCCCTTGGTGCTCTTCCTCCCCAGTCCCTACTACACCTGTGCTGGAGGAGAGCACCAAGCAACAGCAGTGAACACAGAGCCGAGGAGCCCGGGAGACGAGATCGACAAGGCTGGTAGCCGGTGGCGGCGGCCTTACCTAGGGGTTGGCTCCCAAGATCTTGACGACGGTAGGACTGATTGCGCAAGGCCTAAAGCCCCCAACCCCGAGCTTCCCTTCCGCGCACCATGGAGGACGAGTAGAGTGAGTGACCCCCACGAAGTACCGAATCAAGGAGCAGGCACACACGCATGGCGGTGGCGAAGAGGGCCTTGCCGTCCTCGTCGACTGAGCCGGGCCACGACCGAGTATCGCGGGAGTCATCCCCCTGTATGGCTTCCATATCTGTGCACAAGGTGTGTATCCAAATCGTTCTTCCCTTCCTTGCTCTTGCTCTTATTGTTTTATGAGCTGAGCCTAGCCGAGCTGGCTCAGTATCCACCCATAATCATGGATAATATTTATGAGTTGTTTCCAAGTCAAGAGACATTTTACATAGGTATTATCAAATAGATAGTGGAATAACATATAAGCATAAGCAAAATCCTTTACAAATGCATCAAAACTAACGTGGGAATGTATACATACTTGTCATAATTTGTAGTACAAGAAAGAAAAAATAACTAGAAAAAATGCTAGTACTGGCATGGTCATCTATCGCCTATATTAAAACCTTCCCCAAGTTGCCAGCTGAGGGTGTTTTTGAGACGATGTGCTCATTTCTAACGCTATCCATGTCGCCTCGAAGCAACTAGGGAGTTGCGTTTCTAGCTCTATCATTGTGCATCGTGCTTGTCCGTCCGATTCTGTAGGGACCGCTATGATCTGCCTCTTCATTAGGGAGCCAGCCTATGGGTGATCGACACATAAGTCTTGAGGCCTACAACTATCTTTTGCTCGATGCACTCTGCTTACGGTCCATGGCTCAATGGTGTGTGGGCCCTAGATGTTTGGGTGTAGACATGAAGGGCAATAGGTGTGTCAAGGCGTCTAGCCTAAGGTAGTGGCCTCGGGCGTAGACGTCGCCAATCGTGCACTCTAAGGTGATAGGCTGTGGCGCATGTGCTGGGCTCGCATTGGAGTAAATGATGCGTGGGCCCTGGTCGTCTATCTTAGTGCATCGGTTGCATGATGTGCATTACAATATATTTACCCTTTTTCTTTTTGTAGCTTTCTAGGTGACGCCTGATGCAATATATGTGCATCCCCTACTAAAGCATTTTAGCCATCAAAATTATAGCATCTTCATGAACATGAGCCGAAGTACAGGGAACAATGGTGTCATGCCATATGTCTCAACCTTTTGCTACAAACTTTTGATCTTTACCTATTATTACTTATTGCCTTTTGGAACTACCCTTGTCATGCCTTTTGGAATTGCCCTTATATATGACTGTAAGCTTATTATGGTTATGTTAGCTATGTATCCTCCCACCACATGCTCAAGGTCCACTACAGTTGCAGCTATGTTAGCATGGCAATGGACTTTGAACAGTTGGCATGGGCATAACTGCATGATACCTTCTCACCCAGTAATGTTGAACTAATGTTAAGACCATAACTGTTTCTTTGTTTGCTGGCTTCATGTTGTAATTTGCTATCATGCTCCATGGTATCATCATAGGCTTGAGAGTTTTAATTTGTTGTGAGAACTTGGCTCTACTATGTGGGTTTTAATTTCTCTCCTGAAATGAGATTGAACTAGAAAATCAGCACGCCTCTTGGCACGCTAGTTAATTTAAGACTTATTGGCCTTAAATTTGCACACTATTTAATGGTTTTAAAAATTATATATGCTTGTGAAAGGTTGAAAATAAAATATTCGATGGTATTGTTGATTTGGTGTAACATGTTTATTAATATTAATGAATGGACGAAGATAATATTAGAACAAAATATGCTGAATGTTAGTTGAAAGGGCAAGGAAGTTATTTTTTATAGATGACGGATAAATGGAACAATCAGAAGGCTTATTGGCCTGAACGCTACTCAGTTTGGATTCATGTTTAAGGAAATTGCTATAAACCAAGTAATATTAGAATAAAATATGTTGAATATTAGTTGAAAGAAAAAGGAGGTCATTTTTTTCTAGATCATTGATAAACGAAATAATCATTAGGCTTATTGGCCTGACATGCTAGTCGGGTTCAATTTGTGTTCGAGGAAATTGCTATGGACCAATTTTAGTTGAATCAGTTATCATTTGAACAAAATTCATTAAATAAATTACATGTGCTTATAGGTACACCTACTTATTTCATCTTCTTTTTAACGCTTAAAAAATTAGGAAGCATGCCAATTGCTGTGATAATTTTATAGTATAGATTCATCCATGAATAATATTCAGTTGATGTATCCAAAGAACCCCAAGGCCATAATAATTTATTTAAAGATTTCGCATGTTGGGGAGCAAATATATAAAGAAATCATGGCCAGATCATGTATATACGCATGCATCAATATATGTAAAGCTGTATGCATGCAATTTACATGTAATCTCTTGTCATACGCAACACACGTAGAAACAATGCATGTGCATTTAGCTTGTGGGCTTAGCTTGGTTCACGTGAATTTGTACGGGAGTTACAACCCAAATGTCAGGAAACCAGCTTGGGCCCATCCTCGTGGGAGATCATCTCAGTTAGCACTTAGCACGCGTGAGGCTGGCTTAAGCGGGACGTGGTTGTTAGCTCATGGGCTCGTGTCAGCAAAACATTGATCCAACATTTCAACCAATCATTAAACCAATCATAACTAATTTTAGTGACAAACAGTTTTTTTACATGTGTCACATACTTCTCATCTACTCCCTTGCAGATACATCTTCCCGAGATGTTGGCATAAAATGGTTCCAGCCACTGGCAGATCACTATGGCCAATCCAATGCTAATGAACTAAGTATGTTTAGCATCCATTTCAAAGTTAATAGCTCTAAATAAGTATAGTATTAATGTCTACATATTCACTATTTTACACGGCAAGCAAACAAAAAAAGCCATCCAGATACGAGTTTGAGGACCTCTACTGCAGCAGCAGTGGCATGTAGCTTGCAAGAGAAACAAAGATCTTAAGGTCCTGTCTAAAATAGATTATTGAGCGGATTATTGATATAGATTATCTAAGTTGATTATAGGAATAAATTAGATATTTTAAGAAATAAACTTAACAAATAGCTTAAAATAAGTGGTTTAAGCAATGAAGTAGAAGAAAGTTTTTTAAGAAGTATTTTTTTAAAGCGTAGAGTAAATGATCCGTTTTAATAATCCGATGAATAATTAAAAAAATAAGGTCTAATAACAAATATAACACCAGTCCAGGACTATTCTAAGATATTTTACGTCCTCAGCATGAACAAAACAAGCATTGAGCATAGCAGAATAGTAAGCATCTTTTATGTATGATTTACGATATACACTTTATGCTAAAAAATATAACAAACTAATTACAACCTATTCCCCAATATTTCACAAAGGAATGTTCAACAAAGTACATAACACCACACATGGCCAGCCAACCAATTGATTCAGGTACAAGTTGTAGGAGGAGAGCGAACTAAGATGGTTCTTAGCACATTGACAACAGGATGGAAATTGTTTGTGTCAAAGAATAACATAAAAGTTAGGACTGTCTGCATTTTTCATTTCTACATTAAAAAGCGCTTAGAATATATTTAATTTGGCTGCATAACATTTAGCTTACTATTGTTGTTAAACATAGCAAGGTTCTCAGGTCTTTCAAGACTGAGAGTTGATGGTATTCTATTACTTTTGCCTAGAGGTAGGTTCTTCAAGGGTTGCATATGTTCTACAATTTAGCTAGCCAGTGTGCCTGGCAAATTTTGTTTTGTGTATTGCATGGAAACACTAATTACGACCAAGCCCTAAGAAATGGCTTTTTAGATAGCTAGCAATATGATGTTCTAAATATAAACCATTTGGCTTCTTCTTCTTAGATTAGTCCCACGGTCCCTTGCTCAACTGACTTTATTGGTGCCCTTGCTCAACTGACTTCATTGGTGGGCTTGTCATTTGAACTGCACCATCATTCGATTTGTCAACCTGTGAGTTGCGAACATTCTGCGTACTTGTTTATAACGCCCCACTTTCAGTGAAACGTTAAACGGTATTTTGCAAAAAACTACTCGTGAAAATTTCGATCTTTGTGTGCCGTGTTGTATGTTGTGCCTGGTGAAAGCCCGTTAATGTCACCTAGAGGGGGGGTGAATAGGCGTTCCTGAAAAATTCTTCAAATACAGCGGTAAAATTCTGGTAGGAAGATCTGACCAAAATGGTAGGAGGCTCCGACCGGCTTTCTCGGGCTGGTCGAGAGGTCTGGTCAGAGGTTCCGGCCAAGAACGCTGGAGGTTCCGATCCTAGTGTTCTGACTCTACCAAGATAGCTCAATAATAGATAAATTGACAGAGGTCAAGTATAGTGTAAGTAATAGGGTAGGAGATAAATGTAGGCAACGGAAGATACAAAATAAGGCAATAACGAGAAACCACAACAGAGACATAAAGATTTTTCTCGAAGTTTGGGTCATAAAGATCGTACATCTCTGTTGAGGAGCTCCAAAGAGCCGGGTCTCGATCGACCCCTTGCCTCATCAAGCGACCACGAAGATCAACTTAGTATCCACTAGAATTTACCTCTTTTCCTTGCGGAGGCGAGGTTAAACTTCACAAACATTCCCGGGACAATCCACAACTAAAGGAAGCTTGCGGGAGATGCCTAACCGTCTAGGAGGTTTCTCTCCAAGAGAAATAAGCTCCAAGCAGTCAATCCACGTCCTCCTCAAGTACACAAGATCCTCCCAACCTTCTCTCAACAAAACTCACTCAATTTCCCACTAAATCCTCACAAGAATTACAAAGGATGCACTAGAACTAGTTAGGAGAGCTCAAAAGATCTTAGGAGAGGCTAGGAGACAGTTGAAATGAAGTGGAATGGCCTCCCAACGGCTAGAAACAAAGTTTGGACTTTATAAACAATAGCTTACGTCACTTAGCCGTTATTTATAGATATTGGCTAGGGGGTCGGAACCTCCGGCCAACACTTAGATCTAGCCGAAAATGTTGGTCGGAGCCTTCGATCCCAGGAGTAGAAACCTACGACTCTGATACTGAAACTAGCCTATCCCAAGTGTATGTGTTGTGCCAAAGTGATGGACTCTTAGCTATTTGGATCTTAAGCACTTAAGTGGTCTTGGAACACTGTTTGCAACCCCTCTTGATAGTACGGTTTTTCCTCGACTCAAAAGAAAATTCAAAAGAATTTAAAATAAACTCCGAGTCGCTTCGCCGCTTTACGTCATGTCTTTGTGGGGGTCTTCATGCACCACACCAAGTAACCTGGGACTAATTCTCTGCACAATTCTCGATAAACTCATTAATCACTTAACCACTTTGTCATTAATCCACCAAAACCCACTTAGGGGTTAGATGCACTTTCAATCTCCCCCTTTTTGGTGATTGATGACAATATGGTTAAAGCTTACAACAGAATGAATATATAAATTTGATTTTGAATGAAAGTAGATGAATTTGGCTCCCCCTAGAAATATACATATATTAGTGAGAGTGAAGTACATATGCATATTGAGTATTTGAGAAATATGGAAAGCCTTATTCATTTATTTTCATTCGTGGGGTACAAAGTGTGACATGATAAACAGAATATAAAATGCATATGACATGGCAAACACACAAAACATGAGAAATAAACATCACATCATATTGCATGGCATCACAAGAATAGATTTAAATACTGAAATTAAACTAGAATCATAATTAAACACTCATTACAACTCAGAATATGATCAATACATGTCCAAAGGCTAAAAAGAAGTCTAGAAATCCTAAAGACAGGTGAGGGGGGGTCAGAACCTCCGGCCTTATGGTCGGAGGTTCCGGCCACACTGCAGAGCAGCCAACAAAAGTGAGAGGAGGCCCCTTCATTCTGAATTTTCTCCCCATTTGGCATCAAGGCACCAAAAAGAGAGGAAAACCATGGGAAGAAAGGACTCGGTCATCGTCGGAAGGGATAATCTTAGTGTCGCTGGACGCTGTACTGCCTGCAGTGCCGGTCTCATCATCAGGGGCAATAATTTCTGTATTGCCACTGGCAGCATCATCATCCCTCTCAATAATGGGAGGAATGTCGTAGACTGGCTGAAAAGGAGGAGCTACAGGTATAAAGCTAGGTTGGAAGGGTGGAACATCCGGCACAAAGGTAGGCTGAACTGGTGGAGGAGCTGCGACAGGATCATCATCCTCATCACCATGTTCCTCGCTGCTGTCCCCATCCTCCTCATCATCCTTCCTATTATCATCATCATAATAGGAGTCCTCCTTTGTGTCTTCATCAGAAGCTGTCTCAGACTTAGAATCTCCAAAAGGTCTTGTGGAAGGGCTTGTGCCACTGACGATGTGCTGAGCAGTCTCATAGACGACAAAGGGATCCTCAAAAACCTCATCTAAAGAGTCATCGGAGACTGTCTTGCCAGCATCCCTCAACATCTCCTTCTGCCGGCGCTCCATCTTCTTGATCTTCACAGCATTCTTAGTATATATATTGAACATGGCCTTAAGTGCCTTCTTGATGGGCGACTCGGAAGACTGAGAAGAAGAGCCGGACCAAGAGGTAGCTGAAGAAAACTTCACTTCAGGCGGAGTTGGTGGACGGTAAGCTTTGTGCTTCACCTCCTTCTCTAACACTAGTCCAGACACTTCCTGTATCATCTTCATGATATAAGGAGCATAGGTGCATCCTCTTTTGGGCTCCACCACGTTGTTGAAGATTTCAAACCAAATGTACTTCATGACACTGACAGGTGGCTGATTTCTCCTCAGCCTTGCAAGCAAGGTGTAGTGGCGAGCGGGGAGAGCTGTGGCATCGCTAGCCTTAGGAGAAAGAGTTGCCCTGATCATGTTCAGGAGAATCTTGTAGGGAGGGAGAAGCCCTTTGGTAGTGCCTATGCAGTTTCTGGGCGCCCCATCGGCATATAGAAACAAGATCCTCTGAATGGGCAGCATCTTCTCACTGTGCAGATTCAGCTTGTTGAGATCATCAGGGTCCAACCCCAAAATGGCTGCGAACTGAGAGATAGTAACTGTGTACTCCACACCCTGAGTCCGCCATCTTATCTGAAGTTCATGCTGTGGACTCTCCTCAAAGAACACGGTCGCGTAAAACTGACCGATCACCTCCTCACTCCAGTCATACTGTAGGCCCATAATACCTCCAATGTCCTTGTTCAGGCAAAGCTTTATCACATCCTTGAAGATCCGCCCCTTCTGGCACTGCATGTACTTCCAGTTTATATACTTCATCTCCATGATCGGCTTGGGTCGACTCATGAAACTGAGTTGTACCAGTCCACCTAGACAGCAGTGACAAAGCGGGGGTCTGATAACTCCTAAGGGAGAGTACCTGGGTTCAGCTTCCTGTCTCTGCTTCCCTTTGCCACATCGTGCAGATAATCAAAATGTTGCCTAGCAATATGGCCAAAGGGAGTAGTGCTGACGACTCTGTGCTTGATCACTCGGATTGGGTCATCGAAAGTCCCATTGCCAGAGTTGCGAGTGCCACCACTGCGAGATCCACCACGCCTTGGTGGCGGTGGTGCATCTGAATTCCTAATCACCAAGGCAGAGCTGCGAGTCTGTCTTGTAGATGGAGGCTGTGTAGCGGCCCTCTTTCCTCCGCCTGCCATCCTGCTGCTGCTAGCATGAGCTAATCCCTTTCCCTTGTCAGCCCGTCTGGGAGGAGACTCCTGATCACCTTGGGTACCGGAGGTGGAGACATCTTGTCTTGCCTTTTGACGCTTCTCTCGAGCCATTGACACTGAAATACAACCATGGAATCAAGGAAAGTACTGAGGTCAAAAATATATTGGAAGAACTAAGGTTACATAGGCTAACAGAAACAGCCGGTCAGAAAGTCTGACCCAAGGGTCGGACCCTCCGGCTAGCCTTCTCGACTAGGCCGAGAGTGCTGGTCGGAACCTCTAGCCTTGAGGACCGGAACCTTCGGCCGACACATGGCTGCAACTTGATCTTCAAAACTAGCCAATGCATTTGATGCAAGACTATAGATTGATGTTCTAGGGATATGCAGGAATGTTTTCCACCAAGGGAAACTAGCCCTAGGTTCACATATTGAAAGATCGGGGTAAAAAAAATATGAAAAACTAAGGAAAGAGATCGAAACCAATACCTTGAGATGAGAAAGCGCAAAAACATCGACGAGACGGAGTTTCCGACCACCAAAGAGGAAGGAAACGTGAAACCCCGAAGATTTTTGATGGTTGGAGTTGAAAATCGCCCAAATAGGAAATGGGAGTGAGTTAGGGCTGAGAGGGGATGAAATAAGGAGAGAGAATAACTCCCAGCTGCCCACAGGAGGGTAAAAACCGACGGTCAGCCGGAACCTCCGGGCTATGGAGCCGGAGCTTCCGGCCAGGTTTTTGATATGGGATTAAGTGTCGAAGCCTCCGGCCCAATGGCCAGAGCCTCTGACTAGACTTTTCTGGAAAGTGGGAAACAAGGTATTTTGGCTCAAAGAAAGTGGACATGATTTTCAGTTGACCCATATGTGACCAGCAGCAATCAATAAGCACATAACAATGGTCACAAATGAAGATCAACAATGAAAAGAAATTTTCGCAATGGAAAACTAGCACACAAGGATTTTCGCAATATTTTGAGAAAATAATTTGAGGAATGTTGGAGCTCCGTTTCATGTGTTAAGACCATTTTCTACACAAGAAGAGGCCTCAAAAATACAGAAGCTCATTTTGATTAGCATCCTTTTGACCCATTCTTGACTATTGATTAGTTAAGCACTTAGTCATGCAATGTTTCGAGAATCTAAGATATTGAGCTCACTCCTAAGCTCGCAAAACCTCTTCTCATTTAAGGGCTTGGTAATGATATCGGCAAGTTGGTGTTCGGTTCTCACATGGGTAATGGCGTTATTTTCTTTGGCTTCGTGGTCTCTCAAGAAGTGGTGGTGTATGTCAATATGTTTGGTTCTTGAGTGTTGGATGTGATTATTGGCTATTTTGATGACGCTCTCATTGTCACAAAGGAGTGGGATTTTGGTCATTTTATAGCCATAGTCTTGAAGAGTTTGTTTCATCCAAAAGAGTTGAGCACAACACGAGCCGACGGCTACGTACTCCGCCTCGGCGATGGATAGGGCAATGGAGTTTTGCTTCTTGGAGGCCCAAGAAATTAAAGACCGTCCAAGTAATTGACAAGTCCCTATTGTGCTCTTGCGGTCAACCTTACACTCGGCATAATTGGAGTCGGAATATCCAATTAGCTCAAAATCACAACCCTTAGGGTACCAAAGACCGAAATTAGGAGTGCGCACCAAATATCTTAGAATTCTCTTAACGGCAATAAGATGACATTCTTTAGGCGCCGCTTTAAAACGAGCGCACATGCACACACTAAGCACAATATCCGGTCTAGATGCACAAAAATAAAAAAGAGATCCAATCATGGAGTGATATACTTTTTGATCCACCAGTTTGTCGTTGTCATCGAGGTCGAGATGCCCATTTGTTGGCATTAGAGTCTTGATGGGCTTGCCTCCCTCCATCTCGAATTTCTTGAGAATGTCCTTGAGATACTTTGATTGCGAGATGAAGGTTTCATCTTTTTGTTGCTTGACTTGAAGCCCGAGGAAGAAAGTGAGCTCCCCCATCATCGACATCTCGAATCTCCTAGTCATGATCTTGCTAAATTATTCACTAAAAGAGGGATTAGTAGAACCAAAGATTATGTCATCGACATAAATTTGGTACACAAATAAATCATTCTTAAAATATTTTAGTGAAGAGAGTAGTGTCGGCTTTGTCTATTTCATAGCCATTTTTAAGTAGAAAGTCGCGAAGATATTCATACCAAGCTCTAGGGGCTTGCTTGAGCCCGTAGAGCGCCTTATGAAGCTTGTAGACATAATTTGAATATTTGGGATTTTCAAACCCGGACAGTTGCTCCACATACACGAACTCGGAGATTGGTTCATTGAGAAAAGCACTCTTGACGTCCATTTGATAAAGCTTGAAATTATGGTTAGCGGCATAAGCTAATAAAATTTGAATAGACTTAAGGCGAGCAATCGATGCAAAGGTTTCACCGAAGTCGAGGCCCTTGACTTGAGTGAACCCTTGAGCCACTAACCGTGCTTTGTTGCGAGTAACCACTCCATTTTGTCTTGCTTGTTGTGAAAGACCTACTTGGTGCCGATGATGTTTTGCTTGGATCTCTCCACTAATGACCACACTTAATTGTGGGTGAAGTTGTTCAACTTTTCTTGCACGGCCATCACCTAATCCGGATCACCAAATGCGTCATCCACCCTAATTGGCTCCAAAGACGAGACAAAAGAGTAATTCTCACAAAAGTTAGCGATCCGAGAGCGAGTGGTTACCCCTCTTTGGATATCACCAAGAATGTTGTCGACAAAAGAGTAGTTTCGGTACTGCGCTCAAACACAAGAGACAGGAGTACTCTGTTGAAGGTCTCATTACTTCTCTTGATGTTGAAGAGAAAGCTCGGGAAAAGAACGCTATGTCTAAAGGCGATGGTGGGTAGTCTAGCACCAAAGTGGTGCAGAAGCCATCGAATAAGAACAAAGGGAAGTTTGTCAAAACCCATTAGAGCACCAACTTTAAGAAGAAGAAGAATAACAACAACAATCAGGAGGAAAGAACTTACTATGTGTGTGGCTTGCCTGGTCACTTGGCCAAGAAGTGTCCACAACGCAAGGGAATGAAGGAACCTGCAGGACAGATTTCTAAATCTATCAACGTGACCATTGGCAACACTGGAGATGGGACCGGGTATGGTAATTTACCTACTATTCTTTCAGTTACTCAGTTCACTAATTGGTGGGTTGATACGGGATCCAATGTACATGTTTATGCTGACATCTCGTTGTTTTCTTCTTATCAGGTCACTCGGGATTCTCCGTCCTAATGGGAAATGGATCGCATGCTACTGTTCATGGTGTTGGCACGGTAGATCTGAAGTTTACTTTGGGAAAGATCGTGTAGCTAAAGAACGTGCAGCATGTCTCAACTATCAACAAGAATCTCGTTAGTGGTGCCCATTTGTGTAGAGACGGGTTTAAGTTGGTGTTTGAGTTTAATAAAGTAGTCGTGTCTAAACATGGATATTTTATTGATAAAGACTATGAGTGCGGAGGCTTGTTTCGTTTTTCCTTTCTGATTTCAGCAATAAATCCGTGAACCATATTTGTGGCAATGTAGATGATGAGGCCAATGTTTGGCACTCACGTTTATGTCATATTAATTTTGGTTTGATGTCTCGACTTTCCAGTATGAATTTAATTCCACGTTTCCCATTGTCAAAGGTTCTAAGTGCCATAGTTGTGTGTAATCAAAGCAACCTCGTAAGCCTCATAAGGCTACCAAGGAGAGAAACTTGGCACCACTAGAATTCCTACATTCAGATCTTTGTGAAATGAATGGGGTGTTGACGAGGGTGGAAAACGATATTTCACGACTTTGATTGATGATGCTACTAGATTTTGTTATGTGTACTTGTTGAAAATGAAAGATAAGACTCTAGACTATTTTAAAATTTATAAGGCAGAAGTTAAAAACCAACTTGACAGAAAGATAAAAAGACTTAGATCGGGTCATGGTGGAGAGTTCTTCTCAAACGAATTTGACTTATTTTGTGAGGAATATGGAATAATACATGAGAGGACGCCTCCCTATTCTCCCGAGTCTAATGGGATTACTGAAAGAAAAAACTGCACGCTCACTGACTTGATGAATGCCATGTTAGATACTGTGGGATTACCCAAGGCATGGTGGGGGGAGGCCTTGCTAACTTCAAATCATCTATTGAATTGAGTTCCTAATAGAAATAAGGACAAAACTCCATACGAGGTATGGATTGGGAGAAACTATCACTCTCTTACTTGCGCATATGGGGATGCTTGGCGAAAGTCAATGTACCAATAACAAAGAAGCGCAAGCTTGGGCCTAAGACTGTGGATTGTGTCTTTCTGAGATATGATCACCATAGCAGATTTTTAATAGTTAAATCTGAGGTACTTGACATGCATGTTGGTACAAGTATGAAGTCTCGTGATGCTACATTCTTTGAGAGAATTTTTTCAATAAAGGATACACATAACACTTGTACTCAACTTTCTGAAATAACTCCCAGCTCAATCATACCACTTGAACAATCTGAACACTTACATAAATCTGTCACTGAGGAGGATGATAGTGAAGCTCCTAGGAGGAGCAAGAGACAAAGGATAGCTAAGTCCTTTGGTGATGATTTCATTGTGTACCTCGTGGATGACACTCCTAAGTCTATTTCAGAAGCTTATGCATCTCTTAATGCAGACTACTGGAAGGAGGTTGTTCGTAGTGAAATGGATTCCATTATCGCTAATGGGACTTGGGAGGTGACAGAGCGACCTTATGGGTGCAAACCTATGGGTTGTAAGTGGGTGTTTAAGAAGAATCTTAGACCTGATGGTACTATTGAAAAGTACAAGGCTCGGCTTGTAGCCAAAGGCTATACTCAGAAAGAAGGCAAAGATTTCTTTGACACTTACTCACCTGTTGCTAGACTGACCACAATTCGAGTACTACTCTCTTTGGCTGCCTCACATGGTCTTCTCGTTCATCAGATGGACGTTAAGACAACTTTCCTTAATGGAGAGCTAGATGAGGAAATTTATATAGGACAACCTGATGGGTTTGTAGTAAAAGGTCAAGAAGGCAATGTACTAAAGTTGCTAAAATCTCTGTATGGTCTAAAACAAGCTCCTAAGCAGTGGCATGAGAAATTTGGTAGAACACTAACATCTGCAGGCTTTGCGGTCAATGAGGCAGATAAATGTATATACTATCGCTATAGTGGGGGTGAGGGAGTTATTATGTGATTGTATGTCAAAGACATACTGATTTTGGGACAAATATTGATGTGATAAACGAGGTCAAATCATTTCTATCTCAGAATTTCGATATGAAGGATTTGGGAGTAGCTGATGTTATCTTGAACATCAAGCTAATAAGAGGTCAGAATAGGATTACACTCATGTAATCCCATTATGTGGAATATGTTTTGAACCGTTTTGGTTACATTGATAGCAAGCCTTCTCCAACACCTTATGATCTTAGATTGTTGCTTTGTAAGAACAAGAGAATAGCTAGGAATCAATTGGAATACTCTTAGATAATTGGCTCACTTATGTACCTAGCTAGTGTGACTAGGCCTGATATCTCCTTTGTTGTGAGCAAATTGAGCCGATTTACTTCTAACCTAGGAGATGATCATTGGTGTGCGCTTAAGTGAGTTATGCACTATCTAAAGGGTACTATGAACCTTGGACTTCATTATACTAGGTACCCGTCGGTACTAGAGGGCTATAGGGATTCCAACAGGATCTCTGATGTCGATGAGATCAAAGCCACTAGTGGATACGTTTTCACACTAGGTGGTACTGCTGTTTCATAGAGGTCTTGCAAATAGATTATCTTGACTAGGTCAACCATAGAAGCTAAGCTTACGGCACTAGACACTGCTACTGTTGAGCAGAATAGCTACGTGATCTATTAATGGATCTACTTGTGGTTGAGAAGTATGTGCCAGCCATCCTTATAAACTGTGACAATCAAACTGTTATTACTAAAGTGAACAGTTCTAAGGATAACATGAAATCGTCTAGACATGTGAAGAGACGATTGAAGTCTATTAGGAAATTGAGGAACTACGGAGTTATAACATTAGATTATATTCAAACATCTAGAAACCTGGCAGATCCCTTTACTAAGGGACTTTCACGGAATGTGATAGATAATGCATCGAAGGAGATGGGTATGAGACCCATGTGAGTTATACTATGGTGGTAATCCAACCTATGTGATCAGAGATCTCGTGAAATAGGACCTGGGAAGAACAAACCATTAGTTAACTGGAGGAGAGTACCTTTAACTCTCTCTAAGTAAAGATGCATGTACTCTCACAAGCTGCAAGACATATTGGTTATGCCTTAATGTGTTCTATTGGTTTTAAATAGCGAAGATGCTATCCTGCGGAGTATTCTTAAAAGAGCACACCTATATGAACCTGATTGTTAGTCATAGTCTATGGAGATTTTGGGTGAATCTCTTAGGAAGCTCATGAAAAGACTAAGGAGTATGACTTATACGCTTCAACTGAGGGGTAGCTGACAGGTGGCCTAGTATCAGTTAAGTTTCTGAGTGAAACTTGCTCGTACAAAACTTGCAATTCAAGATTTAGTCCATTATTCAAGTTGTGAGTAAATGTAGCTTGGAGATCTAGATGGATGTTCAACCTTAATCGATCTCCATCGAAACACTGGTATAAAAATAGTACATTGAAAAAAAGGCAAATCTCTGTGTGACTTTGAGATTTGGTGGGGGATTGTTGGAATTGTTAGTGGGCTTAGGGCCCAATTGAAGGATAATTCCTAGAAAAATCTAAAAAAAGCCCATCTCATGGGAGACATGCATGTGAACTTTAGTACCACCTTGCTTATTCTAAGAGAGGGAGACCTCCTTAAAAGGGTGAGTGCTCTCCTAGTCACTTGAGCAATGTGTGGTGGAGAGAACTAGAGAAACACACGTGTGCGCTCGCTCGCCTCGCCGGGCTCGGGCATGGGGCCGGGGGACACGCACACGCGACATGCGTGTGAATGGTCCGCCAAAATTGGCTCCTCATGCTTGTCCAGACGCGGCTTCCTTTTACAGTTCTGGTTTTGCTACATACAATGGATATTTCGGTGTTTGTTTTAGAACTCACCGAATTATTCAGTGCGTTAGATTGGTGTGGAGTCCAGGTAGGTTACACACGACTTATCTGGTTCGGTTACGGGAAGGCGTCCTGATCACATGTACTGCGCCGCCCGTACGTCGTCTACTCCGTCTTAGCTTGTCGGCGTGCACCAACAATTGGGAGAGCAGGTTTCCAGAATCGTCATCCTCATGTAGTCCTGCACTAGGAGAGGGCGAATAAGGTTTTTGGGAAGCGCTCTGCGCGATTACTCATTGTTTGTCCGCCATGGCTCGTCTTCCTCTACGTTCAGGCGTTGCACGTCGTCGTCACCATCCTGTACCACGTGTGGTATGTGCGGTGCGTGCTACTGCTCCGAGCTATCCTTCTGAACAGAATTGTCGATACGTATTCTTCATGTTTTACGTGATCAATCTATTCATGTATTTTTCGGTTGCATATATGTCTAGATTGTGTGAGATGATTCTGCTAGCTTATGCAGTTGATGTCATGATTTATTTATGGAATAAATTAAATCTACATGTGCTTATTTTTTCAACATATCTCAATTATTTCAAGCCCTTACTTGTGTTCGACTAGCTCCCAAGAAAAGTACTAGTCTCACACGTTCATTTTAAGCAATGATATACAGTAATAGGGTATAGAAGTAATTAAATTAAATCTACAAGTTCAGAGTTACATAGACCAATCGACCAAATAATATGATTCAGCGGAAGCTTGTCTACCGATACCACAGGCAACCAACTAGGGGTAGACCCCTTAAAGAATCAATCTGAAGAAGCAAGAAATTCCTGTAGCACTCAACCTACAACAAAGGTAAGTAACAAATACACAAGCAAGAGTCAGTACATTACCGAAATAATGTACTGGCAAAGACAATCCTATATCACTGCATGCAAGCTCTAAGTCAAGGAAAAATGCTATTTGTAGTTTCATCTTTGCATAAAGCTAATTTTAGTTCACAATCATTTACAATGGTATTTAGTAATATAATAAAACATATATAGCATGTAAAGAAAGTGATCAACATAATATAAGTATCATATTTGTTACCCTCCCCGGCAACAAGTCATCATAATCATCAAAAATCACAAATCCATATCCCAATTTCATAAACACATTTGTAAAGCACAAAACTATACTCATGGCACGTCACAATGTCACTCATGACTGCGAGCACGGCTAACCGATTAGTTTTGACTCTACAGAATTTGTACAACTTTACCGACATAATGTAAATCCTTTAGTTTGTCTAGTACCCATCGGTACCACCACACTCTACACATTGAATGCGGTTTAGAGGTCACAACGAAGTCGTTACATTATCTATTTGTCTAACCTTGCATGAGCACGGTGAGTGGGAATCCACACTAAGTCTAGGTCCTTAATGTCGTCACGGTGGTTAGCCAAACACCGTGACGCCATGGAGAAACAACCCACATGGCACTCTCCGTTGTATTGGACATGCTCAGACCCCCCATCCTGTAAGTAGAGAAACAACCCACTCACAGAACACACACTGGGACGATTCCAGTCCCGTAAAAATAGACGCACACACATAGGTAGCTCCTATAGACCATCGCCAAGACTAGTTTATACTACAACCGCCTCCTGGATGCAAGGTTAGACAGATATACAACTTACTAGGCTAAGGCCATCCCATACTAGCATATGTGGTTGTACGGTACACAATAGAGGGTGACATAGAGTTTAGTCCTTAATCAACTCAAGCAAACACTCCCCTTATCGACGTGCAATTACAAACATATGCACGTCACTTGCTGCCCAAGTCTAAAATCACATTTTTCATCATTTTAGTTTACAAATAAACAGAGAAGTCACCTCTGTCTAGGAGTTATGAAATTCCCAAAATCTCATTTATAAAGTGATTACAATCTATTTTAGCACATCTCTATGCATGGCTAAGCAATTTATATATGTATAAGCATATATAATCCCAAATGAGCACAAGTCAAATGCTCTAACCAACTCTAAGGTTACAATCAGCAAGAATTACAAGTTTTCAAGATTGATTATGCAACAATTAGGTCATAACTACCAATTTTCACAATTTAAATACCGATAGTTACAAATATGCTGCAACTTTGTAAATAAACAAATTTCATTCCCCACAACATAGGATCCAAATTGTTCAAAAGAGGAGGATAGAATACTTGCCTTACTCTTGAATACCCTGGGCATCAAATATTCCACTCCTTCACCGATTTCAAATACGCTCTCTAGAAAGAATTTAACGTACGATCGAATAAATAGCAAATAGTGCGAAAAATCCAAAAATGCTCTAATATGCATGAGGTTTATGCTGTGGTTAGGTACTGACCTAAGGTGAATTTAGGTGAAAGAATTTCCATTTTATCACTTTTTATTTGGGTGTTATGAATTTTATGAGTTCTATATATGTAATACAGTATTTATACCTTATATAAATTTTAGAGATACTCTATGAGATGTTTTGCTAAGTGTGAACTCTAGACAACGGATAGGTATTGGTGTTGGATGATTTTTAGTGAAGGAAGCTCTATTTTGTTACTTTGCATTTCGGAGATATAAATTTTAGAAGTCATATACGCGAAATACGGGGCTTGTACCTTATATCAATTTTAATATGTACTTCATGAGGTAGTTTTGTCAAATTACTATTTACAGTATTAGAGAGAATAATGTTAGATGAAATATTGTGAAACAAGTTCTAATTTAGTAGTTGGCATCTGAGATATATATTATTTGGAAGTCTTATACATGAATACATCTAATTGCAAAATAATATTAAATGTCCAAATTACTTTAAAGTGTGTGGAACCTATACAGTGAGTTTGTACTGGTCCTTGAAGAATTTTGGTGAAGAAGTTTCTATTTTATCAACTTCTATTTTGGAGATATTAATTTTGTAAGTTTTAAGCTTGTATACGGTATCTATACGTATAATTTAATATACATGTGTTTTAGGACTAGGTTTCTATGAAATCTACCTTTATATATTCAAGGAAAAATACATTGTGGACTCACTGCCATTTGGTGTAATTTATTTGGAGTTAAAATAGAGTTTCTAAAATTTTGAGATATTCTTTCACTTTTTATACCATATTTATAATATCCATCTATTATACAAATCTCAAAGGGTGTTTTGTGTATTACTTTTAGTTAATAATCTCTTTTTAGAAATAAAGGCAAGATATTATGAAGCTAACAAAATTGTGTTCATGTTATTTGGAGCTAATATGAATTTCTTATGCATTTTAGAAGTTATTACATATTTTATACACTAATTAAGGCATTTACCAATTACTAGATTTATAAAAGTGCCTTTTGTACAAATTTGACCCAGTTTTAGTTTACCACAGAAAAGTTCAACATTTTATGAATTTATCAAATCTTAATTTACCAAAATTGATGTTTATGTGAAGTGGATAAAATCTTAAAGTGTTTATGCACTTTTATTCTTTATCTTATTTTTGAGGCATATTAAGTACTAGTTATTTAAGATTTTAATCTACAGAAATAAAGTTCATAGTTTTATGATTCCAAAAAAATTTTATTCATTCAATTTGGAGTTAAAATGAATTTTTTATGAATTTTACAGGTTTATCTATTTTTCAGTTCAACAAATAACATATTTAACTTTTTCTTAATTTTTCTCAGATTTTAAATTAGTTGGGTCCACCGGTTCATGAAAGAAATTATGCAGAAAGGTGTCGATGCTTTGTACCGGCAATAAAACTATAGGGCTACTCGGCGAAGGAAAACTCGGTGGATTGCAGAGGAACACAAAGAGTTTTTATACTGGTTCAGGCCCTCGATATGAGGTAATACGCTATGTCCAGTTGAGGTGTTATTCCTCTGACGTGTTTGGTGATCAATGATCTTGTGTCCGCCCTCATAGGGCGCCCTGCCTCCCTTTATATACTAGGGGACATGGGTATATGATAAGGATCCCAACCGGATACGGCCAAGGGATTTCCTTCTTAGAGATAGAAACCTATCCGACTAAGACTGTGTTTCCTTATCTTATAAGATAAAGTCTACCGGGTACTATCTTATCTCTAATTACATGGTTCGGTCCATCCTCTATCCAAGTGGCCCATATGCTGGTAATGAGGTACCCGGGGCCCATGGCCTCCACGGTAGCCCCTGAGACCTTCATAGTTGAGTCACAGCTAATGCCGAGTGCTCATCCTCCACGGTAAAGATTGCTCGAGTGCGATGCTCCCAAGTACTCTTTGTCCGAGTGAGCCTTCTTCCCGAGTCCTGCTTCATGTCAGCTGACAGCGAGGCTATGAAGGGCTTCATGTAGATGTATGAATAGTGTGCACCGAATAGGCGCACCTATTAGGTGTAGCCCCCAACTTTGTGCTTAATTGTGAAGACAATTAAACATAAAGTCAAAGATCTTTAACCTGATAATCTTTCCCGAGTAGATTACTACTGGTATATAAGATTCTTCGGTATCATGTCAACCGGAATAAACTTTATAGTCTTGCCAAGTAGGGTACTACTCGTATATAGGACTCTTCGACTTCATATCAGTCGGAATGTGTGTTTATAGTCTTGCCGAGTAGGATGCTACTCGTATATGGGACTCTTCAGCTTCATATCAGCTGGAATAAGGGGTTTATAGTCTTTTCCGAGTGGCGTCCCACTCAGAAGTTAGACTCCTCCGCATCATGTCAGCGGGAAAAGATATTTATAGTCTCTCCCGAGTAGTGCACTACTCGAAAGTTAGACTCTTCAGCATCATGTCGGCTGGAGTGATATTGCTCATGGCAACTGGTGGCCACGCATGTAGGCCGAGTACCACTGCATGAAAATGAATCCACTGCGTGGTCAGGTGTACTCGAGAAAGATACCTGCATCCTCAATTTGAATGAAGACCAGCTTGTGATCCATGTAAAGATATATCCTCGAGACCTGGTGGATAAAACAGACACCCAAACATATATGTTTAGTAATAAGGCTCTCATGAAGCATATCTGTTTACCTCATCGGCTCCTGTTAGTAGCACCAGCACTATAATTTCAACTCAGCCTGCGGGCGGCCCACATAGGGCATGCTACTGTAGGAACTCATATCTTGGTGGCCCAGTGCTAACTGTGTAGGCCCAAGCCCATTTAGTCGGCATCGGCTCTATAAAAAGCGGGGAGAGAAAAAGATTCCTTCATCTTTCCTAAATTAACCAATCGCTTCGTCTTCCACCTTCGCGCCCAACTTTTCGCTTCCCGCCTGGCTAGGGTTAGCTGCTGCTGTTCCCCACCTGAACTCGGGCGATTCCAATCCTCTTCGTGTGCTCCAAGCCCCCAATTCGTTTTTTCCCAAATCTTACTACTTCCAGCCATGCCGAAAGCTTCGGATCTTGTGGGTGCGTCGAAGAGTGCTTGGCCGATTTCAGATTGCGGCTCGGCGAAGCTGAAGCTGCTGGAGAGTCAACTGAAGTTGCCTAGCCAAGAGGTGATTCGTTGGCGGCCGGCTAAGGGTGAGTCGGTCCCAAATCCCCAACCTGGTGAAACAGTAGTTTTTGCCTCTTTTTTCGATCGGGGCTTATGCCTTCCCTCTTCCGATTTCTTCCGCCGCGTCCTTGACTTCTACGGGCTGGAGTTGGTACATTTGAATCCCAACTCGATTCTTCAGATCTCCATATTTGTTACTCTCTGTGAGTGCTTCTTGGGTGTGGAACCCCATTTTATTTTCTTCCGGCATCTGTTCGACATCAAACCCCAGCCCTCCAAGAATAATATTAGTGTGATTGGGGGGGCTGGTCTCCAGCTGAGGAGTGATGGGAAGAAGACTTATCTTGATCTTCCCTTGAAATCTTCCTTGAAAGGCTGGCACAAGGAGTGGTTCTATTGCGTAGATCTGGCTCCCTCCTTGCGCCCATTCACCGGCTTGCCGCCCGTGGTTTTACCAAATTGGTCAGCAGAGCCGTCCTTTGAGGAGATGGGCCAGGTGCATCAATTGTTGGTGAAGTTAGATGACCTCAAGAAGGCTGGCCTGACAGGACCTTGGGTGGCTCGTCGCTTCCTGACTCGGCGCATCCAGCCGCTAAAGCTGAGGAGTGCATTTGGCTGGGCTTTTAAGGGCAAAAAGATCCTGACCGAGTAAGCAACAAGTCAGCCAACAAGCGTGTAGTGACCGAGACCCTGTTCGGTTACTTCTCTGAAGGGGTGATTGTTGACGCCGAAAACCGCCGGGGGCCGTTCGGCGCCTGGAGACACGCGAAGCCCTGGGAGATTTGCTTCACTCCAGTGCAGGTCCTAAATCTATAGGTTCGTAGGCGTGCCAGTCAATTTGACCCAGTAATTGACAAGGAGATAAAACAAATTAGATCAGTAAACCAATCGGCCGATACAGACTGACACAGACTCCTAGCCGATGGCCGATAGCACCTTTATATTGGCTAGCAGACCGATGATGATATAAATGAATAGTAAACCAGCCGATTGCCGAAGGTATTGCTCGCACTGTGCCCGGGCCCTTGCTCATGCCCGCGCTTGGGTCCTTGCGCGTGCTCGTGCCCGGGTTCTCGCGCGTGCCCGACTACCAACAGCACTTGCACATCGGCTAAGAAGCCGATGACTGCCAACAGCATGTGTACTGACTAGGAAACTGATAGCGATATGAATAGCCGACTACCAATATAACATGTGCATCAGCTGGAAAGCCGATGATAGTGTAGATAGGCAGACTAATAATCAATAGACAATGCAGTCGGCTTTAAAAGATAACTTACCGGCTAAGCACTCCGATAATACATCGCATAAAAACCTATCGACTCAACAAGGATAAATCTATCACTATCAATCTAGTAGGTCGGACCCAACCGATGCAGCACAGATTAATAACGATAAAAGAACCTCGATGAGCCGATAGATCTAATGCAATCGTTATGTATATGATAACTTATCGGCTATACATTCCGATAAGACGCTTGCGTAAAATCTATCAACCTAGCAGGAATAACTTATCGGAGGCAGTTTAGTAGGTTGGACCTAACCGATGCAGCACAAACTATCGATAAGTTACACCCAGTAAGCCGATAAAAACTACGCACGCGTGATGTGGTATATCAACTCAGCCTAAGAGATCAAACTTAATTGATGCAGCCGTAGACGAAGTAGATACACCTGGGTAAGGGGTGACAAGTCTTACCCTCTCGCAGGAGTTTGGACCTAACCGATGCAGCTCGGCTCAAGAAGCAAGAACCCGTCGAATAGGGTGGTGATGCGCCGAATTTGATTGATCAAGAGATGATTTACAAGGTCCCCGGGCATATGTATTTATACCCCGAGTTGATACAGTCCTGATCGGATACGAAACAGGAGTTTCCTAACTATAAAAGGAAAAATAACAAACCCCGATCGGACACGAGATCAGGTTTCCTAAAAATTATTAAAACTACCTAATTTATAGATAAAATAGTAACTGCCATACCGTGGTCTTCACGATTCCTTCCTGAACTCGGCTTCTTCTGGATTAACTTCCACCGGTTGATATAGCCTCTTCCCTTAACCGAAGTCTGATATGAATCGTGCCAAATTTTGGTGTTAACAGTGATCGCGACCAAAGACGATAGTCACCGGGTCGCGGCCTATAGCTTCATTCGGCCCCGTACCAAGATAATCTTTAAACTTCTTCTGTGATGGATGCCTGTGGGCTTGTGTCTGCGGTTGTCCAGCATTATATGATGCATTTTGTTGACCCGTCTGTAGTGGCACGAAGAGTTTCATGAGGACGCACGCCCGTTGTCGGCCGTCAAACCAAAGAAGAGGCCGAGGAGCCCCTCTGCTGCCCAACCCGACTCCAAGAGAGCGGGGAAGAAGCCTATTCTGTATCGGGGCGAGGGGGCCATGATGCCGCACGCCGTGGCAGGAAGCTTGAAGATAAAGGACACCGTCGCCGCGGCGCCCAGGCGATCAAGTCCCAGGTTGGGACTTGTACGGCCGAGCTCGACATTGCCAAGCCCGGCAAAAGCACCGCCAAGTGCACGATCCGAGCGGGATCCGCCAAGCACGCGGGTGCCCGAGTCGGCTACACTCCCAATGGGGCCGTGTCACACCCTGAGATTAGCCACACTAAACATTACCTGTGAAAAATACCCAAGAAAATAAATTTAAAAAGGCTAGAGGAATTAATTAATGGTGTAAAATGCAAGATAATAAATTATCGTGGCCGGGAATATTTTTCTTGTATTCTCTGTGCCAAAATACATTAACTGGATTTTTAGTGGAATTTACAGAGCACAGGAACTATTTTTAATAAATCAAATACGCTTATCAGAATTTAAATCGTCCTGGAAATCTTTTTCCTTTTCTTTTCCCTTCTGTTTTCTCTTTTTCTCCATCGCTGGGCCGGCCCAGCACTGTGCCGCAGGCCGGTTTCCTCCCCGGCCTTTTCCTCCTCGCGCCCGTGCCCCGCGGCCGCGCCTTCCTCCCCGCGCCCTCGCGCTCGCGCCCCGCGCCCTCGCGCCCGTGCCCTCGCGCCCGCGCCCTCGCTCGCCCCGCGCCCACGCACCACCCGCTGACAGGCCGGGCCCGCCTGTCAGCATCATCTTCCTCCTCCATCCGAATCGGGCGGAGGGGAAATTCCTCGGAGCCGTCCGATCCGGCGCCGCCTCCCGCCTCATCCCGCGCTCTCCACTCGTTCAAACGGTCGCGGACCGAGTCCGTCCCACTCCCCCGAGTTCTCCGGCGTCCACGTCCCCTCTCTCCCGAGAATCTCGCACACGATGGCCACGCCGCCGTCCACTCTCCCGTGCGCGATTGGAGCCGTTTGGCCTCGATCTCTCCCGGCCGACTGTATAAAAACCATCTCCACCCTCTCCTCCATCTTTTCCCCAACACGCCGAGCTTTCCTGTGCCCCAGAACCCCGTCGCCACCGCGCACCCGAGCTCCACCGTTTTTCGCCGCCTCCGGCCGCCGCTCGCCGCCGTTTCGGACGCCGCCAGGCTGCTCCGCCACCGCCAACTCCTCCGCCGCACCGCGCCGCACCTCGGCTGCCACTCCGTTGAAGCCGAAGCTCGCCGGACCGCCTCGCCCGCGCGCTCGGTGAGTATCGGCCCTTCGCCTCCTTTCCGGCCGGTGATTCCCGCCGCGCCGCGTCTCCATTCTTCGCCCTAACTCCTCTTCCGTTCTCCTCATCCTCCAGGATGCCTCGGTAACCGCCTCTCGCCCGTTCCCCGCCGTCGGAGCTTCGTTGCCGATGTCGTCCCGAAGCCGCCGCCGCTTCTTCGTCGCCGCCGCCGCTCGCCGCCGGTGAGAACCCCCTCCGTTTTCCTGTTCCATTCCGCCTCTCCGTGTGGTCGCCGCCGTGCCGGGTGGTCGCCGTCATCGACCATCGGGTCGCGTGCGCGCCGCCGCCTCCCGCTCGGGAGGCTGGCTTCGGCCGCCGCTCCCCGGGGCTGTCCGATCTGCCGGGTGGCAGATCGGGGCCGCCCGCTCGCTCGCCCGCGTGGTTGCCCACGGTGGCGCCACATGGTGCGCCCGCCTCTGTGCGCCATCGCCTCCCTCTCGGGTGACGTCTTAAATCGGTTAATGCGCATTAAATCGCTGGTTAATTATATTTACACTGAAATAGCAGTAAAACTTCAATAAATCATAACTAATTCATGCAAACTCTGATTAAGTCCATTCAAATTTCATTAAATCCAGAAAAATGCCAAGAATCCATTAAAAATACTTTCAGCCCATGTTTGTTGACCTCCATGTACTGTTTTTAATTGTTTATGCATTGTTTGTTGTAGAATCCGACACCGGTAATTCTCCTGCGTATTTCGAGATCGTAGCCGAATACCTTGAGCCGGAGCAAGGCAAGTCGCACTGATACTTTGATCACTTTGTACCCATTTTTCGCTAAAATTGCTTTGTTTACTTAAATAAACTGCATTATTTTAATGATTCATGTGGATGGGTATTGCCTTTACAATGTTAGGATTAAGCCTTAGTTTTGATAACTAAATCCTTGTCACCTGGGTAATAATTTGACTAGTTTACAATTCTTAGGAATGCTTAGCCATTCTTAGCAACATAGCTCACATGGGAATTAAATATTATTTCTTTTATATGATTCGACTCCATGTCGGAAAAATGGAACCTTGGATAGGCTGTTGTTAAATTCCTAAAATTTTGACCTAAATGGTGGGCTGTGGGTGTATGGTTTTGCTTGTCACACCCATGGCAATTAAGGACCGGTTCGCGGGAACCACTTGGGCAACTTCCCGTACTTGCCACAAGCCAACGTGGGCAACGGCTGGGCTTGAAGCGTTTCTTCTCCCTCTCCTAGGCACCGAAGAAGAGGGTGGGCGTGATGGAGTTGGGTCGGCCCGGGGTAGGGTTGATCGGCTGCCGGATTCACCGTGGCGCAAGGGGGGTAGCCTGGCCAATATGGCGTGCCCTGTCGGCAGGTGCAACCTCAGCGTCGTGAACGGTCCTGTCACAGCCTCGTACGGGACATCGTGGTGATGTACTGGCACACGGGAACGTGTGTGGGGGCTGTGTCTTGTGGGTACAGTTGTACACCTCTGATCAGAGTAAAACTATTCGAATAGCCGCGCCCGCGGTTATGGGCACATTGGCCAAGACTCACCGTGATTAGTCTCACCCTAGATAATTAATCCTGTTTTATCAAACTGGTGTGTGGAAGGTGTTGAGTCCGGTCAGCGTGGTTGAGCTGACTGGGGGTGACCGATTAGCGTGGTGTAACGCTAGTCGGTGGAGACTGATGAGTGTGGTGTAACTCTCATCAGTTACGCCTGGTGGTCGTGGTGTAACTTCCATCAGCGCGGCCTGGTCAACGTGGTTTAGCGTTGGTCGGGAAAAGCTGGTCAGCGTGGTACGTTGTCCGGTGGTGACTGGTTAACGTGGTGTAGCGTTAATCAGTGGAGTCCGGGTAACGTGGTGTAACGGTACCCGGAGGTGTCTGGTGAACGTGGTGTAGCGTTCATCAGTGGAGACTGGTTGACGTGGTTTAGCGTCAATCGGTTGGGAATGGTTGGGCCTGGTTAACGTGGTGTAACGTTAATCAGTGGAAGTTAATATTGTTAATTAAATCAACTTTTTACTGTTTACGAACTACTCCCTTTTGCAACTGCTTTTCCGTAAATAAACCCTATTCCATCTTTGTACCCTGTGCATATGCATACTTGTGGGTGTGATTTGTTGAGTACTGTGGGTGGTACTCAGCCTTGCTCCAATTTTCCCCCCAGTGTTGGAGAACGTGTCCGATGAAGATCATCCTGAGGAATAGGCTGGCTCCGCCGTCAAGGTGCCTGTGGGATGGAAGCGGCTGTTTGGCCAGATGTTTATAGACTTCGTTTTACCTTTTTCCGCTGTATTTATGTAATATACCTTTTTACTCTGTTTGTAAGACACTCTGTATGGCAAGTTGGTTTGTGTACCCTGGCTTTCCTGGGCAGGGATTTATTACACATTAATGTTCAGAATTTCGGTGCGAATTTCTGGGCGTTACAGGCCGCCTCCAGCTACCGCATCTCTGCCGACTGATTCGCCAGCCGGGCCGACAACCGGAGGTAGCGCTCCACCAGGACCCGGATCGCCTGGCAGGAAGCTGAAGTTCTCCAAGATGTATGCTGCTCCGGATCTTCTGAGATTCTTGTCTGTTGCAGTGGTACTTTGGTGACTGTCTTGTGATGCAGGAAGCATGTCGACATCGATCTCAAGGAGACCGCTCTGACCGCTCTCCTTGAAGAGCCTGCCCCAGCCGAGCCGGCACCCGCGAGCATGCCCGCTGAGCCGGAGGCCAGCCTAGTCACGAAGACTGAGGTGGTCCCGACTGCGGGGCCGCAGTTGTCGCCCGACCAAGGGGCAGTTACTGAGGCTGCTGCCCCAGCCCCTGAGTTGCTGCCTACTGTAGAGGTCGCTGCTGAAGCCCTCGAGTTGATTCCCGAGGCCGTGGAGGACGCCGACGTGGGGGCCGGGACTCCGTCGCCGTCGTGGTCATCGTCATCGTCGTCGTTGCTGCCGCCGGAGATCCCGAACCTTCCTTGGATTGAAGCTCCTCCGCGTAGGCTCCCTTGGACGTTCACCTGGACGGCGCCCAACGGAACCGTGAAGAGTTTCAGGTTTGATGAGGCCGCGGCGAGAAGGGAACGCGAAAGCTTGCTCCGCGCCGCCATCACCGGGTCCCAGGGAGATGGGGTATAATTCTTGTGGCAGAGTCATGGTGGTCTTCTTGTGTTGACGTCTAACTCCATTCTTGATTTGTTCTTTCCCTGAGCAGAAACTTGTCAATCGTAACGAGGCGATGACCGAGATCTTGGTTGAAATGGCTCCCCACCTCGCAGAATTAGAGCAGCTCCGGGCGTTGAAGGCTGAGATGGAGGAGCGCCACGCGGGGAGGGAAGCTTGGCTGAAGGACGCCGCCACCCAGCTCAGGGTTGAAAATTGGGCCCAAGCCATGAAGATTAGAGGTAAGTCCCCCGAATGCGTCTTCCCGACTGAACTCTTGATGTGTTTCTCCAGCTACGTTGTTCCCGACTGCCTAGTTGCGTCTTGGCTGCAAGGTTGAGTCCATGACTAATCTGTCGTGCAGCCCTCGAAGGCGAGTTGAAGACCCAAACAGAGGGGGAAGCCCGGCTGAAGGAGGCCGAAGGAGCCAAGGCCGAGCTTGAGAAGGTCAAGGCTGACCTGACAGAGGCCAACGCCGAACTCGAACGGGAAAAGGCCGAGTTAAAAGAGGCCACCGTCAAGCTCGGCGAGGAAAAAGCCGAACTGGAGAAAACCGTAGCCAAGTGGGAGGCCGACTACGAAAGTAAGTCCCCAACCTGACCGTGATCTTAACCAATCCATTAGTTATTCCATCTGCAACCGAGCCTGACAAGTTTACTTGCCGGTGGACCCGGACAGACATGAGAGCCAATGTCCAGGCCCAGTATCGATTTTACACAGAGGAGATAAGAGTCATCAGGGAGTCACGGGAAGCCCTCATCGGGTCCGTGAAAGGGCTCCTTGACCTGATAGATCCTAGCCCTGTGGGAACCAATTGCAGCAAGATCCCCCAAATAGAGGCGCGTCTTGAAGATGCACTGAGTGCCTTGAAGAAGTACTCGGATGAGCATGTCATTGCCGGCGTGGCCCAGACCCTGGCAGTGACCAAATCCATCTACCCGAGGGCAGACATTGAAGCCATCGGGGAGGGATTTGCCGAGGAGACGACACCCAAAGAGGCGCTGGAGCTGATTGCCCGGGCGAAGCTGACTGCTGAGATAATTACCCGAGACCTGGGTCTGTAAGGGTAGCATATTATGTAGTCGGTATGCATAAACTTTTGTGGAAAAGCATGTGTAAATATATGTGCAATGCCGCCAAGCTTGTCATTCAGTTGTCATTAGCTTTACTTGACCATGTAGTCTGCGTCGAGTTAGTCTGTCAGAACTTAATAAAAACATTCAACGTAAGAAGCTGTACTCGGGCAAACGTGACAGTCGTAGTAAGGCTTCATAACTGGAGTGGGATAAGCTCGTATGTTATTGACAGAACACATATATACATGCAGCCCCCGACTCACTACTCGGTTGATACAAGCGGCGTAGTGAGTCAAAGAAACTGTACACATGGAAAATTGTAAAACTCAGGTATAGAAAGGACGTAGCTATTCTATGTTCCATGAGTTGCTAATGAGAACGCCGTCTTCGGTCTTCAGTCGGTAGGCGCCTGGCCGCGTGACCTCGGCTATAATGAACGGCCCTTCCTAGATTGGGGATAATTTGTGCCTGTCTTTGGTGGTTTGTATTTTCCTCAAGACGAGATCCCCAACCAAAAAAGTGCGGCCACGGACATTGCGGTTGTGGTAGCGACGCAGGCCTTGAAGATACCTTGCCGACTGGATTGTTGCGGTGTCCCTTGCTTCTTCCAACTGATCTAGCTCGACCAGTCGGGTGTTACTTGAGTCGTCTTCTGAGTAAGCCCGGACTCGCGGAGAGCCGAACTGTAACTCCGTCAGTAGCATAGCCTCGGCACCGTAGACCAGGAAGAAAGGGGATTGCCATGTTGCCCGACTAACCGTGGTTTTGAGAGACCAGAGAACAGATGGAAGTTCTTGTACCCACCGGCCCGCGTATGGTTGTAGTCGGTCAAATATCTTGGCCTTAATGCCTTGTAAGACCATACCGTTGGCTAGTTCGACCTGGCCGTTGCTCCGTGGGTGTGCCACAGATACGTAGCAGATCTTTATGCCGAAATCTTCGCAGAAATCTTGAAATACGCCGCCAGTGAACTGAGTACCGTTGTCAGTGATGATGCGGTTAGGGACCCCGAACCGGTATAGTATACTCATGATGAAGTCCTTTGCTCGTGCCGCTGTAATTGTTACAACGGGTTTAGCCTCAATCCACTTGGTGAATTTATCTACTGCGATGAATAGATGTGTAAACCCTCCTGGCACTTTCTTGAAAGGCCCGACCATGTCAAGCCCCCATATGGCGAATGGCCAAGAAATAGGGATAGTTTGGAATTCCTGGGCTGGGAGGTTTGTTTGTCTTGCGTAGAACTGGCAACCCTCGCACTTGCGAACAATGTTCTTGGCGTCTGTAACTGCTGTGGGCCAGAAAAATCCCTACCGGTAAGCCTTTCCGACTAACGTCCTGGATGCGGCATGGTTACCACATATGCCCGAGTGGATCGACTGCAGGATCTGCTTGCCCTCCTCGGTGGTGACGCAACGCATGAGGACACCGGATGCGCTCCTTCGGTACAGGTCTTCTCCGACTAGTAGGAAGCTTTTGCTTTGACGCTTGATCTGCTCGGCTTGATTGCAATCTTCTGGGAGTTCGTCGTCCAGGAGAAATTTGACAACAAGAGTCCGCCAGTCTTGACATATGTGCAGCACCTCGTCTGTAGCCGGGGTAGGTTCGCCTCCCGACTGCTCTAGCGTCGGTTTCTTCTTGACTGATGGCTCCATGAGTTGCTTGACAAAGATTCCAGTCGGAACCGCTTCTCGCCTGGATCCCATATTTGCCAGCTCGTTTGCCGCGTCGTTGTATTGACGCAGGACATGTGTTATTTCCAGCCCGTCGAACTTGTTTTCCAGCTTGCAAACCTCCTGGCAGTATGCCGCCATGGTGTCATCGAGACAGGTCCAGTCTTTCATGACTTGGTTCACCACGAGTTGAGAATCCCCGCGCACAACTAGTCGACGTATGCCGAGTGATATAGCGATGCGGAGCCTGTGGATAAGTGCCTCGTACTCGGCAACGTTGTGGGAAGCCGGGAAGTGGATTTGTAAGACGTACTTTAGTTTTTTGCCGGTGAGGGACGTCAATATGACTCCAGCCCCAGCGCCACCGATCCGTAGAGAACCGTCGAAGTACATTGTCCAGTACTCTAGCTTTGCTGTTGATGTAGGCAGTTGAACTTCTGTCCACTCGGCCACGAAGTCGGCTAGAGCTTCTGATTTAATTGATGTCCTTGGCTGAAAGGTGATATCGAACGCCATCAACTCGAGTGCCCATTTAGCGATTCGGCCGATGGCCTCGCGATTATGAAGGATATCCCCGAGTGGAAACGCTGTGACCACCGTGACTTGATGTGCTTCGAAATAATACACCAGCTTCCGGACTGTGATGAGTAGGCCATATAACAGCTTCTGGACTTGCGGATATCTCGTCTTCAAGTCGGCAAGCACCTCGCTGACAAAGTAGACTGGCCGTTGTATTTTCTGAATATGACCCTGTTCGGATCGCTCGACCACCAGTACCGTGCTAACTACCTGAGTAGTTGCCGCCAGATATAGCATTAGCGGTTCTTGGGGCATAGGTGACGCCAACACGGGAGGTGATGTGAGAAATTGTTTGAAGTCATCGAAGGCTTGTTGGGCGTCCGGAGTCCATTGAACATTGTCCGCCTTTTTGACTAGCTTGAAGAAGGGCATGCCTCGTTCGCCCAGTCGGGAAATAAACCGGCTGAGTGCCGCCATGCAGCCTGTCAGCTTATGGACGTCTTTGAGGTTAGTCAGGGGAGCCATGTTCATTATGGTGTTGACTTTCTCTAGGTTAGCCTCGATGCCGCGATGTGAGACGATAAAGCCGAGTAACTTTCCGGATGGCACACCGAAGGCGCACTTTTCCGGGTTCAACTTTATCTTAAATCGTCGAAGATTTTGGAAGGTTTCTTCCAGGTCAGCGATGAGGTCTTCTTTGGACTTGGTCTTGATCACCACGTCGTCAACGTAGGCTTCCACATTGCACCCGATCTGAGTATGCAGACACCGCTGAATTGCCCATTGATAGGTTGCTCCAACATTCTTCAAATCGAACGGCATTGTGATATAGCAGTATGCTCCAAACGGCGTGATAAAAGATGTCTTTAAGCAGTCTTCCTCCCTCAGGCTGATTTGATGGTATCCCGAATAGCAGTCAAGAAAGCTGAGTAGGTCGCACCCGGCCGTGGAATCTACCACCTGATCTATCCTGGGAAGACCAAATAGGTCCTTGGGGCACGTCTTGTTAAGATCGGTGTAGTCGACGCACATACGCCATTTACCGTTTTTCTTCTAGATTAGAACTGGATTTGCCAGCCAATCCGGGTGATAGACCTCCTTAATGAACCCGGCTGCGAGGAGCTTGGTAATCTCCTCCCGAATAGCATCCTTGCGGTCTTGAGCGAAGCACCGCAGCTGTTGCTTGACTGACTTGGCGTCTGTCTTCACGTTAAGGGCGTGCTCGATCACCTCCCTTGGTACGCCTGGCATGTCGGACGGTTTCCATGCGAAGATATCTTTATTGGCTTGTAGGAAGGTGACGAGCGCGTCTTCCTATTTGGGGTCAAGTTCGGTCCCGACTAGGGCAGTCTTGGAGGGGTCGGAAGGGTCCAAGGGGATCTTCTTCGTGTCAGAGTCCGCTAAAATTCCCGACTTTGCCGCCTTTTTTGCCAGAACTTGATCTTGCTCGACTTCGGTTGTTGCGGATTGCCGGATGCTGATGCGCCCGACTACCGCATCTTGTGATTGAGCCAGTTCACAGCTCTCCTTGTCGCAGGTGAAGGCTTGCTTGATGTCCTGCGGAGAGAGAGGACTCCTGCTGGCCCAGGCATCTTGAGCATCATATATGTGTAGTGCGGTATCGCCATGAATTTGGCGAGTGCCGGTCGTCCGAGTATCGCATGGTACGCGGTCTCGAAGTCGGCGACCTCGAAGCAGACGTTTTCCGTGCGGAAGTTATCCCGCGTGCTGAAGGTTATCGGCAAGGTTATCTGCCCGAGTGGAGTTGATGACAGGCCGGGGATTATCCCGTGGAAGGGCGCAGTACTCGGCCGTAGTTCTGAATGAGGAATCTTCATCTCGTCCAAAGTCTTGGCGAATAAGATATTGAGCGTGCTACCTCCGTCGATGAGGGTTTTCTTCAACCTGATGTTTCTGACGACCGGGTCCAGGACGAGTGGATAACGTCCCGGGTGAGAAACCCGATCTGGGTGATCTGCGCGATTGAAGGTAATGGCCATCTCTGACCAGCGCAGGTACTGGGGGGTGTCCGTCGTAGAGACCGTGTTGATGTCGCGCGCTGATAGCTTCTGTTTACGCTTGGACTCGTACGCGAGCGGCCCCCCGAAGGTGTGATTGAGCTCGGCTTGAGGATCATGAAAATCATCAGCCGGACCAGAGTCTGGCTTGTCTTTGTCCTTGTCGGCGCCAGACAATGAAGCCTGCTCGGAGGCAAACTTCTTGAACATGTAGCAGTCTTTGGCCGCGTGCTTGCCCTTGGGATGGAAGGGGCATGGCCCGCTCATGACTTTCTGGTAGTCGTTGTTCCGCTGGGGTTGCGACCGGGTACGCTCCATGTTGGCCACCTCATTGTCCGACTTCCGCTTGCGGTTGCCAGACTTGTTTTGAGACGGCTCGTTGTCGGCTTTTGCCTTTTGGTCCTTCTGTCAGGACTCCTTCTTCTTGTCGAGGGCCTCTACGACCGCTTCAGCCGAGTCGGCGTATTTGTTGGCCATGTCGAACAGAGCCCGGACAGACGGCGGTGGTTTCCGAGTGAACTTCGCGATGAACGGGGCGTCCTTTACTCCCTTGCGGAAGGCGGCGATGACAGCCTCGTTGCGGATCATTGGGATCTTGTTGCGCTTCTCAGAGAACCTCTTGATAAAATCTCGTAGAGACTCGTTCTTCTTCTGGTGCAGCTGATAAAGATCGTGCTCTGAAGACGGCCTCTAATAGGTTCCCTGAAAATTGGTGATGAACCAATCCCTGAGTTCTCCCCAGGAACCAATTGATCACCTCGGGAGCCCTGTCAGCCATGTCCTCGCCGAGTCGGCCAACACGACTGGGAGATAGTTAGCCATGGCTTTATTGTCGCCCCCAGCAGCTCGAACTGCTAGGGTATATACGGTGAGCCAGGACTCGGGATTTGTCTTGCCGTCATACTTTTCAATCCCAGTGGGCTTAAAGCCAGTCGGCCAATGGACTTCCTGTAGCTCCCGAGTGAAAGCTAGGATGCCTTCGTCTTCGTGAGGGCTCGGGCTTCGACCACGGCGGTTGAACCACTCGTGATGGAGACCAAAGCGCTCATTTTCGTCTTCCAGTCGGCGGTGCTCATCATCGCGTCATTCGCGGCACCGGGCGCTGATAGTGTGGCGAAGGTCATGTTGTAGGCGCTCTCGGAGGTCTTGATTAGGCCGGCGATCATACTGGTGACGGCGCCAGTTGTCGTTATTGGTATTGCCGAGTGTAGTTTGCCTAGACTCCTTGCGTGGCCCACTAGAGCCAGCCGCCCGACGCCGTGCTAAAGTGGATGAGCCGGCTGTTGGAGATCCCGACCGGTTAGTCGGTATCACGGTGTCACCCGACTGCTGTTGTTGCTGTTGGCAGGCAGCAGCCATGATCATCGCCTTGATCTTGGCGATAGTTGGAGTGGCCTGGTGATCAGGCCCGAGCTGGAGCGTATCCAGCAAGGTTGCGCGGCCACAACATTCTGTTGTGGCGTGACGAAAACGTCGTGATCGCCGACTTTAGTTTGGAGAATCTGCTACTGGGCTGCTCGCCCAGCTCTGCGCAGCCCATCGTTGTGAGCCTCGCGATCACCTCCTCCTGTTGTTGCAGTCGGCGCGCCTCCTCCTATTGCTCCTCTTGTAGTCGGCGCACCTCGGAGGGTGGTGTTGAAGCCATGAAGATCTCGCGGGGAAGGAGAAAACTCACCAGACTGGAGTCCGAACTGGCGTTTGAACCATTATCCGACTTGGAGTCGGACTCCGAGTAGTTTATCGGAGTGAGAATGACCCCAACTTCTCTAGATCCAATTTGAAACGGCACTTGGCCATGTCCAAACTGAATCGCAGGAGATCAGATCTGTTGTGCGGGATGTAGATCCGCAGCGTCGCCGAGTCCGTGTGGGAGATTGACGATCTCTCCCCTTCTCGGCCCAACCCGAGCTGCCTCAAGGCCTAGCGCAAGTCGAACGCCGAAGGAGAGAGTTGTCCCGATGCTTGGTGATGTGAAGGACTGCCGCAGTAAGTCGTTGAAGGAGATCACAGCGTCCTGTGGGCCTACTGGTGCTACATCGGCTGGCTCCTCGGTCGGCTGGATTGGATCTGTTCCGGCCAAGGTAAGGTTGCCAATCTGGTTGGCAATGAAATCGAGGCTTCCGAAGGAAATCGTGTCTCCAGGGGAGAACTTGTTGCCGTCGACTCCGTTTGTTGGATCCATCGAATTTGCGGATGAAGAATTCACCGGAGCCCCTACCTGGCGCCCCAACTGTCGATGCTTTGCACCGGCAATAAAACTATAGGGCTACTCGGCGAAGGGAAACTCGGTGGATTGCAGAGGAACACAGAGAGTTTTTATACTGGTTCAGGCCCTCGATGTGAGGTAATACCCTACGTCCAGTTGAGGTGTTATTCCTCTGAGGTGTTTGGTGATCAATGATCTTGCATCCGCCCTCATGGGGCGCCCTGCCTCCCTTTATATACTAGGGGACAGGGGTACATGATAAGAATCCTAACCAAATATGGCCAAGGGATTTCCTTCTTAGAGATAGAAACCTATCCGACTAAGACTGTGTTTCCTTATCTCATAAGATAAAGTCTGTCGGGTACTATCTTATCTCTAATTACATGGTTCGGCTCATCCTCTATCCGAGTGGCCCATATGCTGGTAATGAGATACCCGGGGCCCATGGCCTCCACAAAAGGTCCCTAGGGTTTCCAGAAATGCAACCCGCGGTCCTGACCACGTGAGAGATGTAGTTATCTTTAAGAGTTCTCCAGCTCTCGAGTAATTACATATAGGTCCCCAGGTCCACATGTTAGTCTAACAGGTTTTACACTTTAAGCCCAGAAGTTTTAAACCCCTCCCAATCGCGTCGTGGCACCTCTAACTGAACAGGCCCGCATGGTGGTGAGACAAAGGCTGGGCACAGCGAGGCAGAGTAGAGGCGCGCACAACCAGCGAGCTTCTCGCCGCTGCCAATGACGAATGGCAGCGCGGCTTGGGTTGCGCCCAAAAGGAAAAAGGTAGAGGGAGACGAGGCAAACACATTGGTGCAAATGAGGGGGCTAGAGGTGGACAGAGGCTCGCCGGAGACGAGCTCGAGCAGCGGTTGTTCTCGGGTGTGTGGTGCATATGGCCTTGCGGCTATTATTTCGTTAGGGAGAGGTATGCAGAAGCTTCAATGGGTTCCCAAGAAGCTCACTGTGCGATTATCCGAGGCAGGGAACACTGGACGGCGGTAGCGACGGTGGAACGATGCGGCAGCGGTGGAAATGCTTCGGGTTGGTGGTGTCGTCTCGATCTGCAAGGGGAATCGCCGAACCAAGGCACGCATAGAGTTATCAGGCTTCTAGAGATGGTGAGGGAGCGAGGAATCAAGCTAGGACTCACCGGAGAGGACGAATTTCATTGCAGCGGCTCAGGACAGCTCCGGGCCAGAGTTGAGGAAGAAGATCGTCGATCTCACTCCTTAGGGCCTGGCATTTGGGGTTTTTTGGGGCAGCGTGGAGAGGAGGCCGAGGCGGTGCTGGTGGTGAAGCGGCTCGTCTCGGGGTGGTCTACGGTGGCTGGATTGCCGGCGATGTCATGATGGCGGCGCCATGGTCGCACTCCAGAGCGTGCACTACAGCGATGCCGCTTTCTAGACCTGCACGACATGGGATGCAAGGTGCTGGAATGGATTAGGCATGGATGAGGGATCACGTTCCCGTTGTCGGAGTGCAGCAAAGCTCACCAGCAGGAGGATGGGGACGATCGAACAATCAACAGCGTCGAGGAAGACGACGTGGTTCTCAGTGTCTCCAAGGTGAGATTTTTTTGGGTTTGCCGTGGAACACGTAGAGGGAGAGAGGGAGAGAGTGTTGGCGAGGGGAATGGCTAAATGGTGGAGCTCTCCTCGGCAGCGTCTGTGGAAGATGGAGGCCGACGGCGCTGACGCGTAGAGGAGATCGTGTCACTTGATCCTAGCTGTGGGGGCGAGCTGGCAAGTGGTCTGTGACTTACAGGTGGGTCCAGGGGTCTTGTGGGTCCTACTTGGCAGTGTAATTGGAGAGGATCTCAAGGATTTGGCTAAGTCTAGAAAGCTGTGCCGGTTGATATATTGCAATGAAGTTTTCACCGAATTAAAGAAGGTTTCTAGGGTTGGAGAAATTTATGTGAGAATATGGATATATGGTTTACTGATCTGCAAAGTCTCAAAGCTAGAGGACTTATATTTTTAATGTGGCAAAAAGATGAAATAGGCTTGGTGACAGTTTTTCTGCAGTCAAAATATGTCTTAGAGTTTTGCACTTATCATTTCATGTGGTTTCTTTAGAATTAAATTATGCCAAGTTGTCTGGTGGTAGGGTACATCATGGTATATATTTTGGTAAAAGGGCACTGCCAGAATAGTCTCTATTTTTATTTGGTGAAAATAATAAGTAAACAATTTATTTAGCTAGTTTTCCTAATTTTGCTGACTTAAAAGACTTTATTTAAGTACCAGTTGAAGTGATAAAATCATGTAAAATTTATAGTAGATTAATTGTGTTGTATAGTGATTATAGAAATTTTCCATGATTTTATGTTAAACCAATTATTTTTGGAAATTCCCTAGCATATACAAATGCATATGTATCCTATTATGGAAATGCACTTTAAGATCCAAAAAAAATAAAAATAAAGCAATCCACATGAAAGGGTTGAATTTATTTATCTCTACATTTTTATGTCAAACTTTTATTTATACACTTTTAGACATATTACATTTTCGATTGTTGTAACTTAACTCTTAAAATTTTTATGCACCAAACCCTTAAGCATTTTAATTGATCATAAATTCTTATACATATTTGGATAAATCACTTCCATTTTCACTTGACCTAAAAAGGGTTTTAGAAATTTGTATTGTGGATTCTAGAGCTATGTTCTGTATTATTTTATATTTTCACATTTTGACCTAGAGTGAGTTTTTGAGTGATTTGAAAATTCGACTATAAAAGTTTTAGCGTACCTCTTTTTTAAGATTTACTCTAGTCAATCAACCTCTTATTTTACTTCCTTACAGAGAAACTGTAGAAATTTACCTTCGAGTGCTTTTTATTAACTTATTCAGTTAAAATTTCGAAATTCAAAATTTGGGTGTGTTATAATGCCTTACAAGAATTTTGCGGGAGCTGACCTAATTATTATGAGATTCCTGCAAAATTCTTTCGCAGAATAATGATCAGCGATATGTGCTGGTCAGAATCCCATGGGTACCTCATGCAGTAATTAGCTCATGCCAGTGGCAGGTGTATATTTAAAATATAGATGGAGTAGGGATGATCAATAAAAACAACCGAACACAGCATGTACCATATTTATATTATAGGCACATAAAAAATAGAGTAAAATTAATAAATTAAGGCTTAAAAGAACATCCAAAATAGTACCCCTCATTTGAAAATAAAATAATAATGTTTATAAGACTCTATTAAGCATGTCAATGCCCTCTAGGAGGCTTAGGCAATTTCAACTATGTTAAAATTTGGTTAATATATGAGAAGACGTATTGCTAATAAATAACTAAGCATGTCTAGGTTTTCTAGGAGGATTAGTAAATTATATTATAAAAATCAAATCCTCTAAAAAAAATCTCTTTCTCACTGTAGCACCATATCAAGTCATTAAGCCATTCATTGTATATCCTAATGCGCAAATCGGTCTTAATAATACTCATGGCTAAGAAAGCTCTTTCAACAGACGCACTGCACGAGCGTCAAGGTTGAGCGAGTTAGTAACGAACATGAAACAAACGTGAGAGAAAGATGAGATGGCGAGCGTAGTTATGAAAATGAGATGATAAATCGACGATCATTGTCTCATGCCAAACCTGGAATATTTGATTGATCTGATGGGTTAGTGGCTATTGTGCCTAGGACTAGGAGGTCTGGAGGTGTGAAGTGGCGCAGCGGTAGCTGGGCTAGTCACCCCACCCTACGCAATGGGTGTGATGTTCACCCCTGGCTCATGGTCAGCTTGCACTGTAGTTAGATCTTTAACCACGTACAATTTGCTTGTTTTCATACATCTGATTATATGTATCAGATTTATGTGGTGCTACAAACACGTTTAATTTGGCATCTTATTTGAATTTAAATTTATTAAATGCACACTCAATTAGTTCTAAAAATTGACTCAACGACTGCATCAAAGCAAGATGACAAAAACAATAAAGAGAGAGAGGCATCTTGAGGGCTTCGTCCTGCAATCTACTCCCCCGTTCAAAAATATAAACATTTTTTTCTATAAACTAGAAAAAAAATACTTATCCAAATTTATATCTAGAAGTTACTATATTTTAAGATAGAGTAAGTATAGCCTATATTGATCGCAAAAACAGGCGTAGCAATAGCCTCATACAATTACGTGAGTCCAGTTTCACTGTCCATTTTGGTGAGCAGCTAAGGTTGAATCTTAGGGTTGGTTAGAGTCTACGGTCCTTTGCTTGAATTATTATTCTAGTTTATCATTTATAATCTCGACTTTTTATATATAATTATTGGTGCTGTAATAAAGCCTTAATTTATTTTCTTCCTCTTTTCCGCCCATGCATGTGAAGACTCAGAAGTCAGAAATGTCGTCAGGACGCAGATTTTATCAAGGAACCGATGTGTATATAACAGAGCTGTTAGACGAGCAGGAGCTTAATTAGCTTCAGATGACAACATAGACAACGACACATATACAAGCCAGAGATGCTGACGAAAATGAAATGTTTTTTTAATATGGTGGAAGTAGTAATTTCTGCCAATGCACCAAGTAGGATACACATAACCATATTTATAGATAGCAGGATTTGAAGCGGATATTTAATTAATCACAAATTGGAGCGAAATAGCAGGATTATCCTAGTTTCTACCCGGTTGATGGCATCATCAACCCCACAATGATCCATCCATGTCGCTTCATGGGAATGAAGGAAGAAGATGAGGAGAACGAGGATATTTTTACTGGATTCGAAGGTTGAATGAACTACTGAAGTCTAGCAACTTGATGGAATGGATTGATTCTGCTGCTGCAGTAGTAGGTGGGAGCGATTTGAGAATATGGTAGGAAGGGAGGAGAAGAAGGGACTGATCTACCCCAGCCCTATTGGCGCAATCATGTTCAATCTAGGAATTTTGGTGCCTAGTTTTATCTCTGAAAATTCAGTTCAGATTCGAGTCTGATAGGCAGCAGTCAGGTTAAAGTTTTGATTGTTTTTTCCGGTGATTTTAGTGGCTAATTTTGGGAAAACTTGGGATACAAAAGTTGTAGACAATGTTTTGAACTTTCGAACGAACCAAAGTTGAGGGCAATCCGATGCCTACAGAGAGAGTTTTGGCTTTTCAAAGTTAGTTGTTCTATGGATAGGCGAAACTGCAGATTCGTTTTTCATATGGTATACAGGCCATGGGGTCTATTGGTGGCAGTTTTGGCTTTTGTACTGTACTAATCAAGGATTGTAAACTTAGTGAAATATACATTGGAGTGTTCTCTTGATGATTTAGGGGCCTTCTTCTGGGTATTAAGTATTTGCAAATAGCATTGTTGGTGCACACATTGTGCAATAGAGGAATACTATGCAGAGTTTTAAATGTCTTTCTGTTCTGCGTCTAGTTGAAGTAATGGAATGTATGCAAATTTATAACAGGTCCTAGCCTGGTTCAACAAGGAATTGCTTCATCCTCACATGTCGATAGTCGTCACGAGTAGAGGCAAGTAACATACCGGTGTACATTACTGCATCACTGCTAATTGTTATGCTTGTTTAATGGGAGCTAGAAATGAATTTGTTGACGTAAGGAGTGTGGTGTTGGAATTATGTTATTTAAGTGGTGCATCAAGCATTCATATGAGCATACACCATTCCGAGTGAAAAGTTTCATTACGCGGTTTCTAAAAATATCGTGTCATTTAAGGATATTTGAGTTGATGGATAAAACTACTTCTCCTAATACAAAATTTTATTTTACGATTTCATATAATAGCATATCATTTAAATATTACATCTAAATGGCCAATAAAAATTAATAAAATATATGGAGATGAAACATAAACTCTCTTAATAGGGGTTTTACATGATTTCTAACATGTTAAAAACAGTGACACCAATTTTCACTCTGATGAAACTGATCCTATCTCTCTTCTCTTTAATTATTTGCCACATCATTATATATGCTGATGTGTCATTCTATTTAATGTGCACGAAATCAGTATATAATGTGCACTGAAACTAACCTTACGTCATGCACTGGTTCCTACGTCGATCTCGTGAGGGGAACCGGCAGGTAACTTGGAGCCTATGCACCGTTGTGCGTATGTATGTACCTGTACTTAGAGTGCATAAATCACTTGTTTCGAATGGAGCAGTGAATTGAGTTCATTCATATGCATTATCATATTATGGATTGGCAAATGCCTATGGTGGTGTGAGAATAATTAATCATAGGATATCCTTGGTTATATAAGCTTGATGTAATAAAATGGATATGAACTGAGGTTGCTCTTGTTACTTGCTGAATTTTTTATCTCACGTCTGTGTTGTATATTTTCCTTGCAGGTTCTAGCCTTTAGTGTTGAGGCATGCTCTTGGGGAAATTGAATAGAAGCACGCACACGAGGAACCTCAACCATTTTAATTTAGCTTCCCAAAGGATTCATCTTTTATGAGTTAAACAAATGAAGTTAGCCAAAAACTTTGCTATATCTTTGCACTCAGAACTTTCATTTATTAAAGGTTCGGTTTGATTAAAAAGACATGTTTTTGTTTTCTCCTTGAGCTGAAGCTAGCGTACTCTTATGAGCTGGTATTCATAATGCACTCTTTGTTTTATTTTAAAGGTCCTTTTATAAAATATTTGAATTAGGGGTAGGAATAAAACCGAAACCGAACCCTAAAAAACCGAAACATCGATCATCGGTCCATACTTCAGTCATAGCTTCGAAAAGACCCATGTTTTTTTGGTGGTTCAATCTTTTACCTCAATTAACCGAAGTACCTGATTTTGACCCAAAATTAGGTTCCGGCCCAGTAGCCATAAGCCCACCTGGCCACCTCCGCCTGATCCAGCCGCCACTAACACAAACCCTAGAACAGTGAATTTTTTATTTTTATATTTTTTTAAAAAATATTTACAAAACTATATTTTCATTTCAAAAATTTATAAAAATATACCCCCAACGCCCTCCCAGAGGGCGATTTGATGACGTGGCTGACGGCCGTCAGCCGTATAGGGGGGCCGCCTACAAAATGCCAATTGGGGGGCCGGCCCCCTTGCTGCTCTCTGGGAGGGCAGTTTTTGGGCGGCCAAGGGGCCGCCTGTAAATTGATCCATTTTATTTAACAAAATTATTTCCAAAAGGGCGATTTTTTACCACCTCATTATAAAACCCCCTCCCAGTCTCCAAAAAGTTAATAAAATTCACAAAAATAACAGAAAAAAGAAGAGAGATTTGAGAGCGAAGGCGAACGAAAGCGACGAAGCCCTGCTGGTTTACGGATTCATCTACAGGTAAAATTTTATGTCTCTGTTTAATTTCCATTTCTATTCATCAAATGATGTAGTATGTGTAGTATTGTATTAGTTATTTCACACGTAAGTAAATGTTAGGTTTGATCCACAGGGTGTAGATCTATTGTAGTTGAGTATAACGGTTAAGGACATTGATACCGGATGAGAGAAATTAGGTTTTTTTTACTAGATGAGTAGCACTAGTTCGAGAAACGCTAGGGAGATGGAAATGAGGGCAATGACATTTCATTTTTTATAGTCATGTGTAGTATACCCTATGTATGTAGTTGTATAAGGTATTTTTGGCCTAGCGAGTTATAACTTGCGTTTATTTGGTTATAATGTAGGTTGCTATGGATGCATTCGGTATGTCCAGTCGTTAACGACCTTCGATTGCCATGCCTTCGCCGATGTATTGGTGCGAAGATGAATGCAAGGTTGCAATAAGTCAGCAGGATCACACATACCGGCAAAGGTATTAGATGTGTGCTAATTACGCCTACTCTCCAGAGAAGCCGAAGCCACAAGGGAAGAAAGGGAAGTCGAAGAAGCCAGTGGAGGTAATATAAATTATCTTATAGTACGAAATATCTGAACTTTTGAATTAACAAATTTGCAAATGCCAAGGCACCGAAGCCTCCTCCACCTCTATGAGACTTCGTGCAGTGGATAGATACGAAGATCCGTCCACAGAACGCATAGTATCTTCGCATGTCGTAGGAATGGCACAGGGACCACCTCGAACGTCTTTGGACGGCAGAAGAAGAGTGGGAGGCTGAGCAGAAGAGGAAGGAGGAGAAGGAACGGTAGGAGAAGGAAGCCCGTGAGGCAGAGAGAGAGAGGAAGCGGGAGAGGGCACTACGTGCAAAGGAAGCTGGGCCGGAGGCGGCGAGGAAGGGGAAGTACCCATGCTGCACACAGTAGTTGCATATCTAGTCGGATATCCGTTTGAAATACTCTAATGCATGTAATAACGATAACTAGAAACGTTTCATGTTTCATTTGTACTCGTTGGATGGATAATTTCATTAGGTTCATAAGCAATTAACGTGTGCTCGATCGTCACCGCACGGAATCTACTTTCGTCCTGAAGTTGAAACTCGAAAATTCATATTTTTGATCAGTTTCGTCGCAAACATAGATCGTGAGGAGTACATCGTTTGATCGACGAGCGTAAACGAAGTAAAAGTGTTTCTTAAGTAAACGTAGAATTAATAAAACATGATGTACAACAGACGAACTACTACTGGAACAATGTACTACGGACCCTGACCGTAACCTCTAGCCCTCTTCGTCCTCCTAACCTGCGCTCGTACCTGGCCCTGCGAGTACGTCAGCCGGTCTGGTGGTACGGCACGGCCAGCGCGGGTCGCCTGCACGGATGTGGTAGCTAGTGGGTCCTGTGTCTGCTTGAAATGACTTCTATCATATTCCTTGCTGTAACCACCAGGTTTAACCACTAAACCAGTTGAAAGAGGAAGGGAGGATAGATAAAAACTTTGCAGAGAATTTCATAGATAAGAGGAGACTTTTTCCGCAAATAGATTTTTTTGAAAAGATGTCCTTAAGGTCTGACCGTTTGGCTTATCCTACAGTCAAGTTTGGCTCTGATACCAACTTGTCACGCCCAGAAATTCACTAGAATTTCTAAAGCTAATTTGTGCAATAAATCCTCGTCTAGAAATCAGCCGAGGTACACAAATTGACAATTAGATAAACATAACCAAATACGAAATAACGATAGATACTTACAACAGAGGCACTTAGTCCTCACACAAAAGAAAACAACAGTGAAATGGCAACTAGCGTAGCTTCAGCTCTAAGCCACAGGCAGCTCAACTGGGGTATAAGCCAAACACCAAACTTCTCCTCCTCGCAAAGCTTCACTCTAAAGATTGCAATAATGCAAGACTGAGTACCACCCATCATACTCAACAAGCCACACTAGGAAATACAATGTAATGCACCAGGATACCAAAGAAAAGGCATAGTATGGTTGATTTGCATAAAACGGCATTTAAAATATTTGCATTTAAAAATCATTGAAAACCGTATAGTTTAATTAATATCAACATTAAATCCATCTTTGAACAGTGCTCCAACGCAGTTCAGGCCCAAACCATAACTTCTCCAAACTGGAGCTATCACTATTCCATCATTTACCATCATTATTAAATAGTGTGGGACTAATCACAGAAAACATTGCAAGACCCGCCCTTAACCATGGGCACGGCTATTCGAACAGTTTTACTCTGGCCAGAGATGTACCAATTTACCCACAAGACACAACTCTACAACACATCACTGTGCGCCTTAATACCACCACGGTACCTCTAAAAGAAATTGTGATAGGACCCTCCATGTAACCCGCACAACAAGGGAGCCACCCGTTGAACCACTAGTTTCCGGCAGGAGCTGATCAGACCCCCAACAGGAAAACGATCCAACGCACATGGACTTATTGACGCAGCCATGGTGGTCTTATTGACACAGCCACAACACACCATGGTGGACCCCGGTTGAACGTGCTGCACTTTGGTTCCCACCATTACCCATACTGGCTTGTGGTTAGCATGAGTATTGCTTCACAACAAGTAGTCCGTGAACTGGTCCTTAACTGTCATGAGTACCGCTAGCAACAACATAATCTTGGTGCTCACAACCCACCATTCAGTCAAGTTTTAGTTGACACAATTAATTAACCAACCACGACTCACTGTCATGAAATTGTAGCCATTGTTCATTAATCATTGATAAGTGATTCATTAACTTTCCCCACATAAAATGTCACTATAGTTTCTAGACATGGCTAAGCAAATACCGAATAATCTAGCCAGATAAATAATTAAACATCCAGTTAGTCAATATTATTACCCGGGGTATCAAGGTAAAGGAATCAATATCAACATGGACATAATAGTCAAGGATCATAGGATAATAAATAAATACCCATATAATGACATTCAAAAGTGTTACATGCAATAATGTTAAAACAAAATAGATTTCACAAATAGGATCAACATGCTCAAGGAGATTGTCGTGTGACTTGCCTTACAATCGTAAAACGTCTTCAATTGCTCTTCTGAACTCTTCCGTAGACTTCGCGATCTTCTGAAACAGTGAAATATATGTAACTACACGTAAAATGATAAAAATCCTAAGAAATTCCAAATTAACAATATATAAAAATACATAAGCAAATAGATTATGATTTTAGATGAATTTAGGAAGAAGAACGGGTCGAATCGGAGTTCGGACGGAAAAGATACGGCCTTCAGAATATTGAATTCAGAATAAATCCGAAAAGAATTGGAAAAGAATATTCTCGGGAATATTCCCTCGGAAATTAATTAATAATGGAATTACTTTGGATGAGTATTGGTTGTGGGGCTCCTTGTCAGTGGCTGGGTTCACACGGACTAGGTCCATAGACCAGAGGATGGGGTGGAATGGAAGACCGATGTCTTGGCGACACGCGGTGATGAGGTGGCACTGAAGTAGATGCTTACGTGGAAATTAGGGCTGAGGTGGCCGTTGACTGAATTAAAAAGGTCCAACGGCTAGGATTAGGTCTCGAGTAATTCAACGGTCTAAATCGTTCTGGTATTTGATGTGAATCCGAAGGCTTGAACGGGTTGGAATAAAACGAACTGCTAGGACTGTCAAGCTACAGTGCTCGGGCCCCGATGGTCGTACACAGAGAGGCTTCATGGTGGGACCCACCCGATGGTGACACAGAGAGGAATGGCCGGTGGGGCCCCGCATATCAACCCCAGGAGGGAGTCCAATCCCTGCCATGGCGCATTGCTAGCGCGCGGCCAGGCCAGGGAAGGTCGGGAGATGACGGTAACAGGACAGCGACGCAGTGCGGCAGAGGAAGATGGCAACGATTGACGGCCGCCGGACTAGAGAAGGGGAACGGGTGCCGGTGTAGACGGCAGCCACGATGTCGGGCGGGGAGCAGTGCAGCGCCCGGTCGGAGAAGATGGAGGCTGTGCTAATGTGCTCACCGGCGACAGCGATGATTGGGCACAGCAGCGGCAGACACGGAGTAGGGCAACGACGACGATGGCACACGGGAGCAGGCGCAGGAGATCAAAGCAGGGCGGCGCGAGGCAGGCACAACGGCTGGCGGCTCGGGCGTGGCGTCGCAGCATGCAACAAGGCGACGCGACGACGGCGGCTCTGGATGGGGGTAGCCGGCAGCGATGACTTCGGGGAAGGGGCGCATCGGCGTCGGAACGACGGACGGCAGCGGACACCGAGGGGCGCCGGAGTGGAGGGAGATGAGGAAGAGGGGCGGCAGCTTCGGGGCTCACCGAGACAGTGCAAGACGGCGACGACAACCACAGGCAGAGGAGGAGGGAGGTGGCTCCGGCGGAGAGATGTCGAGGAAGAAGTCCACGGCAGGGACTCACCGGCTGTGGGCTTCGGCCACAGGGGCGTCGATGGTGACGGCGCACGGTGAAGGTGGCGCTGGACAGCAGTGGCGGCCTGCAGGCGGGGCACTGGAAGCAGGGCAGCGGTGCCGGCAGAAGCAGAGCAGGGCGGCGGTGGCCTGGCGAGTGGCAGCAGAAGCGGTGGCGCAGGCTAGCGGCTTTGGACGCACGGGCAAACAGAGACGGTGGCTGCTAGGGCTTCTAGGGCGGTGGCTGCGATATATATAGGGACGGCGGCACCGAAATCCAGGGGCAGCACGAGGCGCGGCGGCACAGGAGCGTGGGCGACGGCAGGCCAGGATGGGCCAGGCGTGGCGCAGGGAGGAGGCGCAGGCGGCGGCTGAGCTAGGCTGGCGGTGGAGTGGCGGTGTGGGACGAGAGCGCGGACACCAGGCCGGGATGGGCGCAGCTGTATCGGGAGGAACAGAGAGAGAGGATCCAGAGAAGATAAACAGGAGAGAGAGAACCAGAGAAAAAAGAAAAGGAAAAAAGGAGAAAGGATGGTGAAAAAGAAAAGAAAGGAGAGGGGTTTCTCCAAATATGAGGATATATATATTCATACATATATATATATGTATATATACATAGGTATAAATATATATATTGGAAATTGAATAGTATTTGAAAGTATTTAGAAAACAGAATATATGTAGTGCGGTCCGGGAGACGGAATATTTTGTGGGATTCAGAGAATGAAGAACATTTTCTCGAGGGAATTTTGGGAAGTAGAATATCGGAATATTTGAGGAATATTTGGGGAATAAAATATCGGGTTATTCTTCAGGTTGGGAACTGAAGGAGATTTTTCAGGAACTGGGAAATGGAACATTCCGAATAAAATATTTCGGAATTAGGGAATTGACGAGGGTATTTTATTGGGACTGGAATTTGGAGAAAACTCAAACGATTGGAGATTTGGATTTATTTTGACAAAAAAGGGGTTTAAAGGAATATCTAGGATTTATCCCAAAGGAAAATATAGATATTTCGAATACAAAGGATCTCGGATTGGGAGTCCAAAGCGTTCAAGGGTTTCCAAAATGGATAAATCCGATAACTCTGAATTTAGGTTTTTGAGGTGACTTTAGGGTTCTGGGAATGACACAAAACCATAGAAGAAAAGAGAGTCAGAGTTCATGATGAACGGGGAGACATCAAAGGACTGAATCAGGAACGATCCGAACAGGGGAAAGAAAAAGGAATTTTATTTTATATTTATTTAATTACTGAAATGATCTTTGTCCCATTAAAATTAATTCTGGAGCTCCAAAATTTCGAGAAAATTTCAGAGAGTTTATTAAATCACGGGGAATTTACCAGAAGTAAATGGCACCACGAAACACAAAGAATTTATTATTATAAATACTCAAACGCTTAAAATACTCCGACAAAACCCCTAGAATATAAAAGCATCCAAGTATTTATTTAAAGATTTAAACTCGGAATTTTTAATATTGGAAATTTCAAAATTTTATTCAAACTCTTTTCTCAAACAAAAATTTCTAGTGTATTCTTGTATTTCTATTTACCCACGATAATTTTTTAATTAAGACGATTCTCAGGGCGTTACACGCTCGCATAGCCCTGCGAGTACGTCAGCCGGTCTGGTGGTACGGCATGGCTAGCACGGGTCCTTGCATGGGTGTGGTAGCTAGTGGATCCTGTGTCTGCTGTGCCAGAGCTCCTTCCAGCTGCGAGGAACCTAGTACCTCCTGAATCTCCTCGTCCTTGCCCTCCAAGTCATCCCCCTTGAAAGGATCCTATGCCCAACCGCTGCTGCGTGCGCCCTGCGCGGAGGAGCCAGCGTCAGCAAACATGGCCGGCGCTGTAGAGTGGAACCTTGTGCACAAAATTATTGATAATTGCAAACCGAAATTTTGCAAGGCAAAAGTAAACTTTGATATAACCTGAAGAACCTCCTGTGGTGGCCCAGGGGGCACCGCTCATGCCCTGCTACGCGTGTGATCTGTGTGGTACGCTCCCTGCGTCGACGTGCCAGCTCCGGAGGGATGTAGATACGGTGTAGCGAAAGCTGCACGGAAGCATATTGATGTAAAACGGTGCATGTCGTAGAAGGAATCATGTTATGAACCGATGGTTAGAGGAATTTACCTCTAGAGGGGCAAGCTGGCTGACTGGAACCCTGCGGACGCACTCCTGCTCCTGCTCCTGCTGGCCGTGGCTGTTACTGCTATACAACTACGGGTGGTACCGCGTCAGCCGTACGACAAGTGAGTGCACGAACCATTGTGTGCATCGCGTGACGAATCCTCCCGAAAATCGTCCTCTGCTCGTCCGCAGTCAGCACGATCCCACTGTCCAACCGTCCGAACACCGCGTTCACATCAGCCTGAACCTGTCGCGCTGCGTCGACCTATTTCAAATGTGACGTGAATATGTGTTAGAACCGTGGACACCTACAAAGGGAATAGCAAACTGCAAAAATAATGTAACTTACCGCGCGGAAGTAGTCTTGGTCACGGTATCTAGGATACGTGTCCGTCGTAGTGGCGACGTGTGGCTGTGGATCATCTGGGGTAAATGTCACACGTGTGCGGGTACAGGGCTGGTACCACCTGAGGTATACTGGGTAGGTGTCCTCAGTGTGTGGATGTATCTCGTCGATGACCTCCTCAGTCGCCAGCAACCAGTGCTCCATGTATCTCTGCAGTCGGGGATACCACTGAGCGCCAGGTGCCTGTCCCCTACGATTATACCTATTTGCAGAGAGTGCATTAGAGTACATTAATGAGTTGTAGTACTCAACAAAGATCGCAGCTATACTAACCGGTGCACGTCGCGCGGCACAACGTTCTCCATGGGCACAGGGAAGTGCTAACGTAGACCGAACTGTCGCATCACGCGGTGCGGACAATGGGTGTCGGCAAAACGGGACTGGGGGTCCCACAGTCCGCGGGGACGCGTGGATCTTCGGCCACGTCAGCTCCTCCGGGCCCACATTCTACATCAGGGAAGGCCGGCTACAGCCTTCTTCCCGCCAAGTACCTAGGGCCCGAGCACTGCCCGGGCCCGGGTGCACCTTCTCTGGGTGCCTCGCGACGGGCGCCCACATCCACCCCAGGTCCCGGGGCCCACAGGCTCCATGCCCGGGCCCCGGGTCTCGTCCCCGGTCCCGGGAAGCTCCATGCCCGGGCCCCGGGTCTCGCCTTGTGTGCGTGGAGGGCTCGATGAGCTCTCCGCCCCGGGCACGAGGCCGGCTTGAGCGGATCAGCTCCCCAACTACCCGCGTTAATGGCGAGGCGACGGGGCGCCTCCCGCCTGTCTCCTGGTCGGACATGCGTCCACCGTCATGATGACCTTCCGTGGGCCTCCTCCCAGTGCCGTCAGAGAACTTTCGGCTGAGAGGGCCTTGATTCTCCACACTCTGGCAGCGGAGGCGCGCGCTGTCCCATCTCCATACTCCAGCCGCCCACAGCAGCCCGGCAACGTGCCGACCAGACAAGCAGCCGAGCCAGGCGGTGATTAGACGTCCCTCCGGCGTGGCGCGACAGGCGGCCGCGTGCGTACGACAAGACAAAACGTAGCTAGCTATCTCTGTGTACTGGGCACTGTGGACTCCCCTTGATCGATAAAAGGAGGATCTATGCCTGCAGGTCTGGGGGGGACTCTCGGAAGCTCTAGAAAAAAGCTCTAGCAGAAGGGGGCTCTCGATCTCTGGCTCTAGCTCGCTCTCTCACTACTGTTCGTCTTCTTTAGCTCGCTCTGCCTCTCTTTTCCAAAGGGAGGGCTAGCTCCTGAGCACCCTGAGTTCACCTTGTAACACAACCCACATTCATCTCCACATAGCAAACACACACAGGAGTAGGGTATCACGCCTCCGCGCGGCCCGAACCTGTCTACTTCTCCTGTCTCCTTGCGTGCCATCTCAGCCCGGGCCCCCGGCGCTCGAGCACCAATCATCTCCCATATGCCGCTGCCGTCCTGTGAACAACTCCCCTGGCCGAACTCAAAAGGGGGGTCTCCAGACTCCCCGCGGTTGGAGTTTGCTCCTCCGACAATGGGGCTCGACAAAGATGTCGAACACCAATAGCACCGTCGTCATCCAGTACGCCTGGTCGCGCGTGCAAAGAGATGAGAGTCTGAGCGGTGCACGGGCCGTGATGGCCTGTGGACTATACGGCTCCCAAACGACGTCGCTGGGCAGCAGGCGGTCGAACTACATAACGAAGTTGAAATAGGCCCTCCTAACCTACATGTGGGCGTAACGACGCTGCAAAATAGGACAGGGGAACACATCAATGTTTGCGCATAAGTAGTAAACATAAAAATTAACGTTACGTACTTCACGGCGACACCATACCGTCCCTATAGTCAGACGGTCCTTAGGCGACTACCCGTACAAGCCTCCAAGGCCGTCCTCGTAGGGAGAGTACTGAATCAGAGAACGGCCTATTGCGAACCGCTCGGCCGCCCATAGCTGCAGAAGGAGAGGGCAACCGGCGAGAATCGCACCTGGATCGGTCTTTGTGCATGCGTCACAGAGAGCACGGTACGTCACCGCTAGCACAGCAGATCCCCAGCTCCACTACGGTACGCAACCGTTGTCACTGTTGGCGATCGCATGAGCGTAGTGGATCAGCCCCTTGTCCACCGCGTGCCCCGTCATGCTGGTGAACATCACCCACCTGAACAGCCACAACAGGTACGCCTCCATGCTCCGCCACACCGAGTATTCGTCGGCGTCAGGGTCTAGCTGATCAGGCTGTAAAGCAAAATTATAGTTAGCAGCACTGTTGCTTGATAGATCGGATGATTGTAAATCGATAGAATCCGTGACTTACGGTGAACTGTAGCAGCCACGACTGCGAGGGGCCGCTCGTGGTGTAAGGTGGTAGCGAAGCCGGCACACCAAGTTCAGGTCGACGGTGCACGACCTCGAACCGAGCAATGATGTCCTACGACCAACCGTGCATCCCGTCAATCGGACCGACTGCGTCCCATGCGAGAGGAAGTCCCAGCAGGTACGACACATCCTAGAGTGTGGGAGTCATCTCGCCGCACGATAGGTGGAATGTGTGCGTCTTTGGTCTCCAGCGATCCAACAGTGCTGCCAGAAGTGACCGGTCAGCGTCCCATCGCCTGGCGGGATCCCTCTCGTCCGGTGCGGGCTCAACTAGCCTGCACAGCGGAAGAAGTCTAGCCTCACGCAACTTGCAGAATATAGCACTGTAGCCAATATTGGGGAACATAGATATATACAAATAATATGAATAAATATTGGTATATCCCTTACCTCTCACGGAACCGGTGGTCTATCCGCAGGAGGTGACGTGAAGGCCGTGGACGAAAGGTGGCTAGCTAGGCACCCTCGATGGCTGACAAGTAAGACCGGTGGGACTAGTCGAGGCCCCGGTCGAGCAGCTCCGGTGTAGGGTACTCCATACCTGCATGCAAAAAGAGAGTTAGCATAAATTTTATTGTTAAAGTAACAAGTAAGAGTAAGTTTGCATAGTTAATTGAACAACCACATTACAAGTTATTCTTAAGGTTTATACCATTATTACATGACAATAAAAAACAACAGTACGATACATATCATTCCATAACAAAGATCAAGTATAGACTTACACTACACCGCAGCACCACCAAATGCTTGAGAACGCCTAGGACGGGGTCGTCTTGAAGTTGTGCATTCACCCGTAGGACGACTGCCATCAGCACCTGAACCTGACGGCCAGCTTCCACCGCACTTGGACCGGTTGCATCCTTTGGACATTTCTTCTATGTATGACCTGTTTGGTCGCACTTTGAACAACGTTTATGCCTTCCTCCGGCTTCTGACTCATCCATGTCATTACAGATGCATCTTGTCTTGCGACGACCTGCTTTATCCCTCAATTTTATTAGGTTAGGAATGTACATAGCTTGAGGATGCTCCGTAGTAAATGTCCCCGCAATACCGAAGCCGTATATCTCTCCACTCCAGGTATTGTAGATTGCTTCTTTTCTGAAATAAGGTGAGACAAAATAACGTACTTGTTGACGCCGAAAACCGCCGGGTGTGCCAAAAAGCTTGCTGACGATCTGGTTCGGCGTCTGGTGACACGCGAAGGCCTGGGAGATCTGCTTAGCTCCAGTGCAGGTCCTAAAGTCTTGAGGTTCGCGGGCGTGCCAGTCAATTTGACCCAGCAATTGACAAGGAGATGAAGAGATTAGATTACTGATCCAATCGGCCAGCAAGCCGATACGGATTCCTTCCAGCCGATGCCGTTATGCTCGTGCCCGGGTCTCTGCCTGTACTCGTGCCCGGTCTCGTGCTCGCGTCCGGGTCCTTGTTGGTCCTCGTGCCCGGATCGGCAGCAATTGCGCAATCGGCTATCGGCCGATACGGGCTGATGTAGACTCCTCGTAGCCGATAGCCGATGGCACCTGTGTATCGGCTGGGAAACCGATAGCGCTATGAGCAAATAGACAAGATGTCAGTATAACATGTGCATCGGCTAGAAGCCGATGATAAAATAGATATGCAGGATAGAAAGCCAGCCGACTGCCGAGGAAACACATATGCATCGGCTAGAAAACCGATGATAATATAGATGACCAAAACAGTAAGGATAATACAGTCGGCTTTATAAAAAGATAACCTATCGGCTAAGCACTCCGATAGAACGTCGCATATACACCGATCAGCCCGACAAGGATAAATCTATTATTATCGATCTAGTAGTTCAAACCTAACTGATGCAGCACAGATCGATAATAGTAAAGGAACCTCAACGAGCCGATAGACCTAATGCAACTGTGATGAAAGTAACTTACCGGCTATACATTCCGATAAGACGCTTGCACAAAGGATATCAGCCTAACAGGAATAATTTATCGCTAGCAGTTTAGTAGGTCGGACCCAACCGATGCAGTACAAACTGATGATAAACTACCCCCGATAAACTGATAAAAATTATGCACGCGTGATGTGATATACCTGACCAGCCTAAGAGGTCGGACCGAACCGATGCAGCCGTAGACAGATCCGATACACCGTGGTAAGCCGACTACCATAGACCGACTAGAATATCGGACCTAACCGAGGAAGTCCTAGCCGATAGGTAGTCGGGGTAACGAGACTTACCCTCTCGCAGGAGTTCGGACCTAACCGATGCAGCCCCGCTCGAGAAGCAAGAACCCGTTGGTAAAGGGTGGCGATGCGCCGAAGTTGTATTGATCGATTGATAGATTACAAGGTCCCCGGGCATACGTATATATACCCCGAGTTACAAGAGTCCTTATAGGACACGGTACAGGACTTTCCTAACTAGAAAAAGGAAAACTGACAGACCTGATCGGACAAGAGATCAGGTTTCCTAAAAGATAAAACTATCTAATAGATAAGATAAATAACTGCCATAACGTGGTCTTCACGATTCCTTCCAGGTTTGGTCTCTTCCAGATGAGCTTCCATTGGCTGACATGGCTTCTTTCCTTAACCGAACATGGATATGAATCGTGCCAAATTTTGGCGTTAACAGTACTTCTATCCCGTACTCACCGCTCGCTGCAATAACATAAGAACAAGGCTTGTGGAGCAGAGTAGGCTTTCCGCACGAGCACTTGCAGGTCCCGTCTTCCTTCAGCACGTACTCCTGCACAACTCTTTTGCGGTAGATTCCACGCATGCCCTTGTCGACACACAATATTTCAAACTTGCCAATAATCCTTCTATTTACTCTTGAATGCGTGCACCCATCATGGACACCCATCCCTCACGCACTTCACTTCATACACTGATTTGCTTGACTTCACGACCGAGAACTCCCTCTGAAGTGACACCGCCCATTGTTTTACTGCCTCCTTCAAATCCTCTGCATATGCATACTTAGCCCCCTGGATGACCTCATTCTCCTTACATTCCCATGGCACATGATGCCGTTCGGAGATAACAAGGCCAGAGAAGTCCTCATTGTTCTATTCTGCAGGCATAACGTTGTCCTCATCGGACGAATCATCATCCTCTGCATGCTCGTTTTCAGCATCTTCTCTATCCATTTCTTCGACGATGGTGTTGATTAATTCTCCCTCATCTGCCACACCTGTTGGTTGCCTATCTTCTTCATTCCCCCCTTTATTTTCTTCCATAGTTTCGGGATCACCTCCCGCCGTACTTGGACCCTCATCATCTTGTACAGGCATTGCAGCAGCAGTGTTATCCTTCTCATACACCGACACAAAAATGCCCAGAGGCCAACCACGTTGGAATGCATTCTTCACGTACCATCTCCAAGTGGCAGTGCAATCCATCGGCATCAGTTCCAAAAAAACCTTCAGCTACACGACTAACTACAACATACAAGGTTATTGTGTTGATCTGGGGGTCGAGCCGAAAGCCTCACATCAGCCAGTTGTACACTGATCCGAAACTTCTCTCAGCTGGCTTATCAATGCCCTTAGCCGTTGAACTAAACTCCGACAGATCTACACCTTGTGGACCATACCTAACATTCCCTTGCCCGTGAAATAACTGAAATATCACCTTACTTGCCATCTCTGTTGATGAAAAAATAGAGTTAAACTAGGTACCAACATTCTCCTCACATCCAAAACCGTGTAATCGAGATTTTATAACTATCATCTCTATACAAATTAAGTCATCTAACAGATTAACTAAAACCCTACAGATCTACGAGTAACAACATATTTTCATATAATACTATACACGTAACCAGTACAATACTACATCAATTCTTGCATAGAAATAAAAAATTGTAAAGAGACAATAGATTTTACCTGCAGATAAATCAGCAAACCGGCAGAGCTTTGCTGCTTTCGTTTAACCTCGCTCTCAGCTCTCTCTCTTCTTTTTCTATGATTTCTATGAATTTTGTGACATTTTTAGAGTCTGGGAGGGGGTTTTATACTAGGTGGGCTAAAAATCACCCTCCCAGAGGGCGGCAATGGGGCCGCTTGCAAATTAGCCGGCCCCCCGGCTGACACATTGCAGGCGGCCAGGGGGCCGCCTGTAAATTGGCTGACGGCCGTTGGCCGGGCATTTTAGAAAACGCCCTCCCAGAGAGTGTTGGGGGTATATTTTTGTAAATTTTTAAAATGAAAATATAGTTTTGTAAATATTTTTTAAAAAAAATATAAAAAAATTCCTAGAACAGTAGCCCATCACTAGCCAACGTCTGCTGCCGAGCCTCTCCACCTCATTTTCGTTTTCCGTAAGCACGCTTTCTAAATTACTAAATAATATTTTTATAAAAAATTTACATAAAACTATCTCTAAAAATTAAATAGTTAATTAATTATACGATAATGACGTTTCTCGTTTTACATATGGGAAGCAGAAACCAAACCGGAGGCAACGTAAGGTGGCGTTTGATTCAGCTTTTGCATGTGGCTTATAAGCAGTAAGCAAAACGAGAAACATCATTAACATGTGATTAATTAAGTATTAACTAGAAACTTGAAAAATTGATCTATTTGATTTTTTAGAGATACTTTTGTATAGAAAAGTTTTGCAAAAAAACGCATTGTTTAGCAGTTCGGAAAACGTGCTTATAGAAATGAGCTAATAAGCAAAACCTATAAGCAGAACCGAACACTACCTAAGCATCCGTTGTTCCTCCTCCATCTCCTTCTCCCTGTCCTCCTCACCCTCCTTCTCTTCCCTTACTGCTATAGCCGCATCCTGTTGCTATAGCTCCTTCTTCACCACTATTCTATCTTAGAATTCTTCTCAGTTGATTCTGTTGGAATTACTAAGTGAGCTAAAGGCCATGTGAAGAATAATTTCTAGAAAAATCTTAAAGGCCTACCTCATGGAAAGTGGTATGAAAAGTTTAGTACCACCTTACTAGTTCTAAGAAAGAGGCCTCCTTATAAGGGTGAGCTCTCTCCTAACCACTTGAGACATGCATAGTGAAGAGAACTAGAGTAACACACGCGCGTGCTTGCTCGCCTCGCCTTGCCAGGCCAGGCGGCATGCGTACACGACATGCACGTGAATGGTCCTTTAAAATTGGCTTCTAATGCTTGTGCAGATATCTGGAGTTTGTTTTGAACTCACGGGATAATTTGATAAGCGTGAAGTCCGAACGCTTCGGAACAGATGCGAAAAACAGCCGATCGTTGTTCGGGCACTGCGCGTCGTCGTCATCATCCGATGTCGTGTGCTGTTCGTGCGGTACGTGCTACGCCCGTGGCATTTTCTGTCTAGATCAGATTACATGGTTCTGTTTACTTATACCATTAATGTTATAATTTATTTATAGAATAAATTAAGTCTACGTGTGTTTATATTTTTAATAGATCCGGCGTGGGTGGCGGCCTTGGCCTCGCTGTCGGCACCAGGCAGGGAGGCAGGGGCGAGCCGGCGAGGGGTGTGCGCACGCGGGGGGGAGAGGGAGTAGAGATCGAAGAGAGGGGAGGTGTTCACATCGTGCTGCCGCTTCGCTGCGCCTACAACCGTCATGCCTCTCAGCCTGATGCCGGGTCGACGCCTGCAGCCGCCGCATCTCACCCCTTGCTGCTGTCGCGCCTCACCGTTGTCTGCAACTGGATGCGGAGACGTTCAGCACTTCAGCAGCAGGAAGGTACAACAGCTTCGATTAGCTCAGTTTAGACCAAAGATCTAATCGAACTATCGGTTAATCGAATTGACTGCTAGTGTTTTTTTTGACCAGTTTGATTTCTAGTTTTTCGAGACCAGAAATTTTAAAGACCGAACTAACCGGATGAAATTTTTGGCGTAGCATCCTAGATATTATGGAGGGGATAGAATAAATAGGAGTCAGACCATCTTCAGTAGGAGCCCTAAACCTAATCCCCAAATAGTTTTTAGGTGTTGAGACAAAAAATTAGGTCCAGTAGGTACCCTACTAGGGTCCCAAAATAAGGAGGCTCCTAAATCTTTTCTCCAAGCCCCTAGTCCTGAGGCTTTATACCAGAGCCCCTATCAATGTTTTTTTGGCGCGTATAACATTCCCCACTCACGTTCGTGCGCCGTCACATCTGGGAGGAAGCTCAAAAGAGAAAAAGGTGAGGAGAACCCTACCTGCGACTCGACCGGCCACCGTCCCTCCATGCTCGACCGGCCGCCGGCCGGCCATCGTCCTAGGCCACCCGCTGCCCCGCCGCGCTCTCGGCCACCCGCCGCCTACCGTGCTCGCCCTCGCCCACCGGCCTGCTGCCACAGTCAGCCAGCCGCCGTCCCGCAGCGTTATACTGCTTATGCTGCTACCTTTAACTACTGCTGCTACTAGCTTCTGCTGCTAGCTTATAATTATTATAGCACCAAACTAGGTATATACATATAGTTTATGGTGAATACAATAAAAAAAGAAATGAAAGCTAAGAAATAGGAGTTTTTACTAGAGTTCGAGGCATTTCTGGGGTTCAAAGAAAATGGTGGCAGCTCCCGTTTAACCTTTGGGGGCTCTAAAATAAGAACTATTACTGGATATGCTCTAAGGGGACACTTGTTGTTCCTCCCTCTATAGGCAGCGCAAGCAAACAGCAGCTAGAACATCCTTAGGCAGCGTTTGAAGTGAGGGAAGGTGAGAAACTCCCTCGTTTTCCGTAAGCACGTTTCCCGAACTGCTAAACGTTGTGTTTTTTACCAAAAATTTCTATATAATAGTTGCTCTAAATAAAATCAAATAAATCTATTTTTCAAGTTTGTAATAATTAAAACCCAATTAATCATACGCTACGTGATCTTTTTCTTCTTTTTTTTCCCTCACCTTCAACACTCCCTTAGTTTGTAAATAATCCTATGATTTGACACTAACAAAAGTTTTGTTTACAAATTGCTGTTAAGGAAGATGAGTTCTTCCAATATGGTATTACAAAGAAAATTTTCTTCTCTTTTACCAATTGATATTTATTGTTTTTTCATAATGCCCACTTTTTTTTGAAATTCTAAAAATATGTACATGAATTCAAAAAATATTAAAAAATTTTACTTGTTGTGTACAATATGTGCAACCTAGATTGTTTTTTGTGATCCATATAAAGAATAATTGGCCCATAGAAAAAGTTTCATAACTTGTATAAAATAAAATTATGTGCTTCGAATAACTTTTATTTTTGAATGGGTCTAATTTGTTTAAGTTTAATACACATATAGTACACCTAAAAATGTTTCTATATTTTTTTAAGTAAACTATAGATTTTAAAAATTCAAATGAAATTTAAGTCGCAGATGATGTATTTGAATTTTAAAAATTAGTAACTGAATTTAAAAAACTTCTCTAATAAATAGTAGTTCAAATTGGATAGATTAGAACTAACATAAATTTGGTCCAATGTGAAATAAATTTTAATTTTCTCTTAAAATCTGATGTTACTCAATTTTAGGCACTATTTCTATGGGAAAATTATATATTGCTTGTGGAGAAAAGTTTTTTGGTTTTAAATGTTCTATGGAAGATGTGATATTTTTTAATTTTTTTTAAAAAAGAAACATTTTGGACTCAACGTTGGTCCAGGGTATTGCAACAAACATAAGGTTAAAATTCATGTACAATATTTATGAGCTGCTGCAAGTTAAGAGTATATTGCATACGTACTCCATTTATAGTAGATTTGGAACAACATACATGCATAAGCAAAATCCTTTACAAACGCATGAAAACAAATGTAGGAATGCTGACATACATTTCATGATTCCCACTACAAGAAAGAAAAAACAACCAGCAAAAATGTTAGTATTGGCATGGTCATCTATACACTTAGATTAGTCTTGCAGTCCCTTGATCAACTAACTTCATTGGTGGGCTTGTCATTTGAACTGCACCACCATTCGATTCATCAACCGGTGAGTCATCAACATTTTGCGTTCTTGTTGCTCTTGCATTACGCCTTCTCGCATTTTGAGCCCAGTTGGTAAGTCCTTCAGCCACATTGTCATCAAATATCACTTTTTTGAATGAAGTTCCCATCTTCATCAATTAGGATAAAAGAAATTAGCATCACAAGACACTAAGAAAAATAGTTAGAGAAGTACTATGTCAAGGATATATGGCATCAATATGTCAGAACATCACAATTTGAAAAGGTATATTTATATTATTGCTTTAGTTTGTCATAGTTTTATTTAACAACTTTAATGTTGATCAAGAGAAATAGTTACTTTATAGAAAAATGAGTTTTAACTGAACAATCTAATTCTGTTACCAAAATTTGTTTCTTAAATAAACTCACATGAGAGACAATAGCGTAGAGAGGTAGGGTGCTATAGCCGCACAGAAGTTGGCTGATGACACTGAAAGCATAGAAACAATTGTGAGTTTTTCGAGTGACAAAAAATGATATTTCCTAGAAAAAAATCTAAATATGGAAATGAGTTTCATCTATATCCACAATATGCTACTCTTGTGAGGATGATGTGTGGGCTTTGGCCCATCTATCAACCAACAAGATATTGGTGGCATATCGCAAACCTTTAATGAAACTCGGTAGTGTACATCCTACAAGGATAGTGTTTACTTACCTTATGACAAGTCGAGCAATAACATATCCTGGTTTTCCCATAATGCATGATTTGAATCCATATGTAACCTGGATAAGTTGACAGGTATTTAAATTTCATCTCACCTCACGTACTTCATAAAAGATAGTAGGCTAAAATAAATGTAGAGTTCACAAATTTCATAAATGTAAATCAAACGTGAAGCTAGTATCACATGATAGTTTTCAAGTTGTTGAAAATTGGAATTTTGAACAAGTGCAAGACCACCATTATTTAAATTTTGTAGCAAATTGTATTAGACAGGGAATTAGCTTCCAGACTAAGTTTTTAGTCACATTAACATTTAATATTCTTTGCTGACAATAGTGAAGGGTTTTACAAAAGTAATGGGCAACCAAGGATATGTTTTATTTTTTGCATTCATGTACCAAGATAGTTCCCTAAAACTCTGAGCCATTTTATTTGGTAAGGTACTAATGCTTGTTGTCTTACCAGCAGCCAAAAGAAAAATGCAATTTCAAATGCATTCTGGAACAAGACAATGTGGATCAACAAGAGGACTAATTTTGGTCTGTGGAACCAAAATAAATCATCTGATGGTGATACTATGAGCTCCCCTTCAATCGCTGTATGTTTTTCAGCAACCTGATGGGCCAACTCAGTAATGATGTGCTCCAATTTAGTCCCAACCACAAGAAGCATCTGCAAAAAAAAAAAAAAAAACCAAATGAAATGTTTATTTATTATAAAAATATTCTAGCTTTGTAAACATGGGAGATCATATGTATGCCTATTAACAATATTTATATTGAACAAGAAAGCATCAAAATATGTAGGAATGCTTGCATTTAAGTTAGGGATAACATGAAGGTTAATGTGTGGATGAATTGCAATTTCAATGCTTATGAGAGAGATATTGTTGTACTTACAATAAATGGGATTGCCGATATCCAGATGTAGACATACCATCCTAAAACCACAACAGCAAAATAATGTTGTCAGGTTTTCACATGGCACACATATTTAAAGCATAAAAAACTAAGCAAATTACATGAGAAGCTTGACAAGTTTTTGTGAAAAGTAATACATCACTAGTGTGAACCGCGATAGAATATAAAAGATACCCAAGTCTGGCATATTATGAATTTTGTGTAGAAATCATACCTTGAACATTGAGTAGCAAGAATACTATCAACATAACCCAAAGGTACCAGCTGCATTTAATTAGCATATATGTTAATTAATACTACACAAAATCATATCAAAAGATTAGATGTAAATGGTACATGTGTGCAAACTAATTCTTTAGCCATTAGTTACTTACCTAATGCCTACAACTTTCTTGAAATCAGCCTCCAATGCTCTAATCATGTATTTGTAAAAGTTGAATTTAGGATTGCCCCTGCAGTGTTTCTCTATAAAAAAAATCCGACATAAGACAGTTTGCCTAGGGAAACATACAAGATACCCTAAGTTTCAAAAGTAAAAGTTTGGATTACCATGATGAAGCCAAGCCGCATGGTTATGTAGTCCTCCTTAGTGACAGACCCATAGAATTGTTTGAAGAATGAGCGCTATGATGAAAATGGATTAGTTTGGACTCTATCACAATTCACAATAATACCTATCAAATGGTCTCTAAAATCTAGTTCTAGGTTTTTAAATATTGTTTATTAGCATTGTATGTTAATGATTCATACAACAAGATTTAATATTATACACCGAGTTGTCCATTAAGTATTGGCATTTAAAAAATTCTTACCAGCCATCCAAATGTTTTCCACCTTTTTCCATGTCCTTTAAAATGATTTTTGATAAATTGGAATTCTTGTACATGTTTGATCATTTGGGGACCTGAAAGTTTTATTCCAATAATTCATCAATGAGCAAATGATAGTCAATGATTTTCACTTTCCCATTGGAGAATGTTCTTTCATCATACCATTTTCATCACTTGCTTGGATCTTGTTTTCCCAATGTTGCCAATTTCTTGTCTAGATGATAATGCACAAAATGTTTAGCAAAAGCATGTATGCGCATATTAACACAAAGATATAATTTGACTCTCAATACCTGTGCAATTCCAAGAAGAACTGTAATAGCACTTAGAAACACATGAGAGACTGCTAAGACGAAGATAAATATGTGTAATTGATGAATAGCTTCAACTGAAAGTATTGGAACTAAACCCTGTGTAAAATAGCAGTAATGAGTTTCGGCAAGAAGGCAATATGAATGTGCCAAATAATAAAACAAGATAGGCACAACAAGTGCAGCATGATAGTGTGTTACTAGGACTAGAGGAATAATAGGTTGAATTGGTGTTGTTTGTTTCCATTTTATATAGTGGAACACCAAGGAAAAGAGGAGGCAATGCATAAACTCGATATTAGCTAAATGATATTAAGAATATATGATACACCCATGGTTCTTGTCCTAACCACAGTACTTTGTACAGCTCGGCGCCCTAAACATTAAAAAGAAGAACATGAATACCACTAGTCCTTGTTTGATTTATGAACTTGAAAGATTTGATACGCTGTACAGATGCAATTCTTTTATATTGCAATCTTATTTACCCTGTTTTTTTGTTCTTCGTGATAATTTGTTTAAATGGACTTGAACTCCGAAAGACAGTCACAAATTTTTATCTAATCGCTGATTTGCAATCTGAATGGTTTCGAGTTAACTAATCTGTGCATTTGGAGGAAACCGGCATGATGAGAGTCAAACAAAACCAAGCAAATTAAATAAGTAGTGTACCTTTTTCTCGCAGTAGTCAGACTTGGCCGCTCCTCCTGCGAGGAGCCTCCTGGCGCCGCCCAGCACGCCGGCGAAGTGCGCGGTGGTCTTGGCGGGTTCGGCGAAGTCCAGCTTGCACGGCTGCAGGTGCTCCATGACGCTCTCCTTCACGCATATCTTCTGCGTGGTGCCCTGGAACACGTTGAGCAGCAGCGAGATGAACCCCAGCAGCATCAGCTCTGCAACGACAGCAGCAGGAAGCCACAGTTTCAGCCAATTTCATCTTCTCCTTGGCTTGCTAGAATCTCGCCGAGTTCTTGGCAATCTTTTCTCTTCTTCGATCTTGAGATGAGAGGCATCTATGGAGTACAAGGAAACGAATCGAACTAACCTTCTTTGACCTTGAGGAGGCCCTCGTAGAGCGGCTTCTTGCGGCTATTCTTCAACCTCTGCTCGCGCGCGCAATCAACAAACCAGAGAGATTAGTTGAGGTCGCCATGGCGGCATTAGCTCGAACACGGCGCGTACGTACGTCTGCGCCGCGCTTCCTAGGTACAGAGACGTACGTACCTTGCCCAGGCGGTGGAGCAGGCGCTCGAAGAGCAGCGAGATGATGACGATGACGGAGCAGACGGCGGCGACGATCCACGTCGGCGTGTGCTCCAGCGTTATCTCCGGCGCGTCGCCCGCCGCCGCCTTTCCTCCCCCTCCTCCGGCCATGGCCGCAAACCGAACCAGTCAGCACACCCTCTCACAGTCTCACCTTCTTCTCCTCCTTCCCGCGAGAACGTCAAACTCAAACAAGAAGTTAATGCGCGGAAGTGGACGACGCACTCCCCGAATACACGATGAGACCGAAGTGGTGCCCATTTTTTATAGCGCCATAGCTAGCGGTGTCAGACATTGACCTGGCGCATTCGAGGAAGAAGAATATGCTATAGCTGCAGAAGCCATCAAAAACCATCCCTGTGGCGACGGCTAAGGGTGTGTTTGGTTGGACATACGAGAGTGGATGGGAGATGGTCTATTACTACTCATGATTCTATTTACCTAAATACAATTTCCCTTTCTTATATAATTATTCTTTCTGTTTCCATAAATATAACTTATGTGTATATGTAACTATATTGATCCATCCCTATCTTGATAATGTAGACCTGGCACAATTCAGCAATGTATATTTTTTAACTAGCATGAGAATTTCTAACCTCCAAAACAATCTTGGCTCTTTTTTCTCCTCTTAATGATATTAATTAATAGATATATAAAAAATAATATATTATTTGAGCCTATGAATCGTGCGATACAGTTATACGTCACTATAGTCGTATTATTATTCAGTGATATGTGGCATTATCTTGGGCAGTAGCCTGTACCTCTGGTAACCTCTGGTAGTAACAGGACTTTGATTTCAGCTTCTTGTACTGGTTAATTTCCACATGATAGGAGACAAATTGCAGATAGATATACAAGTGTCCAGAAAAAAAGAAGCTTATCTACGTACCGTGCTGTGGTGCTCCAATTGGATCAGCTTTAAGCGTGAGATGACAACGGCAACCACAACACACGGCACATACACTGCTGAAAATGAAATATGAATATAATGCTGAGAGGGATTTGAATCAATCCTTGGAAAATTCTATTTCCTCGTATCACAAAAGAATATAGTGTTAGATAATGTACACTCAACTTAGGTTAGCTTTGTCCATAGTTTAAAATGGAGGTTTTCAGTATATGGAAATGCTATTTATGATAACAAAATATTTAAGTAGAAAAGGTGGTATAATGTAGAGTATATTAACTTTAAAAAGTCCGAAAACATATCCTTCCCGCGGTACCTTAAAAGACTCGAAAGATCCCAAAAAGATATTCCAGCAAAACATATGATGCAGGAAATTTTTGGGTTTTAATTTTGTTATCGTCGAGGTTAGGTCTCTATTGAAATGGAGGAATCTTCAAAAATATTTGCAGGAGTTGAGCTAACTCATGTGAAATTCCTATAAAAATTCTACAATCCAAAAGAATCCCCTTGGAAAAATCATCGGTGATATTTTCTGGGTCAGATCCCCATGGGTACCTCGTGCGGTAATTAGCTCAGGGTCAGCTTAATTACAGTCTGCTTGTCTGCATGCATGTGATTACAGCAATTTTAAGTGGTCCTACAAACACGTTTTGAAACCTAATTTAAATTTAAACAAATTAAACACCATCCTAGTTGGGTTAAAAATAGACTCGACGACCGCACCATCAGAGGCCAGAGCAAGTGGAGCAGAGGGTATATACATATAGCGGCCCAAAAACGAAAACAAAGAAGTAAAGAACCATCTTCATGGCTTCGGCCTAGCTACTATCTATCTATCTACTACTAAGTGGGTGTTCGCTTAAGTAAGCAAAACGAAAAATATCATTAGCATATGACTAATTAAGTATTAATTATTAAAAACTTTAAAAATAGATCTATTTTATTTTTTTAGGTACTTTTATAGAAATTTTTTAAAAAAAGTACACCGTTTTGCATTTTAAGAAACGTGTTAACGGAAACTGAGATATAAGTCACAAGCTAAAAACAGAACCGAACACTATCTTAACTATCTTAAAATATAATAACTTCTACTCATATATCTAGTTAAGTATTTGATCAAATATATAACTATAAGTTTATATTTTAGGACGGATGTAAAAAAAAAAGTACTTCGTCGTAATCGCCTCGTTCAGCTAGCGCGCGTCCTGTCCATTGGCCTTTTTGGCAAGCAGCTAAGGTTGAATCTTATTACTATTTATTATTCTAGTTTATCATTCCTAACATCACCCTTTTGTGATTATTATTATTATTATTATTATTATTATTCGTGCTGCAATGACAGCTTTATTTTTTTATCTTCTTTTCTGCCGATCTGAAGCAGAGCTGTTATTCATATGTATGTATATATGTATGTATATATATATATATATATATATATATATATATGCAGGAGCTTAATCAGCTGTAGATGACAGCACAGAAGGCGACATACATACACGCACTGATCTTTCAAAAAAAAAACATACACACTGGCCAGCAGTTGACGAAAACGAAACATGCATTTAAATTTTAATCTGCTTAATTAATTAATTGCAAGCGCGAAATATATAGCGTGATAATTCTGGTTTCTGGCGAGCTGACGGCGTCATCAATCTCACAATGATCCACATTCCTTGCTCCATGTGAAAGAAATGTGAAAGAAGGAAGAAGGGCGGAGAACGAGGATATTATTGGGTTCAACGGTTGACTGGACTTATGACTAGCAAATGCAAATGGAATTCGATCGCAATCCAGCTGCCCAGTAGGCGCTACAGTAGTACTCGCTCCGTGACGTATTAAGAAATTTTTTATACAACCTATAGTATTACACCGTGATCATTAATTTCTTTCATAATATATAATCAACAACTACAAATTAACATCATATGAAAATATTTTTAACTTAATGATTACACAAAATTCTTAAATATTAATTTTGCAGAAAATAAAAATGTCTTGTATTTTAGAATGGAGGGAGCATGTAATCTGTATGCCTTTCCAATTTATCTCAACTAGCTACTGCGTGCACGCATCTGCATCCTAGTGAAAATGCATTTGATTCAGTTTTCTTGTTAGTTACTAGCTAGCAGATTCGCGGAAAATGCACACGGTGGACGGAAGAAATGGGAGTCAGGACGATATATCGGAGAAATGTTGTCCCTTCCTCTAGACTCAGGCAGCAGCTAGCAGCTAGAACATCCTTAATCGATAAGAAATCATATGATATAAGGTTTTGACACTAAGCTCTGTTCTTTTCAGCATTTTTTAGATTTTTGTCGTGGATAATTTGCTTCACATATGTTAAAAATATAATTTCTCGAAAATTTTTCTTAAAATATTAATTTATGTAAACAATCCGCGCTAAAATCTGTCTCAAACCTGCCTGTTTATACCAGAGGATATTTATTGTTTTTATAAACAATACATAGTGCATTAGCGTAAACTGTTTTTTAAAAGACCGAAGACCTTAGCGGCAAGTCAAACAAGGTATTGAGCTGTAAACTAAACCCACGACAACTGATTTAAAATGTGTCTCCTGCCACGCCAATACTAAAACCTTTGTTCGGCGAGACTTGTGAAGGTCAATAAAATGGGAGCTGCTGTACTCTACTAAATCCTATTTTATAATATAAATATTTTTAGTACTATTTACAGTACTACTTATCTTATCAATTACTTTTCATTCAAATTTCTTTACATCTTAACTCCAACCATCATTCCACTCCTAATTATCACTTATTTATTAAGAAGTACCAAAGTTTTTTCTCTTCAATTTTAGTCTATACTAAATAATCTAAAAATACTTATATTTTAAAATAAAGGTAATATATGTTTAACCCGATCTCCATCCAAAAGGAACACAATCTCAGCAGCATGCGTGCCCACACATTGGTTGACCAAATTAACTTAGACTGTGTTCGGTAGCGAGGATTAGGCTGGGGTTTTTAACGCACGTAAACGAGGTAAACTATTAGCATATACTTAATTAATTTTTAATTATTTTAAATTTAAAAATTAGATTTATTTAATATTTTAAAGCAACTTCTATATAAAAAGTTTTCGCATGAAACCTACCGTTTAGCAGTTTAAAAAATATACTAACAGAAATCAAGAAAGTAGCTTAGCGTGTAGCTCTGAATGCACCCTTAGTTGCCTCCACAGCTGTATTTGGTTACACAAGTTTTTTAAGAAAAAGAAAGCTTTATGGATTCGCAACAATTATATCAAGATGATATAATCGTGATAACATTCTTGTCTCAACCTAATTAGGATGCGCACAACCAATATTATTAAAAAAAGAATGAAAAAAATAAATAACATAACACCACGAGGTACTCTATTTTTTAATTATTTCCTTATCATTTTTACTGGGAAGAGGTCATCACGCCTAGCATGATCCAAGATGCCCACTTAATTAGCAGCAGGTTTCAGACCTGAAAGTTTGCAGTGCCCCCTTATTAGTCTAATTAAGCCTAGAAACACAGCGATCGACTGATTCTACTGTTTCTTTTTTCTCTTTTCATTTCTGGCTCCTTAGTTTAGATTGGAAACAATCAGCATCAATCCTACCTCCGTTAAGACAAAAAAGAATTGCCTGCCTCGTTAAGGAATTGAAACGTCGTCGTCGATCAGTCGTCGTAGCCCAGGTGCTACTGGCGAAGAACACATCCAGACAAAAACACCTCTGCTCGCTCCGTACACGTCATGTAGAATAATTCAACAGCCTGCTCAATCCGGATAAGGGGTGGTTCGGAACGACTCGAAGCTTGGTAGCTTCTACCTCCATTTTCGTTAGCAATACTTTTTAAAACATATAATAAAGTATATTTTTTTATAAAAATTTTCTATGTAAAGTACCTTAAAAAATCAAATAAATTAAATCTATTTTTTAAGTTTGTAGTAGTTAATATTTAATTAATTATATATTAATGATGTTTTTCGTTTTAGGTACGGTTTATAAGCCAGCAGCTAAAGCGGAATCCAACAGGGCTTAGATCAGCTAGTTTATTTATTCACTCCAGTTCACAAATATCTGTCCTCTTGGATAAAGACACAGCTTCTAAAATACAACTTTGATCATTATATTTTATTATAACATATACTAATAAATATATAGTTTTATTGAGGTACTTTTTAAGATTAATCTATATAAGGAATTTTCTCATATATATATATGGTCTTCATGTTTCTAAAGTAAATATTTTAAGAGTTATTTATAATTAAAGTTCTAAAGGTTTACCATCAATCTTTATTAAAACGATAAGTATTTATAAACCGGAAGGAGTACCTAGTATATACATACATCATCAGTGTGTGTAACCACTCCAGTTGGCCGTTAGTAATGTGTTGGCTTAACCCCTAATTTAACTGACGTAAACCTCTGGATTGAAAGGGTAACTGCTTGAACAACGAGGAAAACAAAACGGTTTGGCGTAGCATGTATGCGAAATCAATGTCGTCGTGGCAAGTGTACATGCGTGCCTTCCCAAGGCCAGGTCAGTGGCAGCTGACAGGGACACGTACGTCACATGCCTGTATGATGGATTAATTTTCATAAACCGGTCCGGAATAATGAATAATCTGATCGAGTGCAGCATGACACTGGCGAGACGTGAGCATGCGTTCACCAATTCATGCACCGGCGTTGCAGTTTATTATTGTTCCCTTAGGTCAAGAAACATATTGTTTCGGCCATTGATATAGTTTTCAAAATAATAATAATATACCAGCCAGTAGTTTCTATTATAGAGTATGAGAACTACTACGTAGAGCATAGCGCGACGTTTAGTTAAATAACGTGCCTTAGAGACTGTAGAGCGATTCTATACGCCCCTCTCACTATTTCTTCCGCACCCATATTGTGTAATTCTTTTATCGTGCATAAGACCTATATGTTCGTTAGTTCCAAAATAGGAACCCACTATCCCATCCCTTTTCCAACCCACCACATAAATTTTTCGGATCTACGATGCGCTCTTGTTTTCGGTGGCGGTATCGGAGGACGGTGGGACTTGGAAGCCACCCCTAGAGGGACCTACCGCCAGCGGTGTTCAAGCCGGACGACGAAGAGAAGGTGCTGCTACAGCTAGTGATGAAGGGTTGCAACAGGGGACACGGTGGCTCGGGCTCGAAGGCGACAGCAGCGTTGAGGATGACGAAGGATCTGGCAAAGACTGGCCCTTCGCCATCTCCGTCTCCTCCCACCCCCAGCGTTCCCCGCTGTGCTGGACCTATTGAGCACCATCGGTAGAGAGTGCAGCTGTCTCCCGGATCTAGCATCTTCCACGGCTGGAGAGGACACTATGTGTCAATCTTCCTCGGCGCAAAGTTGCGGAGCATGCCGTCGTCAGCGACCAACTCCTCCTGGCCTCTATCGCGGCCACACGCAAGGAATGCTACCCTCCTGCTTCACCGTCGCTGCTGCCCTACTGCTGGTGCCAGGCTGGACTCCGAAATCAGCGAGTGTCGCTGTTGGATACAGGCTTCATCACCACCGGCAAGGCTTCTTCGTCGTGTGTGGTTATCGGCCTTGCTCTCCCTCTATTCCTGCTTTCTACTCTTCAAGGGGTGGGTAAACAGTATTTTTGGGTGGTCGCCCCTTGAGCACGGCGCCAAGGCCCGCCATAGCGTTGCCAGGAAAACAGGGATTCAATACAGGACTGCAAGGCAGGCTTCCGTTTCTCCTTCTCTCCTAGAAGAACATATTTCCTGTAAATTGTTCTGGGTTTGTCTGATGTATAAATTTTTTACCCGTTCAATGATGCCGCTCCTCCTCTCTCCTAGAAGAACGTATTTCTCATGTATTTTTATTGTTTGTTTGATGTGTACAAATTTTTTACTCGTACAATAACTTATACGATGTTTATAACTTTTTTATTCATACAAAGTAGCATAATTCAATATACCTATATGTATGGTAAAATATTGTTATGTCACATATTTTTTTTATAAAGGAAGTAACCAATGAAAATACAGAGGAGTAAAAATATTACTAAAAGAACATAGAAGTAAAAACATGAAAATACACTACAGTAAAAATACTTTTACCGTAAATAAGGTCACCAAGCTCCTGACAATGATTCGGGAGTAAAAGTACTATTACAAGTTAACAACAGTGATTTCACTGGTAGTAATTGTTTTATTGGTACAAAAGTTGATTTTATTATGAGAGTGGTTGATTTCACCATCTCAGATTGTAGTAGTAGTATTTTTTAATTAGGCAGGAGGGAAGTAAATTTTTTATTAATGCAATAGGGGAAGTAATTTTTTTACCGTCTCCGAAGTAGGCAAGAGAGAGGTAGAGGGAGAGTAATTCTTTTATCGTCTTAGGAAGAGGTAGACAAGAGAGGGGGTTATAGGGGTAAGAAGAAGGGGAGTAATTTCTTTACTATCTTCGGAGGTGAGGTGCGGGACGAGAGGAGAAAATAAAAAAAAAACAAGAAACGGAAAAATGGAAAAGGGGGGCGACGTGAGGTGCGCTACTTAATACCTAGCGCGATGTGGGCTAATTAGCTCTACCGATAAAGTATTTAAAAATTCAGATAAATTCTAATATTATAAAAAAGTAGTTTTTGATACAAATCTACAGATTTGATTTACATATGTCCAAACTAAATATTCAAAAAAGTATAAACCATGCTTAATCGATATGTTTTGTGATCGCTCGGATTAATAATAAGGGTGAATTGGTCTTCATTGCAACCAGAGAGGTTCTCTTCTTTTTAGCTCTTTCACCGAATTATTAAAACAGATTATTTGTTACACGCTTTAAAAAATATATTTTCTTAAAAAACTTTCTTCTACCGTATTTCTTAGACCACTTATTCTAAACTATTTATTAAGTTTATTTTATAAAATATTTAATTTGTTATTATAATCAAGTAGATAATTTACGAAAATAATCCGACGAATAATCTCTTGTAAACAGATCCCAAGATTGGTGGCTACACGGTTGTTGGGATCAAACAACCTAGCTATACAGAGCTACCCGGTGAGGGTACATTCCATAACACCCGCAAATAAAGCATTTCCTACCAGCTGCATATTGTAGCAGTATATAATTGACGGTTGACTGACTAAAGTATGAGGAATTTATAATGGTCTTACCAGCTAGTATAGTGCTATATATTCATGTTGCATATGGGGAAGATCAGTACTAGTGCTAGAGTTTTTTGAGGCCTGAAGACCAGTATGGTCAGTCATGTCCCTTCATTATTTTTTTCAGAGAGGAAACAGAGCTGGCCATGTTGTGTTTGCCAAAATGAGGGAGAGAATGTGGGGTTGGTGAGAGGCTGTTGAGCAGAGTCTGATGGTGTTCCTGCCGAGGTTTATCTTTTCGTTTTTAAAATAAAAACCATTTCTTACCGGTTTACCGAAAACCGACTAAAAACCATCAAAACCGATAAAAACCAATAACTTTTGGTCAACACCATACGAAAACCAGTTAAAACTGATCGGTTTATACAAATCGACCATAAATTATTTCATAAAAACTGAGCGGTTTTTATAAAAGCCAATCGGTTTTGTGAACCCTGGTTCCTGTCAATAGTGGCCTAGTGGATTGGGGAAACATGACAATAAAATGCATATGTACCAAACGTTTCCGGCTTGATAATCCAAAACAGAATTCAGAAATGCACATCCCTGTTAGAGATCAACTAGCACAGTAGCATGTGCAGTGCGACTAAGCCACTAGGGTTCAATGTACATGTGACCGTCAACTGTTCGGATCACCATGGCGTGTTGACAAACTGTGGAAGAAGATATTTTCCAAGTAGTTCAGCGATAGAGCCACCTCCCGAGCTGGTCGATCGTCCGCTTAAGCTCTGTAGTTTGTGTGCTTCAAGGTCACTATCAATCGTCGAAAACATCCGTAAAAAATTATCCGTAAATAGAAAAAAAAGCTACTCTCTCCATCTCAAAATATTTTAATTTAAGTCATTTTTTAAAGAAATTAAGATGGGTTAAGAAATGGTTATAATTAATTAAGGTGAGAGAACAGGAGAAGAAATTAAATAAGAAAAGACTGTGATTGATTGAGATGGGGAGATAGATGAAGAAGAATTACTATTGTGAGACAAATTTAAATTTTAGAAATAGTAGTATTTTAAAACGGAGGGAATATATATCATCTAGATTCTATGACGCTGCTAACTCCACTGCCGGAGCACTTCTTTACATGGTTCTTTCAACTCAAAACAGTAAGAGAGGCTCCTAATGTAAATTTTCCATTATAAAAGAGTTTTATGTACAAGAAATTTGGTATTATTTGTTTTTTTATGTCATCAGTTTTCACCTATTTGTACTTCATTTAGCCACCACGTCATCGAAACGAAAACCACTTTGGTTTGACTGTAGGGATGGAACGTGGACGGTTTTGATTTTTTGAGGATTGAGAGATAAAAAAATAAACAATTTTATAGTCGAGAGACCAAAATTACAGCAAAGCTATAGTTGATGGATTAGAAGGAGACTTTTCTGTGATACAAGTCCAACATGAAACAGCACAGTATCTCTACAACTGTAAAATAGAGTCGTCTTCGTCCTCTTTCTTAATCAGTTTACTTCCACACGAAAGAAAACACCCTTTCTAAAAAAAAACCACCCCACCCAAAAAACCCAAACCACTTTCCTTAAAAACCACTCAACCCAAAAAATCAATATTTTCATAAATAAATCCCATAAAATCATCGATAGATCACAGACATATTCCTAGTTTATACAACGCAGGAATTTGATGGGGGTGCATTACTGCAGTTCAATTCTCCTGCTCCAGTTGACACAGGAGCCATGGGCCGAAGTACACAGTACCGAGAGAACAGATTTGGCCCGTAATAAATACACGAGAGCCCAGTGGATCTCTTTGGGCCACATGTTAGGTTAGGTTATATAGCCCACGAGGATGTAACCTACCTGGCGTGCACACGTGTAACACTCCCACAGCTCGCCGCCACGCTGCGTGGTGTTCCGCCGCCCGGAGCCGATGCGGCCGGCAGATTTGGATGCGAGGGCAACATGCGCCACGTCGGCCCACCCTTGACGCCGACCCGTGGGCCCGGATAGCGCCACGTCCACCACCACTCCACGCACCGGACGCATCCTGTCCATCCATCAAACTCATCGACGGATCCTAGTCCTCGTGGGCCATGCACCCGGTTCAGCCAAACTCTCACCAAAGCGAGGCGACAAAATGGCCCAAATAAAATAAAATAAATCTGGGAAAATAGAAAGAAAATCGAGGGATTGGTGGAGAGGAGGAGAGGAGGCGGCCGCGCTGCGCAGTGGGAGAAGAACACGAGTGTGCGCGTGTGTGTGGAGACGAGAGGCGAGGAGGAAGACGAAGAGGACGAGGAGTAGGAGGGAGTCGCGGCGATGGAGGTGGGGTTCCTGGGCCTGGGCATCATGGGGAAGGCAATGGCGGCCAACCTCCTCCGCCACGGCTTCCGCGTCACCGTCTGGAACCGGACCCTCGCCAAGGTTTTCCTCCTCCTTCCCTCCTCCGCGGATTGGTGCTCCCCGCGCCGTGCCTCGGTTTCGCGGTTGTTGATTAGTCCAGTTTGTTTGAGTAATCCGTTGAGATGACCCCGTGCGTGCCGCCGTCGTTCGCAGTGCCAAGAGCTCGTCGCGCTGGGCGCCGCCGTCGGGGAGACTCCGGCGGCCATCGTCGCCAAGTGCAGATACACCATCGCCATGCTCTCCGACCCCAGCGCCGCGCTATCTGTTAAGACACGATCAAACTAATCTTAGCAGCCCTACTCTTTAGCGTTGCCAGATGGCGTCTTCCCTGAACATTTTTTGGCCCAATCCATCTAGGTTGTTTTCGACAAGGACGGCGTGCTCGAGCAGATCGGGGAAGGGAAAGGCTATGTGGACATGTCCACTGTTGATGCCGCCACTTCTTGCAAGATCAGTGAGGTACATTTCTTCCTGATGGTCTGTCTTTTGTGCTTAGTATCTTGCCTTGTTTTCCACTATTTTGGATTCAATTCATGTGTAAGTTAATTGTGTATTAGTAACAATTTATGATATTAATTATTATGGTAGTACTTTTTGAGGCAAATCTACATATACCATAATTTTTGTTCTTAAACTAAGCATTTGAGAAATTATTGATGGTAAAAGTTTATAAACTTTGACCAAATTTTGTTCTAAACATCAAATATTTACGACTGGAGGGAGTAGCTCACAAGCATAATCCTTGATATTAATGACCCTCTTAATGTACATTGTTTACATCCTTCTAAACAAAGATTATCAACTGAACATGACCACAACATTTTGGCTTGCATCCATTTATTCCTGTGGAGATTTGGGCCTAAGAGTTGGCATTTCCCTTGGTTGTTTGCACTATCTTGCCACCATATACGACAATTTCTTCAGTAATATTCACTCTGATTGCTTTTATATGTCATTTTAAATTTGCCAACTATTCTCTACTATATCTATATGCCCTAAAGAAACTTCTATGCTGTAAATCATTGCAAAACCGCAGAGCTTGTGGGCTTCTAGGCATTTTCATCTTGTCTTATGCCTGTATCAATTGAATGCTCTCATTCTCATTAACGGATGAGCCATTGTTCCCAATCTACCTTGATCGAATGGTAACACGTTATTTTGTATAGCCTATGCTAATCACACTGACAAGCACAAAGTGACTTATATCATAATTGGAGGGTGTATTCCAGGAAAACATGTGAATACTGAATGAGATTGGATGATGGAGGATACCTTTCTATCTCTTCGGCCGTCTCTAGGCAATTGGTTACCAGGGTTTGATTTATCTCACCAAGCATGAACAAATTGAGCAGCTTTCTTGCTGTCCGGAAAACAAAATTGTGTGAATCATAAAACAACATGGTGTAGTGGGCTTCTAGATATCTGCAAATAAGGCCCTAGGTTTGTTTTAACATTCACAGACTTCTCACATCTTGGTACAGCAAAGAAGTCATTCCCATACAAAACTGTTAGCAATATTGTAAAATAGTACCCGTTGCCTCACTAAGATAACATGGAAGCCACTACTAGGTTGCATACTTGCAGTTCATCAAGGAGTACTGTAGATTCCCAGGCTAACATGAAAGTTCAAACTTTGCACATATCCAACAGTCAATTTAATTTGTTAAATGAGTGTGCTCTGAATTGTTTTATTTTATCAAAATAGTAAGAAAAGCCTTACTTAAAATATTGGAAGTGGTTATAGCATCACCGCGTATCATATCTAAGAGGAGATTTAATGTGTGAACACAATTCCATTTTCTTTATGCATTCTACTGTCTAGCATTTTTTGCACGAATGCACTTGTGGTCACAGTATGACCCAATCTTATTCATTGATGTATAAAAATCCACCAGTGAGAGTAGCATAACATTCTGAATGGTGGGACACGCTCATGTATTGTGCCTTTTATGTTTTGTCTGACAGGTAAAATACATGGTATAAGTATAGCACTGCCCATATATAGATATGCCCACTTGATCATAGATTTCCATTCCATCAGAATCTCACATGGTTATGTTGACAATAAGAACTCCAGCATTCCGCATATATGTGACGGTTGAACTAGTATAAGCTTGTGTGTTAAGTTTGAGACTAATTCAGTACTGTGGACAGGTAATATCAACTCAGCATATTTGCATATTTTTGAGTCCCAAACACAAACCCAACAACCAAAAGAAAGCATTAGCTTGGAATTTTGACACATTTTTAATTCCACTAGAATTGCTGTGTGGTGTCTTTTTCTTTATATTTGTTTTCCCTAAGCGTGACTAGATTGAATATGTTCTATAACTTCCAAGGTATGTTTACAATGGATTTCCCTGAATAAATGTTTGCAGGCTATAAAACAAAAAGGTGGAGCTTTTGTTGAAGCTCCAGTTTCAGGAAGTAAAAAGCCAGCTGAAGATGGCCAATTGGTCATTCTTGCTGCAGGGAACAAGGTAATTCCATATGATATGATGATCGATTGCAGTTACTATTGTAAACTAGTTGTACTGATGGCGCTTCACAAAAACAGTCTTCCTTTTTCTAGGAATAAAAAGATTGTACCAAATCTTGTTCCACTTGTTAGTTTAAGGTAGGATCAATATCTTCTGTTGAGTTCTTGTGAGGATTATGGCCTAATGATCATAACCTTTTGTGATTATACATACAAAACTTATAGGGCACATAATGGCTTTTAGTTTCTATATGGGTCTACTACTGGGGCACATTTTTCTGCAAACATGTGTTGGTGTATATTATAGTATTGCAGCATTTTCCAGAGGCCATAGGCTATTCAGCTTATATAGGCTTGATTTGGTCTAGATGTTAGCATCTAATAAGTTAAAGACATGGATTAATGATCCAATTTGATGCTTAAGCCTGGCAAGTCAGCCAGTTCTCAAGGATTGTAACACAAATCAATACTGATAGTGCTAGTATGTCGTAGAACTGTCCCGTGCTTGATGTAATTATACTCGTGTTACAGTTTCCCATTTAATTTGGATCCACTTTTTAATGCTACAGGAATTGTATGATGATATGGTCCCTGCATTTGATGTACTTGGGAAAAAGTCATTCTTTCTGGGAGAGATTGGAAATGGAGCAAAGATGAAGCTGGTGGTCAACATGATCATGGGAAGGTGACTGTCTATTAATTATTTATAAACATCTGCAAAGCACCCTCCTGTAATAATTGCAGAAACCATTGCGTATTCACTTTGCTAATGTGTGTTCTCCTTACTGACCTAATGCCATATTCAGGATCATTGGAATATCAGTAGAAAGCACATTCATTCCACCTTGCAAATTTGTTAGAAAATACTACTGTTTTTGTGGAGGCGTTTTACTGTTTCATGGTGCAAGATTGCATCTCCACTTTTGCAGAATAGCTGTCCTTTTTATACATGGTCAACAATTTGCAGGGATTTATAAGTTGTCTCCCTATTTTTGCAAATTGGGGCTAATCATAATGACGTTCTATTTCGTTTTTGCAATCATTGTTAATTGTTAGATTCTGGAAACTTGCAAGCTCTCTGTTGTTAGCACATGCACATAGCTCCTGTACCTTTATGTGTTGTCATTCAATTACTGCTATCTTTTTCGCATACAAGTAATGTTGTTTCTCGCTGCAGTATGATGAATGCTTTGTCTGAGGGACTCTCTTTGGCTGACAAAAGTGGTTTGAGCCCCCAGACGCTTCTTGATGTCCTGGTATGACACATGGTTATTTTTTAGAGTACAGGAGCCACCTCCTTTACCATTGTGCATCAAATTACACTGGGTATATTATTGCCTTTCAGGACCTTGGCGCAATCGCGAATCCAATGTTCAAGTTGAAAGGGCCCTCAATGCTGCAGGGGAGCTACAACCCTGCATTTCCCCTGAAACATCAACAGAAGGATATGAGGTTGGCGCTTGCCCTGGGAGACGAGAACGCTGTCTCCATGCCAGTGGCAGCTGCTTCCAACGAGGTGCGCCTTTCTCCCTCCTTTCACCGCAACCTGTGATGAGAGCTGAAACACAGCCACTTGTTACTTATATGCATTATTACTGTGGTTGCTGAATCGCAGTCGTTCAAGAAAGCAAGAAGCTTGGGACTAGGGGACCTGGATTTCTCAGCGGTTTACGAGGTACTAAAGGGCGCAGGCGGCTCAGGCCAAGCGTGATCGGCGATGGCTTCGGCTGAAATTCTGAACGCTAGAATCTGTTCTCCAGAATCGACCTATTGCCATGCAGATTTGCAAGTGTTCTGTACTGAACCGCAGGGATGAAAACGGAGCGGATAGTTTCCGTCCGATCCGGAGAAAAACGAATACGGATACAGTTCGGATCGGATAATTTTCGGATAATCCGGATACGGATACGAATACGGATAATTTTTTTCGGATACGGATACGAATACGGTATCGCAGTTTTCGACGGATACGAATACGGAGCCGGATATCCGAAGATTATTATATTCGGATATCCGCGATACCCAAGCAGCAGCCCAGAAGTATCCCCATCCCTAAAAAATTGGCCCACTAATTGAACAGCCCAAAAGCCCAATACTGTAGCCGTTAGGTATTGGATGGAACTGGAAGTAGGGCAGCAGAGCCAAGTAGAACCAGATCGGCGCCGCCCCAGTCCCGCCGCTGCCTCTCGGCCGCCCGTCGCCGCCTCTCGGCCGCCTCCTGAGCTCGGCCGCCCGTCGCCGTTGCCTGAGCTCGGCCGCCCGACTCCGCCGTCTCCCGAGCTTGGCCGCCCGTCGCCGCTGCCCCGTCTCCCGAGCTCGGCCACCCGACTCCGCCGCCTCCTGGCCTTGGCCGCCCGACTCCGCCGACGCCGCCTCTGCCTCCTGAGCTCGGCCGCCCGACTCCGCCGCCTCTCAAGCTGCCGACGCCGCCTCCCGAGCTCGGCCGCCCGACTCCGCTGCCTCCCGACCTCGGCCGACCGTCGTCGCCTTGGCTGGGCAGGATAATTTGTTGATTTGTTCAAGCTGTTAATGTTGATTTGTTCAAGCCCCAGCCCTCAAGCGGTCAAGCTCTGGTAATTTGTTGATTTGTTCTTCTCTTGCAGCCTGTGTTTTGTGTATTCATGAGATGAGATCAATAAACTCATGTAAATGTTGGATGCACCTTTTATTTTGTGTCCAGATTTGTGATGGAGTCTGTAAGTAGCACAAGTGCAAATACAAGTACTGCTGCATCATCTCCAGTTCTGCAATTGCCACCACATGTTGCTATTTATAAATATTTATAATAAATTAGATAAATATATGTGTTCTATTTGTCTCTACGAATAGTTTAAGTGGTTTCTTGTTCCGAGAAATATTTGTTTCCGTATTCGTGTCCGATCCTATTCGAACCGTATTTGTATTCGAAATAATTCGTATTTGTTTTCGTATCCGAGTTATTCGTATCCGTTTCCGTATCCGACTAAAAATATGAAAACGAATACGGTACGAGTATTATCCGTCCATATCCGCTCCGTTTTCATCCCTAGTCTGAACCACGCAGCCTGTCATCGTATTGATGCGTATAATGGACATCTGAATACCTGATACTACCAGCAGTAACCAGTGTGAACGATATAGTGTCAGGTTAATCTGGTACTGGCTTGCATGAACTTCGTCCCAACAAAACTAATATAGCTCTGTTATGCGATGCAACTGTGTAGTCGCCATTTTTTACTTTGTTTTTTAGTGTTCCGAAGTAAAGTTGCCGGATTTTTATGCTGGAACCGTGTAGAGATGTCCAAATGAGTTATGCCCCGTCGGGCCGGCCCGAGCATGGTGCTACAGTACCATGCCTGGGCCGTGCCGGCATGGCCCGAGTAGCCGTGCCTGGGCCGGCGGTGTGGCACGGCCTGTGGACTGTAGCGGGTCGGCACGGCAAGGCACGGGCTAGCACGGCCTGCCCGGAGGGTGGCGGTGGAGGCTGCGCCACCGTGGCAGGCGTCTGCGGCCGGCGGAGGCTGAGGCAGGCGTCGGCGGCCGAGGCTGGGGAGGCGCCCGGGCGCGGAGGCGGCGGCAGAGGGCGTCGGCGGAGGCTGAGGCAGCAGCCGGGAGGAGGCGGGCGTCGGTCGGGAGGAGGCGGCCAGGAGAAGGCGGCGGAGCCGAGGAGGCCGGGAGGAGGCGGCGGGAGGCCGAGGAGGCTAAGGCGGCGGGAGGAGACCGAGGAGGCGAAGGCGGGAGAAGGCGGAGGAGTCGAGGAGGCGGCGAGAGGCCGAAGCGGCGGGAGGCCGAGCAGGCGGGAGGCCGAGGAGGCGGAGGAGGAGGGGGCGGGAGGAGGCGGAGGAGCCAAGGAGAGGAGGCCGAGAGGAGGCCAAGGCCGGGTGCGTGCGGGAGGAGGCCGAGGCGGCGGGAGGAGGCGGAGGAGCCGAGGAGGCCGAGGCGGCGGCAGGCGGCGGAGGGGGCGGCGCACAGGCGGGGAGGCGACGGCGGAGGGCGACGGTAGGCGGTGGAGGCCGGGGACGCCGGACGCGCGGCGGTAGGCGCAGACCAAGCTGGCCCGGGCACGGTGGGCCGTCGACGGGCCGTGCCGGCACGGCATGACCCATGACCTCGGCGTGCCGTGCCTGGGCCGAGGGGAGGCACGCGGCCCGGCACGGCACGGCCCGCTATAGGAACCGTGCCTATACGGGCCGTGACGTAGCGGGCCATGACAGACTGTGCCTTGGGCCGTGCCGGCCCGGTCCGCCCGTTTGGCCACCTATAAAACCGTGTGGGTATCAACCCAGAAAAAGGATGGACACAATACGTGTTTACAACCCCTTTGGAACGCAGGATTAGCAAAACGCATGAATATAAAATTTTGGTAGAAATATGTATGGTCAAAGAATTGCAAAGCACATTAAAAATACAGAAATAACCGTTCGTTGGATGGCCTAGAAGTAAAATATGATTGAATGAGAGATGGGGCTGTTTTGATTTGATGCCAAATGTATGCCCTCTCAAAATGTTGACACTTTCAATAGTACTTTGATAAATTTGGTTTTGCTACCAAAGTTTACCAAGTACGCTGATGTGTTTTCAAAATATTGGCAATACCATAACATAGGCACGTTTTTGTAGTGCCAATATTTTGGCATGGCAGTAGACCAAACTAACGCCTGCATAGACTCGAAGTACATTTACAAATTTTTCTAAATTTTTTTTATAATTGTTGGTTGGTGTGCATGATGAGTACACAAAAAGCTTGTGTGTATATGATACCTTCTCAATTTTCTAAGGGGTTGTACCTCATACTAATTATTAAAGGAACTTTATAGGATTTTAAAAGCTCCAATCCTTCGTCCCAAAGGATCAAATATGAATTTTTTTAATTTTACAAAATCTCTTTATAAATTCTTTGTTCCAACGGAGGTCTTCATGGGAGCTTTTAGCAACCATAGCTTTTTTCAGAATCTTTATCTCCTCTCTCCTAAAGAAAAAACAGTCTAAATTCTCGCTCATTCTAAGAATCGGTAGCTATAGAACCTAGAAAATAAAATAGAAGTTAGAAGCTGAAAAACCCTGTTTTTTTTCAGATTCTCACAAAGCGACTACCTATTAGTTATATCTTAGAGTTTTAAGCTTCCTAAACAAACAGGGCTAGTTGAGAGCAGAGAGGCTATAGCCTCTGAATGACAGGATGCTTCCTTTCCTCCGTGCTCCAGCCTCCAAAGGGGCCGGGAGGCAGAGGTTCTTGTTGTAGCATGACGCCATGACCTCACTTCTCTCCTTGGGGTGAAGCAGTCACTGCTTAATAGTCGCCATTAATTAATCGTTCGTGTACTCGCATACAGGTTGTGTGCTAGTTGTGGCGGTAGTTGGGTAGGTGATAAATATTTCACGTTTAGGTTATAATTCGGTTAAACTTTTAAATTTTAACCATTATATTAAAATAAACTTAAGAATCTATTAATTTTGTTATATTGATGATAGTTTCTTTTGAGTCAAATATACGTATACCATCTAACCATTTATTTTCTTAACTAAGTATTTAAGAAATTATAGGTAGTTAGATTGTAAAAGTTAAACCAAATCTTCTTATTGGTACTCTCCGTTTTACAGAGATTTGATTTCTGGCTACGTGCTTGAGCACTAATCCCGTACGACCGCCAGGTTGTCTCCGGCCGTTCTACCAAAAGAGTGAAGCAAAGACTGCAAAGATTACTCTAGTTTAAAATATAGCAAGTTTTAGATTTAATTATAATGATTAAGAAGAGAGGTAAAAGAATTTGTTAACTTCTTGAGGTTGGTTGAGGTGCGGATCTAACTAGTTAGAGCGATAATGAAGTTAAGCATAGTATATGTAGTTTAGTGGAAAAAATTAATTTTTAAAATATTATGTTATTATATTTAAAATAAAATTTAAACTCGAGTTGTTATGGGAGCGCTACTCGTGAGCCTGGGTCAACGCATGCAAAGTTCTTGTTACAACACATTTAGCATGTGATCAATTCCTTGTTAACTGCCATATGGAGGGACATATCCTCTCCTGAAGAGACACCTCTTCCCAACAGACATCTGTTCACATAGTATAAATATGTACTCACTTCAGTGTAATCATCTACACAGAGAATCAAAGAGTTCATTTACTATTCTCAATTCTCAACACGTTATCAGTCACTTTGTTCTCCACTGAGAAGGCCGAAGCCATCGGAGAAAGGCCGATACAGAGAAGAAGAAAGAAGGAAAGGCAAAAGAATAGGTACGCCATGAAAATTTGATGTACTTCACCTTTTGCCTCCACACGGTGACCCTGCCTCTGGCCGACTCCGTCGCCGGCGGCACCCCGCGCACGGCTACCGACTCCGTCGCGCCGCCCGTCGCCGACTCCGTCGCGCCAAAAGCCGCACAAGTCACTGGCGGCGGCGCCACGCGAGAAACGACGGCATCCCGGCCTCCACCACCCGTCACCGACCCCGTCGCGCCACATCGTCGTCGGACGGCCGGCGCCGCTAGCCGCCCGCGCCGACGGAGGCAAGTCGGGAAGAAGGAGGCGGCCCCTCGCCGGCGCCGGCTGGAGAGGCCGCACCCCGGTGACGGCGGCTGGGCGCCACACCGGCGGCGCGGCGACAACCCGCGCAACCGCACAACGCCGGCGGCCGAACCGACGCAGCGGCATCGGCCCGCGGCACGGCGGCGCGGAGGCCATCTGGACGCGGTGGCCCGCGTAGGCGAAGGGGGGAGGCGGCCCCTCGCCGGCGCCGGCGTTGGCCGGCCGCGCCGGCTAGAGGAGCCGCGCCCCATATGGTGGCGGCGGCGGCAGGAACAGGGGGAGGCGGCGGCTAGGGTTGGCCCCCCTCCCCCACGACTCCTTCGGCCCCTGAGTGGCCCGGCCGACCGCGGCCCAACTCCACCTCCCACGCGCGGCCACTGACAGGCCGAAAGGCCGGCAAGGCCCAGGCCCATGTTGTGGACATTTTGCAGTTTAGGCCCTATGGTTAAATAAAACTGCAAAATACCCTTTTTGTTTTAAGTATAAGTTTCTATACTTATTACAAATTATAACAACAGTATTGTTATAATTACAATCTAGACCCTATAAATACTGGATTTTACGTAAAATGTTCAAAGTGGATGTCCATGGACATTCCCAATAATATTTTACATCTTTGAGACTATTATTTTATTGCAGTCAATTTATTTACTCGCAATTTAATTATCGACCATATTTAAATTTTGCAAATTATCAATTTTTGCAAATTTAAATTTCGAATTCCCATTAATTAAGTTATTTTACTTAATTTCATTGGAATTCATATGCACAATATCAATAGAAATTCCTCTATTTATTGAAAATCATGGCAATGGCAACTACTACAAAATATTTGTAGATTATACCACCGACATCTACTATAATAATTTGTAGATTATGTCAACGGTATCTACTACACTTGTAGACTATGCTTTCCAGGCATCTACTACAACATTTTGTAGATTATGCCCTTTGGCATCTACTACAATTTTTGTAGATTATGCCCAAATTAAACGAGGCAACTCGTTCAAAATTGGTGTTTACCACCAAGACATGATTTTCGATAAACATGAATATAACTCAAAACTATGGAGACTAAAGGCATCTACTACAAATTTTGTAGACTATGTCATTAGCAACGAGTTACCTCGTCCATAGGGTTATATTTCATACTTGAGGTCTATGCTATTATGGATGCAAGACACATCGTGTATTCAGATATTTGCATATTATTACAACAATTACCATACAAAATTAATTTACCCCATGTAAATTAATCAATTCATGGTATGTCTTACATAGGACTAAAATGGCCGCCAAAGAGTTTGAGATTCTCGCTCTTCATGGCCACAACTACCCTACATGGGCAATGGATGTCAAGGTCAGCCTAGCCACTCGAAGCATGTTGGTAGTGATACTTGATCCTCCTGAAGGAGAGGATCCGCCTAATATTGCTGCTAATGTGATGTATACTGTCTTATATATTATAAGAAGTCACATACATCCAGATTTAAAGGCGGAGTATCTCTACGAGGATAATCCACGAAACCTATGGTTAGCCCTCAAGAATAGGTATGAACAGCAGAAAGCTGTGATACTTCCAGAGGCTAACTATGAATGGGCACATCTCCGGCTACAAGATTTCAAAACAGTCGGAGAATACAATCATGCCCTTCATAACATTTGCTCAAAATTGCGGTTTTGCGAAAAAGAACCCACTGATGCGGAGAAGATAGAGAAGACACTCTCTACCATGCTCCCCGCAGACCGGGTCTTACAGCACCAATGGCGTGCTGCAAATTACCAAACTTATTCTGATCTGATTCACGTAATAACTCAGGCTGAAAAGCATGATGAACTCCTGTTAAGTAATAATCAGCAACGCCCTGTTGGGGCGGCACCCTTGCCTGAAGTACATACGAATATACATGATCAGAATAAACCGAAGTTCGATGGTAATAGAAATCATCCAAAGAACTTCAGGGGTAAACGCAAACGCAACAGGAAGCAAAGATCTCGTGGATTCCAAATAGGGAAAGGCAATTTCAAGAACTCTGACATTTGTCAGAAGTGTGGCTGTCACAGCCATACATCTAAGAAATGCCGGACCCCAAGACATCTTATCAACTTATATCTTCAGTCTGTGGCCAAAGGTAAGCCTACTCAAGGCAAGATGATTGAATCACACTTCAACCTCCAAACCGACAACACCGGTGGAGCAGGCTGTTCTCAAAAGTTTCTAGAGGAACTCAAGAGCACTAAGGCCCCTCCTCAGCAGGGTGAACCCATGACCACTGACGACATGATTGTGGAGTTTGCTTCACAAGATTTGCTTGGAGACCTTATATAGTCTCCCAATAACATAGATACTATGTTAATTATGTCCTAAGTATGTGTTGTAATAATACTAAGTTGTCATCTATATTGTATGCAAGTATGCTACAATAATGTACCAAACATATTCAGTATCGAATAAATGTTTGTACATAGTCTGTATATATGAAAAGAATTTTCATATCAAATTCTTTTTATATATAGAGATTTACGGGATCCAATCCAATGGAGGAGGAATTATGCCTTGTGGACAGTGGAACCACAAACTCTATACTTCGGGACACAAAATATTTCCTGATTCTTACAAATAGACAAGGAAGTATTTTAACAATCGCTAAACGCGATGCAACGATAGTTGGCTCTGGTCGTGCCTCTATCACGCTCCCGATGGGTACTCAATTGACAATAGAGGATGCATTACTGTATCCATATTCCACTCGTACCCTATTAAGTTATAGAGATATCCGTCAAAATGGTTTCCATATCGAAATCCAAGATGACAACAAAGAGGAATATCTCCTCTTGACAAAAACAACGGATATGGCAAACAAGTGCTTGAAAGTTCCATCTTTATCCTCTGGATTGTACTACATGAAACCATACAATATATTGCGTACACGATAATTTTCCAGAATGTTTACACATTCCAAACTTGGTATAATCGCCTTGACCATCCCACCATAGGGATGATATGGAAAAATATCAGCAACGCTAATGGTCAGATTTTCCCACAATCTTCGGAGAGGGAAATTAATTTTGAGGATCCTCTTACCTCAAAATTAGAGCTAAGCTACTCAAAATTTCTTGAACATATTCAAGATATCGATGTGGCTCCATACATCCATTGTATAGACTGTTCAGGTACTTCATGGTTATAATTGACACATCTACACGATGGTCCGACGTGTGGATTTTATTCACACAAAACCATGTATTTGCTAAAATAGTTGCTCAAATTATTAAATTATGAGCATAGTATCCTGAACATCGAATTCAATCAATTCGAATGGACAACACTGCTGGATTTTTGCCTTCAATGACGATTGTATGGCCAATATGTTCAGCATTCTGATCCATTTGTTTATATACAAAATGGATTTGTATGATCTCTCGTCAAGAGAATGAAGCTCATGCCAAGACCATTACGAAATTGCAATTAACCAACCTCTAGTTGGTGACATGCGGCCTTACACACCGCATCATTTCAAATTCATTACACTGCAATCATATAACCTCCTCCATTGCAGTTTGTACGTGGAAATTTGGCCTTAGCCAAATATTTCCCATCTGCGAATCGGTAACGTTTTGCACGTACCGATATCACCACCATAGCATACATCATTGGGCAGTGGGACCAACATGAGGTATTATTATCCGTTTATCATAAATACCTCAGGTCTTTCCACAGGGGATTAATAAACAGCCCGTATGCTATTCACATTGAGGACAATTTCCAGGCATTAGGGGGAGATACATACCACATAAAGAATGCCAGGAATTAAAAAAGAGAATGTCAAAATATTAACATTCCATCCTCATATCCACGTACCAAAGAATCTGAACCAAATAGTTCAGAACATCTTATATTTGCAACATATTGCAAATATTCTGCTAAAAGCATTTACCTTATAAAGGTGTCACAAAATCCCGCACCAGAAAGAGTGGAAGGTACCTAAACAAAACCACTCAACTCCCAAAAATGAAAAATAAGAGGGGAAAAGTATGGTCATAAGGGATACAGCTTTTGAAAGCTTCCATGGACATAAAGGAATATCATTCCTCCAATCAGTAAATGAAATCAACATCAAGTTGATTGACACCATATGGATATTTACTATCCAATGCCTATGGATGTTTATCATCCAAAGCCCAGCAAAAATTGTGCACAAATTCAGGTGCTGGGTCATAAGAACGCCCTAACTCTGTTTTTTTGGGAAATAACATGGAGTTCAAAAGGGTTGATATTTCACAAGCTATATGGTTCCATTGAATCAATCATACAAAGACTACAAATTGTCGACATATACTCCTCAAAGTTGCCTTACACCTTTCAACTGGATCCAGACCAAAGTCCTAGGCAGAGTGTCAAAACACTCAAATTGGGTCAAATCAAAGGTGGCAATTAAGGAGAATTGCTCTCACTCAACAATGGAAAGTATTACCATAGTAATACATTCTTCTCATAGTCTTCCTTATGGAAGTGAGGTGGTGTGATATCGTGAGAGCTTGTAGCACATGGTTTCACGCAGAGACCAAGCATAACATACCATTGGTATGTGTGGAAATCACGTTCCCATATCTATTGGCAGATCAAATGAATTTGACAGATTCAGATAACCAGCTCCCAATGAACTTGATATTCTGAATCAGAATACAAAATCGCAATATATATTGTGTACAACTCAAGTCATCCTATGACTTGAACAGTCAAGTTGATTGTGGTACAACTGACTATGTGAGTTCCTTCCATAGAAGATAACTCCAATCATAATGATTGCCTATGTGTGTTCATAAAGAAATCTACATTTAGATTTCCTATCATCTCAGCACATATTGATGATCTTAACATCATCAGAATACACAAAACAAACAAGCAATCATCTTAGGAACAATTTCTCACTTGAGAAATTGACCTTTAAGACGGATTCTGAGATGAAATATTTGGTTAACACCAAATTACGCTTGAGTCTAATAACTTAAGCATATAAATCAGTCCATCAATATCCTATTGATATTGTCAACCAGTATCTAGATGATATTGGACAATCATATCCATAAACACTTGTGGTCATTCAATCCCTAAAAATGATCAATATCCATTTTAGACCCCAGGGATGATATACTCTAGTGCCATTAAAGCGCTAATGTATCCTGCATATTGCAACAGGCCTGAAATTACATTTGCAAATACCTTGCTAGCTTAAAATAGCGCAACTCCAATAACACCATTAGGTGGGAGTTAGGATATCCATAGATATCTTTGTGGCACAAAATATCTTGATTCATCATATGATAAATCAAGCTAAGACCATAGTGGGATATGTACAAACTAGCCAACTAATCCTCAGAATGGCAGATTATGTTCTGATTTCATGGTGGTATAGTTTCCTCATAAGTGTCATCAAAATAGACTCCGTTGGTTACTTTCACCCATCATTCCGAAGTTTTGCATTCATATGAATGACTTCGTCGAGTGATTAATCACATGCAATAGTCATGTAATATTGATTCTATTTGAATCATCTACCATTATCTACAAAGATAATGCTACTTGCGTTGTTCAAATGCAGACAGGTTACATAAAGAGCTGTATCACCAAGCATATTGCTCCAAAACTATTCTTCCCACGTCAATTACAAGAAAATGGGGAAATTAGTATCTTGCAAACTAAATCCTGCGATAACCTCGCAGACTTATTTACTAAGTCCTTACCAACTTCCTCTTTTCAGAAATGTATTAAAGGAATTGGTATGCGACGACTCCGTAATTTGCAAAGTCAGGGGGAGTAAATCTCCTAGACTAAACCTGTCCAAAGCATATATTGTACTCTTTTTCCCTCTTAACAGAGGTTTTAATGAGGCAATATAACAACGTAAATAAATAAATAAATAAATATATCATATCTCTATTTTCCCCTTAGGGTTTTTGAGGAGATATCAATGATATATATTAATTTCTCATATTTTCCTATATGGTTTAGAGAAGTTATGCTGATTATGACCCTATGTTATAATCATCTCCATGAGTTTTTCCTTCTACAAGTTTCTCAGAGAGATTTCACATATATGTCATATCATTTTCTCCTTATTTTCCCACTGGGTTTTAAAGGAGTTTTAATGACATATCTATAGAATGTTTCTCCTCAAATTTTTCCCACAGGGTTTTTCGAGGAGTTTTTCCAAGTAATGACTCAAGGATGATTACCAAATGATAATTGATCAAGGGGGAGTGTTACAACACATTTAGCATGTGATCAATTCCTTGTTAACTGCCATATGGAGGGACATATCCTCTCCTGAAGAGACACCTCTTCCCAATAGACATCTGTTCACATAGTATAAATATGTACTCACTTCAGTGTAATCATCTACACAGAGAATCAAAGAGTTCATTCACTATTCTCAATTCTCAACAGTTCTAGCCTTTGGTCGTCTGGACGGTCCGTGGAGGCTGTCTCTGCCAATGGAAAAAGGAGCTGCGCACCTGGCTCCCAAGAATAAAGACTTGAATCCGTTTCGCGCGGACCTGGCTGGCATGGCACAATAGTCTCCACGTGCTGCTGTTTTGTGTTTTTTCAGGAGCGGTCTCTTTTGAACCTTGACCGAGACATGCAGCCAATTAACCAAACGATTTCTCTCATCAACCTAGCCAGATAACCAAACGCACGAAGAACTCGAACAATACGAGTCAGGCTGGATGTTACTTTTTTTTCTATTTCAAAATATAGCTATTTTATTTATCTTAAAATAAAAAAAACTAGTACTGAAACACGTTCTAATTCTACGAATCTAGATATGCCTCCTATCTAAAATTTATTATATTAGGATATACCACATCCAATTCTAACGTTTATTATTTTGAGACAGAATGAGTATTTCTCCCATAACTTCTATTTTAACAATTTACAACTACTTTCATTTAATTTCTTCATCTACATTATCTTCTCAATCAATCATAATCTTTACCTCTTAATTTATCTATTTTTATTTTATAAAACCTCTAAAAATATTTATATTTTAAAATAAAGAGAGTAAATATGCTACGTAGAAAATCTAACATACCTTATCGTTAAGACCGAGGAAGTAACGAGCAAAAAACCGTGAGACGCCAAGCCGGGTCGGTGGCCGTGCGCGCGCCGTCCGGCGCGAGGCTGTTTCGCCCGCGAGACACGTCTACCTGTGTGCTAGCGACGCACCGGTGCTCACGTGCAGCGGCGACTCCACCCTTGAACTGCGTGCGTGCGTGCGTGATCACTGCGGCAAGCGGCCTCTCTCGGTTAACGCCTACTACTAGCACAGCGCACAAGTACTCTCTATTCTGAGTCAAGTCAGTGATAATGGTTCCTTTTGTTCTCATTTAATAAATAATAAATGTTATAATTTTTAATACGATTATTCGTCTGATTTTAAAAATTTAAGTAAGTCTGATTTATTTTGTTATGATCTGGTTTTAACATTAAATAAAAATTTTAAACATGACTTATATTTATATAATTTATATTAATGTTTTAAATAAGATAAATGATTAACGTATATGATAAAAAATTAATGTTTATTTAAGTAAAAACTGAAGGTAGTACCCTATCAAACTGCATATTATATCTGAAGTTTTCTGTACGTGTGTCTCACTCTGTCACAGCTAGCACTCGATCGATCTACCGTTGAACCATGGGACATTGCCAATGCCATGCATCCATCCATCTGCGCATATATCTGTCTCAAGTTTTTCTTAATTCGTGGTCTCACTCTCACTGTTCCAGCAGACATCGATCTGCACCAGAATCAGAAGTAGCTTATTATTTTGAACAGAGAAGTACGTGTGATCCTCTAAATTTATTCTTCCTGCTTAATGATTTTCAGATTCTGTATCCCGATAAGCAATAAAGATGATTCAAATTTTGCTTTTTTACCCAAAAATAATAGCCCAATAAATTATCTATAGTCATCTACACTTCGTTGACGTGTATCACAAGTTCACAACAATAAAAACTATATTTCGATTGGTATATTAATTAGTTAATTAAATATACACGAGAAGTCCAAGTATTTTTATTTTTTCCCCTAAACCCTATCGTTAAGTTCATAACACGTTTCAATTCAAATTATACAAAGATATAGATAAACCCATGCATGGGCATAGAAAATACATGTTTGTCTTGCTAGTAGTCATCCAACACTACTTGCGTAAAATTTAATCCATATACTACTTACTATATCACCTTAGACGTTACATAACTCAATTTTATTATAACCATCATATCAAATCCAACAGTTCAGATCAATCATAATGCGTGAATATCGATCATCGACGAATTGACTCCACCTCCCCGCATTGGAGATCGTCTATGTCACACCGTTGTCGCCAGTTTCATCAACTCGACTTTTATCTGTTTGCCGATCATCGAATCGACCACCGGTGTTCAAGGCCACGGAGGCATAGCGCTACAGCCTGTCATCCACGCTGGTGCAGGAGAAGATCCCTACCAACCAAACGTTTTCTCGGGAGAGAAAAAAAGCTTACAGTGTATCATCTCTCGCATGGTCCCAAGCTAAGGAAGAGAAAAAGAAAACCCAAAGTGAAAGGCTGTGCTGACCGTGACCCTGCAAATTTCGATAAAACTGCTATGTCCACACGGCAAGTGTACCAGGAGTTCTCCACGTCTTGCTTCGGCACCAAAAAGTGTACCCAGAGATTCGTTGTTTTTCTGCTAGTTTTACCCAAACTTCATACCACAAAATTCAGGAATTAATCTCATGATAAGTTGAAGTACTATCTACCTACCGCTTCTAGACCGAAATACAAAGATTTTACTGTGACAAGTAAAGATGCAGCAGTTTTAGCATAACAAGACTGGGATGAATGGCTAGCATATATTTAATTACACAAAGTAGTTAATAATTGATTGGATTCAATGATATGTCCAGATGATGAGAAGAGAAGAGATCCAAAAGGCCTATATCACACCTACTCCATATTTATTCTAATCTATAATAATATTTGCCAAAAGGTGCTAAGAGAAAAACAACCACAACACTAGTGGTCTGTGAAACTCGGAACAGATTTGACCCATAAGATGCACCTAAAGCCAAAGTTATTCTTACACAAATTACAAGACGGTGAGTCTGTGGATGAATCATCTTTTCACTTCAAGGAAATTTGCCGATCTTAAATCTATGCAGTAAATATGATAAAAATGGATTTAGGTCTTATTCTATTGTGTTCACTGCCTAGCTCATATGTAAATTAGAGGATACCATTCTTTATAGCCGTGTATACTTTAACTTCGCAAGAAGTTTATGATGCTTTGTATGTCAAAGAGAAAGATGAAAAAGATATGGATCCTCTACAAGAAGATTCAGGTTCACAAAGTAGAAGGCTTGATTGTTTGGAGGCAAAAAGGAGAAAGAACACAAACCAATCAAGACCACACAAAAATTCTAACAACCACCTTGGAGATCAAGTCCAGAAGCACAGCCATCCCAACGTCATGCAAATACTCCAAGAGAGTGGACATGATATCTCTAAGTGTTAGAAGCTGTACAATAAAGAAAAAGCGCAACGATAAAATAGTAGCGAAATGGTAAAAAAGAAGATGAAGTAAAAACCCGTTGTGACACTTGATGATGCTCTAAATGGAGATATACTATTGGTTATGTTGGTTGTGCACCAAACTAATGATCAGTGGATTCTTGGTACTACATGCACCTATCATTATGTGCCGAAATAGGATTGATTTGCACCTATGAACCCGTTAAAAGCTGGTGGTACTTGTGTTCATGGTGATAACACGCCATGCAAGTTGCATATTATTCAATCAGTTTATGTTCAAATGTATCCAGAACATGTCAGAAGTCATATATCCTTTTGAAGAGAAATCTCTAATTATGTATTTATCGAAAGTACAAAAATATTCGGACGTCATCGGATTTGAAATACACAAAAGGCTCGTTTGTGTATGAAAGTTGATATTTAAAACTGCAGCTTACCATCTGTATGATACTACATATTAGTAAGTTGCTGCAATTCTGGATAATTACTAATTCCGGATTTACTACTAATCTTTGCATATGCTCTGCATATGAGCAAAATGGTTGGTATTAGAATTGAGCAAGAAAGATTACTAGATAGTCAAAGCATCAGAAGCTGAAATCTGTGACCATTGTTATCTTGGTAAGTATAAAAGGTAAATTCAACACATCTACATATACTACAGAAGATATTCTTGAGTGCATTGATTATGGGGGCCTGCCTCATGAAATATCTCTAGGGAGGTGCTCTATATATCATAATCATTAATATGTATTATCTCGAAAACGCTTTGGCCCTTATTTCTAAAACTATAAGTATCAAGTATCTCTGTATTAAAGATAGAAGACCAGGTTGAAAGAACACAATTCGAAAGGGAAGGTGAAAATACTTCGTATTACATCTGGATGAATCTTTCTAAGCCAGTTTAACTCTCGATATTACAGTCTGAAGCATTGTCATGTACTACACCTTTCTCTCATACATCCCAACTAAACGGTCTTGTAGTTGACGATAACATAACAATATATCAAAGACTCGTTGATGTTGTTAAATGCATTTATCTAGACAGTTTTGGGCAGAAGCCGTTTCCACAGCTTGCTATCTTATAATCGATCCATCACCCAAATCCATTGATAAGTAAGACTCCAGTTGATGTATGTTGTTCCTCAACAAATTATCAGATTTAAGAGTATCATATACTGCTTATCTCATGTTGATTAACTGTAAAATGGACTAGAAATTATAGGCATC